>JACDOX010000058.1:55322-551774 GCA_014549065.1 Cardinalis cardinalis | reverse complement strand
CCTTCCTTCCTTCCTTCCTTCCTTCCTCCCTTCCTCCCTTCCTCCCTTCCTCCCTTCCTCCCTTCCTCCCTTCCTCCCTTCATTAATTTTTTCATGTTTCCTGGGCACAATAACACAATTGGGATTATCAACCATGTTACAAAATCTGGGGTCATCCAAACTTCACAGAGCTGCTTATTAAATAGAGAAAATAGCAGAGAAGGCAATTGCATATCATCCATAGGACATATCTACACAGCAGATTTTTTAAAGTGCTCTATTTTTTGATAAAATAATACTTTAAAAATAGGTCTGTAAGCTCCTAAAAGCTACTAAACCAGCATCCTCTCTTTGTCCCTTTTCCAACCTCTCAGTTCTTCTTGGATGTCCCAGGATATGAGTCAAGAATGGCACTTGAAGGCAAGGGAAATCTGCAGCAACCAACAAGCCTATTGTTCCAYGGTATGTAAATGCATTACCTGAATACACAGTCCTCCTTGGCATAAAACCTGCTTGTTGATCCCAGCTCTTCTTCTATTTTATTTACGTTTACTGTATTTTATTCTAAGATAAAATCTGAAAATTCCTGGATTCCTTTAGTATACTCATGTGTTCAAATTCAAAGCCAGAGTTTGTGAGTAGGTCCTTAGCAGATTATAAGGTGCCTTTCACCATTCTACACATGGTAAAATATTAAATTGATTTMTTGTAAGAATATATTGCAACAAGAGTTTGTCTTGAAATCATGGATCATCAACCAGGGGACAAATTAGCCATCTAATGTACTCTGGGCTTTATCTTCTGTGACAACCCTGCAAAATACTTTATGGTGAATTTTAATGCCCTCCTCAGGTCAATTTTGAGCTGCAATTTGTCATGCATCATTAATTTAAAAGTCTAAACAAGACCTGATATTAATTATTGCTTCATAGTAGCTGAACATTGAATATTTATATAGCTGCAGTAATATTCCTGTTCTCAATCTCTACCTAMAAGCATCTGGCTGCTGAGCATTTGGTATTCAGCGCTTATTTTGTTTCATGCATTGAATTTGCACCTACTAGGACAAATACTACAATATAAAGCATGAGGTTATAGTATTAATTTCTAAACCCTCTGTGTGGTATCTGACATGCACAGAGATTTTCTCAGCTCTAGAAATCGAGTCACTGTTGTCTCAGACCAGCAACCACAGCTAATGTTTTCAAAGMTGTCAGAAACTGCACTCTTTTTTATACCCTCAGATGAAAGTGATCAGACTTTTAGAAGCATAAAAACTCCAATAAAATCCCAGCTGAAATCAATGAAGTGTAATTATTAGTATTTCTAATTAGCAGTAGTCTATATTRACTCTTAGGTGTTTGTGTCTAGTCTCTTTTACCTGTTTAGCCTAGACACTCTCAATAAACAGCCTGTTATATTAGAAAAGTCGTTCTTAAATTTGGTATTAATGTTTCACAGCAGTGGCTGTGGCACAAAGGAACACAGGTACAAGTGATACCAATACATTAATTGCAACCARTGTCTCAGAGAACAGATTTCTAATAGTATTGGAATTACTGTGAGTGGATAAAAATGACAAAGTGTAACACGGGTCTAAAAACTTGTCTTTACATACTTAAAGAATTTGAGAATGTTTCAATTCCAGAGCTAATCATTAGCTTTGCAAAGGCTGATAAACAAAAGAAAGGAGGRGAGGGCGATTGTCAAAGAATTTTCCCTTAGAGAATCGCCTTGAGGGCACGGTGGGAGAGGCGAAGATTCCTTCCCGTCAGGCAGCTAAAAGGCAGAAATTTCTTCCTTCAATGCAGTGACTCCCTCGCCTTTCCTGCCCCCCTTCCTGAAAGGGCACCGAAATGAAGGCTGCAAAGGCAGCCCGGGCTCCCAGCCCTGAGATCGGGGTGGCTCAGGGGCCGCTGCTGATGCTGCAAGGGAAGGGAAGGGGAGAGGAGCAGGAAATGCCCCGATGTCAGATAACCTTCCTTGCCCTTCATCCGAAGGGCACTTTGAAGGAGCTACCTCCATCCATYCTGACCTGGAATGAGGGCTGTGATTTAGCCTGCCCCGCCTTTTGTGGTTTGTTTCCTTGGCAGCAGCAATGCAGCCGGGCCAGTCCGGCGGAGCCCAGCAGGCTCCCGCAGCTGGAGCAGCGCTGCGGCCGCCGAGAAACGCTGGACTTTCATTTCCAGAGCTGAAATAACAGCTGCGGTTCATGCAGGGGGCAGAGCTTTGGACTCAGCTCTGCTTGAGAGGCCTGGTTATTTATTAATTATATTTAAAGTTTTATAACAGCTTAAAAGGAATGTGAGCCAGAGGYAACACTTGGAGTGAAGCCTCCCTTGTGCAATGCTTGTGTAATTCTCTTGGTTTAGCGCTTGGTTTTGTGCAGCTACGATAGGCTCCAGACTGTTCCCTTCTCTGATGCCTCCACCGGCYCTGGTGATTTTTTCATCCTTTGACATGAGAATTTTCTGACAGACRGACCCCAACAAAAGCACTACTGTGTTTTGAAATCCCAGAACATGGAAGTCCAGCAGGAAGACCAATACAAAATCTTTCCCAATCTCTTTCTAAGGAAAATCGGAAAGATTCTTGCCTTTTGATACCCTCTTGATGAAATTAGAGAGAATATTTTGCAAGCCACTTTCCTTCTCCTTAAAGTCCCACTTGCCATAATGAGATGAGTGTGTTTGATAGACTGCAGGATTCAGATTTCTGATAAAGAGCCTGACAAAATTAGAGTATCAAGGAGTGTTAGTGAACGTGTTCAGGTGAGTTCAGAATTGAGGTATACTGGCTTGTCGAGTTGGGAAATGCTTTGATAAACATATTTATGATTTGCCACTACCTTTTACATAGTGCAAAGCAACCATTTATTCAGTAGTAGGCACTTCTGAAGTACAAATTCCCTGGTGTGAGCGGTTTGACTTCAAAACACTGGGAACAGGAGAAATTGATTTTGGCTGAGCCTATTTGGGGCATGAATAACCAAGGGCCAGACTGTGCCCCAAGACTGCTTGTAAAGGCACCTGGTGTTAATCACTCCGGTGAGCCTGCTCCGGGTCTCCTCTGGCATCCTGGGACCTGCCCCATTCCAGGCAGCCGCTGCCATCTACAGCCACCTGCTGGCCCATCCCTGCATCCTGAATGTTCTGCACAAGCTCCTGCAAGGCATAAGGAGAAGATAGGGTGTTAGTATTTTATACCACCAATGTCTTTTTAAACAAATATCACCTATTTAATCTGATCATAGCTTCTCGTTCTGAAGAGACCTGTTGAGAACTTTTACTGCCTTTGTGTTCTCTTTTAATCACTTTATGTGAGCCAAGTTTCTTCCAGACACTTAGCACACCTTAACTAATGAAAACATTGCAATTTTGCATGGCAGATGAGTATAATTACACCCATTTTGCAGCAGAGAGTACTGAGAAGCCAGGTGAAGCTCCAAGGTCTCAGAAGCATCATTGGTAGGGGCCCTTGTCTGACCATTCCTGCCTGCACAGTTTGATACTTGCTGGGGTTTCTTGTGATGCTGGCCCCAAGGAAGGAGAGGCTGGGAAATAAGATCTGCTGCACCATGTTAGAAGATATGTGAGGAGTCCTTGGAAATCTTTTCACCCTCTGTCCTTCCCTACTGCTGAGTTTAGCTTTGCAGAGTGCAAGCAGGGAAAGGCAGGCCTGAAAAACACAATGCAAATTCAATGTATTGCAGATGAGCTGCGGGTTGTACTTTAATTTACCAAATTTGCATAGCCAGTATTAGCTATATCCTAACGTACTTAAAAATATGTTAATCAATTAAGAAGTGCTTAGAAAATGATATGCAAACTGAATGAAATAAGGCAGCTGAAGGTATGCTTAAGGAAGTGGTTCCAGAGAGGTTTCTTCAGCTCAGTGTCTGTGGAGAAGATGCCACCCCATTTCAGCAAGGCCTCATCAAGATAAGCCRCTAAGTGACTGCTTTGATTTTAGCAGTAAACAATATTATCTGTGTTTCTTGATTTCTTTTAAATTAACGTATAACTTTCTGTACTAGTTGCAGGTTTCATAAACAAACACAGCAAAGGTAGCAAATGTTAATTGACCAACTAACTGCAATGTAATATGATAATCAACAGCTTTTGTTATTTCCATTCTTGTTTTGCTGACTGTGCTATTTCTTCCCTATTCCCCTGTTCACTGCATCAATCCTTCAGTTACCCTGTTGATTTATTTTTTCCTGGGAAACAAAATCTTCCTGGCCCATTATGCATCTCTTCTGACCTTTGGTGCTGTCCACATGACTAGAGACAGAACACTTGGTTCTACAGCTCTTGATGCTTACAACTGTTACAAAAAACAAAGTAGATGA
Organism: Cardinalis cardinalis; assembly: GCA_014549065.1. NCBI lineage: Eukaryota > Metazoa > Chordata > Aves > Passeriformes > Cardinalidae > Cardinalis > Cardinalis cardinalis. The sequence goes on along the minus strand of JACDOX010000058.1, from coordinate 547,444 downwards.
ACAAAGTGACTGTGGTGGCAATAAGGAAACAAATAGCTGTGATCTGAGTCTTAGACCAGTTTCAGTCTGTTCCTGATGGCTCCTCTTTGCAGACATCCTCCATATACAATCACTGAAACTCTACTTCCTAACTAAGGTTCCAGCCTGCACATCTTGGATGATCCTCAGCCTCTCTATCTATTTGTTGGCCTTGACACCAGTATTAAATGTCTGTCCTCCAATACCTTGTAGCATTGGGCATAAGGACTTTTCTATGCTCTTTTTGTTTCAGTCTAGACTTTCCCTCAAGTGTCTTTCCCCAAAGCTTTTCCTCSCACCTCAAGGTGTAGCCTTCTCAAAAGGTATTGCTGCCCTCCATCCTCAATCCTCTGTCCTTGGGTGACCTCTCCTGCTGAWGTGTATGTAATTATTACCTCTATCCAACTACCTTTAAAATACTTATCTACTGTTGATCTTCCACACATCAGTTTCACATCTCACTGCCTCCCTAGTGCTACATCCTGACAGACAGCTTGCTACCAAGCTCCCTGAGATCCAAAAAAGGAACTCATTAAAAAACAAACCCAACAACACAGCTTTCCTTAGGTCTCTGGCCAGCAGCCAGTGTGTGTGTGTGTCAATTTAAATGTCTTTGATATTTAAATTTAGCTCCCTCTTGCTGCTGATACCATTTGGCAGAAGGTATGCTTACAATATTATTCCCAGAGCTATGCACCAGACATCACTGTGCTACACTCAAAACTTCCCAAGAATTCACATTTTTGAATAACAAATATGTAGGAATGAGTAAATTATCAATGTTATCCTAATTGGCTAACGGGATGACTTCCTTGTTTTCACTCTCTTCTTTCTGCTCTCTATGTTTGTATGCTGTACCAAATCTTCTAGCCAAGGAATGTCTTTAATTGTTCTTGACATACCTTAAGGTTTCTTGGAAAAATAATATGTGTTTTTACAAGTTTGTTTTGTTGGKTTTTTTTWAAATAGAATTGCAAGGCAGTAAAAAAGTAGTTTAGTAATGGTACAGTATGACTATAGAGCTGCAATGCTGATATGCGGTATCAGAGGCAAATGTATTATCTGACTGAGAATGYTGTACTTCTAGGTCCCAGATTTGACATAGTTGTGCAAGGTAGTGCAGATCAGACTAGARCTTTTCACACATTGAATGTCTTGGTTTAACAAGAGAAAGGAAATAAGTTGCCTGGAAGAAAGACTCAGAAGGATCCTTCAACTATATTAGTTCATGGCTTTTCTCAGAAAACTTCAACACTTCAGAGTTGTGCAAGAATTACCTTAATGTATTTCTGAACTTACGAATTCTTCTTCACTGAGGTTCCTAGTTTCTCTTTGGAGAGGGACTGCTGACTACTCTGTGTTTATTAGTATTCGAATCTGTAAATTTTTAAAGCATTACAGAATGAAGTTACAAAACTAGGATTGAAGTGATTCTATSTAATTTTAGGTGGTTTTGAGCAAAATATAGGTGCTATTAGCTGTAATAAATCAGTAAATACATTTTTTCAAAAGGGAAAATTGGTGACAGTTACTTAGATGTTGCCATAACCTGACAATACTAACATCTATATCTTTACAGGACCCAGATACTTTGAATTTAGACAGAAACCTCAGATTCAGGGGATAATTTCTTTGCCCAGCCTATTTCATCTGCAGGATTTGATACAAAGTATATGCTGACATGTAATTCCACACAGTCATGGCTGGAGGTGTCTGCTTTTCATCCATAACAGCTCAGAAGTGAAGCATTCACCTGGACCTAAAACACCTCCTGATTTTATCTCAGAACATTGGAATTGGCTAGGTGAGTGCTGTAGTCACCCAGCTGTTCAGGGGACAAGTTCTAAAGTGGGCATTCCATCAAATGATTAAATACCAGGAAGAGCTGGGTAAAGCACCCACTTCTTGAATGCTCTAACAATCAAATCATATTGTACTATACTTATTTGCTTTCTTTGTCCTACTGAATATTCAGGTGTGTCATACAAAGCAGAACGTTCCAGAATATCCTGCAGCAGCTGGATAAAGTGATAGCAAAGAGGAGGGAGCTTTGGACTAACACCTTCTCCAGAGTAATGAACTTTGGTTTCCTGGGTGCCTTACCTGGGCAGCCAGATAATTGCCTTGAGCATTATAGATAAATGGTCTAGTCCTGGCAATCCTTTGAAAGGGCTGTTGACCTTCATCCTACTTTTCTTCCTAAGAGGACAATTACAACTCAGTAACTGCAGAATCAGAATCCCAAATGCAAATGGTTAGAAAGCAGGAAGTACAGTAAAGCTCCCATGGATAAAATTTTGTAAATAGATAATCATCTTTCATGGGTAACTGCAAAAACCTCTCCTTCTGTCTTTCCCCTTAGCCCTTTTTTGTTCATGCAACCCTTATCATTAAGCTGCAGAGAAGACCTGCTCCTTTTAGCTCCTYAGAACTATCTATCTGCAGCTTTAGRGGGGGATACTTAAACATGCAAGTTATACTGATTTTATTAGTAAATTTGGCAGATTCAAAAATTCATTTGTTCTTCCAGCATCAGCCTGAGTGTAGTATTTATATGTGAAGCTACCTATGGCTTGTTCTGTATTGCATCTTTTTCTTATACTGTTTTTGTTCACAATATGATAAAAAGCCTATTAAATTGAGTGGGAACTGTGTTGTTGCCTCTGTCACTCAGCTGGAGAGTTTTTCTCATGGTGCTTTAAAAGCTCTGCAAAAATAGAAGCAGGAAAGTTTCAATGTGAGAAAACTGTTTGACATTATTATTAATACATATTAATATTCATAAGGAACCTAATTAGCTGGGAAAGTCATAGTGATCTTATTTGCTGATTAGCAGAGAAAACACTGACATATTTTTCCTAAGTTAACCTTGTTGACTAAAATTTGTGTCAATGAGCAAGTGCAAGGTTAAGAGCAAGAGGATAATCATCCTGGTGAGATAATAACTGCTGAAGGAAAACTGATGCAACAGTGATTTTTCAGCATTTAAGAAATCTAAAGTGATAGATAATTCAGTTTGGAAGGACGTCTGAAGGTAGGYTGGTCCAATTCCTCCAACAAACCTGGGCCAAATTCAAAGTTTCCTTCCCCAGTGCCTGGAGGGGACATGGCAGTGTTTACAAAACACTAAACAGGAAATGCTTGAGCAAAGGAGGTAGATGTAATTAGGTATAAAGGACAAAGTTAACGGTGGTTCTTTGCAGTTTCATCCAGGGAAAAATGGTTTTTGCAGTCATCAAGCTGTCTTGTTTGGCCAGGCAGTGTTAAAAGTAAGCAAGATAAAATGCTGAAACCCTATTTAAAATGAGTGGTTTCATTCTGATCATAAGGGAAGGTCTCCCAAATGTCCAAATGTTGCTAAAATAAACCTCAGACTTTCTCAAAAAAAAAAAAGGAAAAAAAAAAGAAAAAAAAAAAGACAGTGATTCAGGACAGTCATAAATGTACTAAGTAGCAGCTATGCCTTATCAGGCAATTTGTTTATGATGTATCTTCTCTCCTACTGATGGACCACTGCAGAAGTGGCTCACAGGAGACACCTGCCTCAGGCTGCTGGGGACAAGGCACAAACAGGCAGGAAGAGCAGCCAAGYTGCAGGGATGTGGTGCTGAGAGCTGGCTGGGCTGAGCAGCAGCAGCACAGGCACAAACAACCCTGGAGGGAAGTGCAGCACTTCCTGCCTGCCTCCTGCCCATACTTACACTGCTCTCCATCACATTKATTAAATCCAGCAGAATTACTTTATTCCCACTCTTAGGAAGGGTCATTACCCAGGGATTTTATCCAGGAAACATTCAACCTTGTTGCAGCTCTGCCCACTGCTSTTTATGTGACTCATGTTGAGGGCGAGAATCAAAGGCAAGTGAAGTTCATGTGGGAGCTGACCTTGTTCAGCAGGGCTCTGCCATCTTGAGACAATTTTCAGGTTGCCTCTTCACTACTTCAGCTGCTATGATGGGAAAAAGGCACTCAATACTTCCAGGAACTTTTAAAATTGGATTTTGACTTCTACTATTTTCACAATGAGAAAGTTGCTATTTTTGCAGCTGAGACTGGGATGGTTTGATAGCTGGGGAAAAAATAATGAAGATTTTTATGGAACAACTTGTATTTTTCCTTATAACCTGTACAGAAAGCCTCAAAATTAAAAAAATCAGGAATCTTACTTAATCATGTGAAACTTTGTGTATGCCTGATTTCTTCTTACATTTTCTTCTTRTTTTTCTCCCTAATGTTTGCTTTCTGTTTTGATCCACAGCCTTACTGACTGTGCATGTTTCGTTATTTGGGTCTGATGCATTGGGCATGAAATTTTTAGGATCTGCTAGCTATTCTATTGTCTCATRAAGTGTTGTAACACTTGCTTTAATTTTTGTTTCTGCTAGTCAGAAAAACAAGTAAAAGTCCTATTAAAAGGTTGTCTTTCCAGTGGTAGCTTTTGGATTTATGTAAGAGCCAGAGACTGAATTTTTTGACCTTTCTGTTATGTTTACCAAAGTGTACAATTATACAACTATTTTTCTCCAACTTAAGTTTTATCAAAAGACAGTGGGTACAAAGGAAAAATTCTAAATAATCTTAATTTGTGATTATAAAGTTTCTAAGATAAGCTCAAATAGTGTTTTTGCTATGCTGTTTTGAATTTAAAGCATCAGAAATTCCTGACTATCTCTCTGAGAAGATCAGCACAATAGACTCTCACTTCAGACCTGTTTTCAAATGCACAGGAATGTGCATACGCAGAACTAAGGAAGATAAATTCAGAAAGGTTTAAGTGGTTGAAAAAAGACAGGCTGTGGTGTAGCCTGAAAGCTGTGAATATGAACGGCAGAAAGGGAGAGGAAAGACTTATGGATGTGACCTTAAGGAGAAGCTGAATGTTGGTCTTGCAGGGACCAGCCCTGGAGTCAGGCATAGCCTCTTTTACAGGCAATGAAACATCCCAGCAGAGCTTGCTGCTTCTGCCTGCATAGAAATGGGATCTATGTACATTGTTTGCAAATAAACAAGATTATACTAAGAGCATATCTAACTTGTATCAACAATTTTTATTCCAGTAGGAAAAAAAATCCTTGCAAGGCCTTGCAGTTTGATGATCTACCTGAGTGGGAAGGGTAACACTAGTCAATAGTATTTCAAATACAAAACTCTTCAATGAACCTTTGAAGAGTTTACTTTTCATTAGCATTTTGTTTTGGGGTAGGTTACAAAGTAAACTAAACCATCACATTACATTTCTAGTTCTTCTCAAGTACTGGAGAACAATGTGTGTGATTCTGCTGTATAAAACAAGACTAAAAGGAGAATTGCTCAAACTGATCTTCAGAGCAGGCAAATCTGGACACAGCAGACAAGTAAGGAAACTGAAAAGGTTTGGAAAAGAAATAAATGCAAATCAGCAGAAAGTCTGAAATAGACCAGAAGTCTCAAGCATGATTGGTACTGCTACAGCAAAGGCAGGACTTCACATAATAGAAATTTCTACAGGGCTAGTTGGAAATGCAAAAGAAAATGTTAGAAAAAAAATTTCAGAATTCTTGACAAATAGGAATACTTGACATTTGTAAGATAATGAGAGATTTTTTTGAGGAAAATGTATATTTGTATGGTTTATTTTAGATGGAAAATTTCAAAAAGTGAGAACAAAATAAAACAATTTCCTTCAGAAAAAAAAAAAAAAAAAGGAGTGATACCATGTTTTTGTAGATGACAATAAATCAGATTAAACCAGAATTTTCCTGAAGCTGCAGATGCACCTTTAGGTCCTTGACACATATGCAGTGACAGACTAAATCTGGTTGGCTGAAATTGTTCTGACTCTGGCTATCCACCAAACCCTTAAGGCACAGCTAATGCCAGAGTGCTTTAAGTCAAAAATCCAAAAATTGATGGATCCTAAATACAACTTGCCTTATCACAGTACTTATTCCATGGAAGGGTGAGGCACATAGATGGCGTGGGCTGAATCTGCCATCAATTTTAATCTGCCATCACATTGTGTTTAAGCATTAAGTACAGTTCTGCTGCTGCCAGAGAAGAGGAAACTTCAGCCAAGAAATGTCATTGGACAAGACAAACTTGAGCAAAATGTTCAGTCTGATCTGTGAGAAAAAAAAAAATCATACTGAAAACTGGAGCAACTGAAGTTTTATGGGTGAGATCAGTTCTATTAAAGGTATTAGCTGATCTTTAAATATTCAGCTCATCAACTGTATTTGGGAACAGGATGTAGAGGAGACAAAAAATACCCTTATTCATGTAGCCAATTCTTTTTCTTTATAGCACAGTAGCATGAATATGCCCCAGACCACTTTGACCTTAGCTAATGATTTCTTTCACAGCAGAACTGCCCACTAATTCAAATGCCCCCTGCACGGTCTACTTGTCATAACAATCTTTGCATGGTTTTGAATGTGAAATCAGGACTTCTCTGGGATCTTCTCTTTGGATCTGGCTCCAAATAACAAGAATGCCTTCTGGCATCCCACACAGAGAAAGTTAATGGACAGACCTCGCTTGACACAATTCTAATGAACATGTTTTGTCTTTGTTACTCTAAGTCCCAGAAAAGAGTTTTTCTCAGACCAGATCTCCCAGGAATATTTGAATTGCTACAGCCCATTAGGTAATTACAGACCAGGATTCCTGAAATGCCAGAACATGGTCTGTGTTCAGGCTTATCTAGGTCTGGCTAGATCAAGGAACAACCAAGACTATAGGGAAAGCTCAGTCAGCAGTACAGTAGGCTGAAAAGGGAGGGCTGCTTGGGCAGCAGGGAGCGTTCWGTGTCCAGTTCCCTGAGAAGCAGGGTATTTGTCCAGTCCTGCTACCTCGTTCTTCTGTCAGAGCACCCTGAGCTCATCTCTCAGTCCYTCCTGGTGCCTGTGTCTGGTTGACTGGTAAATGGTGAAGAATGTGGTTCATGTCACTGATAATCACTGAAGAAACTGTTATCCAGCAACACACCGATTGCTTTCACTCTTGAACCATCACACCACCAGCCAATAGGAATAGAGGTGGCGTGCATAACAAAACATTAAAAACAAAAGTAGAATATATCATCTGGTCCAGATGAGTCTGAAGATCTTCTTGGCTTTGGCTCCTTGAGAAGTAGGCCCATGAAGTTCAACAAGGCCAAGAGCAAGGTCCCTSACCTGGGTTGGGGCAATCCCCAGCATCAACATAGGTTGGCAGTGAAGGGGTTGAGATCAGCGCCATGGAGAAGCACTGGTAGACAAAAAATTCTGAATGAATCACCACCGTGCACTTGCAGCCCAGAAAACCAACAGTATCCTGSTCTGTATCAAAGGAAATGTGTCTTRCAGGTTGTGATAGAGGAGGGTTTTCTCTACCTCCACGCTGGTGAGGTCCCACCTTCAGCTGCATCCAGCTCTGGATATACAAGAAAGAACAAGAAAAACATGAAACTCTTGGAACAGGTCAGGAGGAGATCAGCAAGGATGGTCAGGGGGCTGGAGCACCTCTGCTRTGAAGAAAGGCTGAGAAAATTGACTCTGAGGAGATCTCATTGCAGAATTTCCATACTTAAAGGGGGCTCATATGAAAAAGGGAGTTAGGCTTTTTACTAGGAGTGTAGTGACAGGACAAAAGGCACGGGTTTTAAACAAAAAAAGGCTAAATTTAGATTAGACATAAGGAAGAAGTTATTTTACAGTGATGGTGAGATGCTGGAACAACAAGTTATCCAGAGAAGCTGTGGATGCTCCATCACTGGAAGTGTTTAAAGTCAGGTTGGATGGGGCTTTGATCAACCTGACCCAGTGCAAGATGAGATGTTGGATTAGATGATCTTTCAAAGTCCCTTACAACCCAAACCATTTTATGATTTTATGATTCTTCACACCTGTCAGACTGTCRAAATAGAGAACAGATGGAAAGGTTGCTGTAGATGATGAAACAGAAGAGGCCTCCTTTTCTAGGTTCCTCTTTGTCCCTCTGTGTTTTAATGTCACGGAAAGAATCATCTTCAAAGGAGTATTACTGGCAAAACCAGATTTAATATAAAAGCAAAAGCATGACAAAGTTTGTTGGCAAGTTTTCACTCTATTACCTATGGGGTCGTTAAAGCACACAGAGAAACAGCAAACAAAAATCCAAAACAAATCAATCCAAACTGGAATAAACCCAAAACTAACTATGTACAGGCTGAGGGAGGAGTGGGGATGATGAGAAAAGGATAGGGAAGGGTAAGGATAAATAGGAATATGGAAGACCATCCTGTTCCCTCACTAAACAGAGCCTGGACCTACCAACAGGTAATGCCTAAGGGCCCAACAGCACTTAATCTTGAAAGCACTTAACCTTAACAGCATTTAGCACTTAACCTTAACAGCACTTAACAGCACTTAATCAATGACTTAAGTTAAACAACTTGACAAAGGATTCATATAAAATTTATAAAAAATTCATTATAAAATTTACAATACCACAACAGTGACTTACTTACAGGCCTTGCTTGCTTACAAATCTGAAGTACTTAAGAATCTAGGAGAGCAATATTCAAAGTACATTTGCATAGCATATTCACACTTGCATGCACACAGACATAAAGGAGTCTGTACAATGTATATCTGTGAAAAATTCCCCTWGAATTCAGTGAATTACTCATGTCTGCCTTTGCATCCTTTCAATGGGTGAAGGGTTGAGCCTTAAGGTGGGGGCTTATCAGCCACATCATTCAGCTGTCCTCTGAGTTTAACAAACTTCAGGTTTAGCAAACTTCAGAGTTTGCTGGCTCTTAGAGGCCCCACTCAGAGGGATTTGGCTGTTTGCAGCTGCTGCAGTCCAGGAGAGCTCCAAGGGTCTCACTTTAGACTGCTCTATGTAGGGTTGTAAGAGAGTTGGCTTTAGTCAGAGTAATTTTCCATCCTGGCTGCAATTCACATCAGTAATTTTCTTTGAAAATTTGATAATGAAAATATTATTTCCCTTGGGTTGTTATTCAGGCAAGAAAAATAAATTTCCAGCTCTGTTTGTTAAAAAAGCAGGAGCTTATTAGACAGCACTAGTTCCTGGGAACCCTCAGTGCTTCTGACAAACTCAAGAGGACCTGAGTCCAGGTGCTGCTCATCAAGGTCAAGGCCTAAGGAACATTTCTCAGATCACAGTGAGACTTTGGGTGAAAGTGGGATGCACCACCACACTGATGCATTTGCTTCAGACACTTCAGACTTGCCTTTTTTTTTTCATCTTCTTGCTGTCACTGTAATTTTGGGAACTCTCTTCACAAGCTCAGCTCAGATACATACTCATGGAGGAAGCAGTCCCTCYTCTTTCCTAATCATTACACTAGTAGAGTCATCTTCATTTCATTATGTCAGCTATCAAGAAGTAACAAAGTAATTTTTCYCTCTGCAAGGCAAAGCTGCATACTGCTTTAAGGTTTTCAGCTAGCATTTTCAAATAGGCTGTTGTAACACCCACTGCTTTTACCATCAAATCTGACATCTACAGTTGACTCTGCTACTGTCAAGTACTTTGGTTTTGTATTTGGGATTTTTCCTAATACTTCATTTAATTAGCTTCCCTTGGCATTTTATAGATGCTCACATGGTATCTGAGGAGTGCAAGGGTGACTACTTCATTCATTAGCTCTACTTTCCTAGCACAATTTTCCAGCTGATAAACAGATGGTTTTGAAACCACGAGAGAATACAAATTCATAGAACTGAGTTCCAGGAGGGGACACAGTAATTTAAACTGTCACATGTAACACAAATCATCTTATGTCAACTAGTTACCTCTGTATTTAACCCAATTACTGGTGTTGAACAAAAGCATTGCTTGTGGTTGACTAAAATATGTACATGATACGTGATTTACAGACAAAAAAATCACGTCTCTATCATCTCACCAGAGACTGGTTCTGGGCATTAATCACACTCAGCACTAAATATTTGGGCCTTATTCTTCATTTGAATGACTCTGGATCTATTGGCAGCCACTGCTGTTTAGTAAGAAACCTATTGGCACACAGAACTTTTTTTTCCAGAGGTGTTTCTTTGCTACATCCAGTCACTTCTCAGTCATTTGACAAATTCAACACAATCAATATTATAAATATTGTAGTGAAATGCATTTTCTCAAGTCTAAGAAATCAGGTATAGACCTACCTATTTTTCTCTTTTTTTTTTTTTCAATTATTAAGGTTGATTTTTGTCCTTCAGAACACAAATTTCCACAGGCCATTCTGGCATCATCAGCAGCAATACCATATACCACAGTGAAATAATTTTACTCTTCCTACTTGCTGTGCTCACATATACATCCAAAAATTACTGCTTTAATATCTCTTGCTACAGCACTTTCATGGATATGCACGTTTAATGAATTTCACAGGTACCAGTCCCTCATTTTGTATTGATTAAAGTTCCAAGAGAACTTTGAAGATCTGTGATGCTRAAAATATGTAAAGCGTGAGTTGAGCCTCAAGTACCTGTAAGTTTTTTWAAAAATGCTGCATGAACCAGTTACAATAAAACTGAAAAAGCAGAAAAAGCTGAATGCATGGATTGAGAAGTCCAAATAAGCTGAAATTAGTGATTAAATTTAAAATAAATTAAATTTCTCTACCGAAATCCTCCCATCTAGCTTTGGTCCATTTCTATTGCAAACTAGCAGACAGGGCAGAAGCACGGCTGAGAGACCGATTCAGAGACAAAATACAGGAGTTCTGGTGTGTAATTTAGCAAAAGTCCACAAGAGGGGGGTACCAGCCACAAGCAAAGCCYGCTCAGAAAATAGGATCTGCCTGGGTAGGTCTGCAGAGGGTTTTGCAGTAACGTTTCACTTACATGGCAACACTTCTGGGGACCCTCTGGAGATGGGCACCCAGCTCCAGTGTTTTTTACTTAGACAGCCCGACCTCAGTTGTTTTTAGGATTTCAAAATAACTGAAACAGTTTCCATACAAAATAGTTGATAATAACATGTATTGAAGTAAACAGTTGAAAATATCCTATCAGTTACTTCAACTTTTGAGATAATAGGAAACAAAGTCTGGTTCTAGAAATAATACAGTAGCACCTAACAATAGAATTTTTTCCATGCCTTTATAGGAAAGGTAAAAACCCAAGATCCCTTTTTTACAGGGGGAGTTACTGAGTCAAAACTGCAGATCTCCCTTAGGCCRGCACTGCTCATGTATGACTGCACCATACAGAGCAGTACTTAAATCCCCATTTAACTTTTTTTCTCACATTTTGGCCCGAGATACTTTGTGTGGGGTTTTTTCCCAATCTTGAGAGCTTGAAACACAAAAGTCTAAAGCACAAGTCTTAAAAAATTTTAGATGTTTTAGATGCTGATTTTCAATGCAGCTCCATTCTCTTTTTCTCAATGCTGAATGCTATGTAGAGAATACTTCTGTAATCAGGACACTGTGACAGCTGTTTACCTGAAGAATCAAAAGTTCAGCCCGAGGATCCTGACATTTCTGAGCAATACAGCATGAACTTCTCCAGCCTGGATGAAAGCTGAAGGCAACAAGCATTCTTGAAAATCAGTTTTAGCTAAGAATACTTAGGTAACTTGAGGTAAATGTGTGTAATTTCAGGTAAACCCAGTGTATATGTTTCTTGACATTTACATTTCCCCTGAAATGCATTTGTACTCATTATGCACTCCTTTCTCCCTTTGRAAGGTAGATGATTGCTGGTTACTTCTGCTGTCATCCTGGAGATTCGAGCACCTGGCAGCTATTGTAACTTAGATCTAYTACAAGAGGGTGCAATGGAAATGCAGTAATTGCAGCTGAAACTGCAGGTCTGGAGGAAAGGGACGTGGGCTCTTTTCCCACTAGAGGCGGCTACTAGCTCATTACACACAAGTACAGAGTCCCGTGGGAGGCTGTAAATACTGTTAAAGCAATTCCTACAAGGGTTTCRTGCAGGAATATTCATCTACATTTTGACAGAGGGCTTTGGAGCATCTAAAGAGTAACGACACTCTACCATGGGTACAGCTCTCTTGGAGATTATGCTTATCCCACCAGTCCTTGCTGTGTACCTGCCAACCTCCATGTTTTTCCCTCACTCTCGGTGACTAAGTCAGGGAAGGGAGATTACCCAACCTAAGTGTGAGTCCTCTTGGCCTTCCACCAGGATAGGTGCTTGTGGCTAGCTGAAGTAGGCAGCAGCTCTACAAAGCTCAACTTCTTCAGTGGCTGTATGGCAGATGTCCATCACCTGTCCTGGATATCACTTGTGAGAGACCCAGCTGCTCCCCAGAGGAACAAAGGAAGCCAGGAATGACCATCAGTAAGCCTCATTCTGCTCATCAGCATTCTTGAAAACCAGCCCAATCTTATACAAAAAAGAACAAAATTGGGAGCCAGGGACCTGCCCTAAGCTAGGGAAAGCAGAATCCATGGGACATGGACTTGTCACTGACAAAAACATGTGGAAGATGCTTGAGATACTAGTTCTGCTGGGGCAGAACTAGAGAAGGACATTCAGCAGTCACCATCTAGAGAGGAAGGGTGGAGACAGGCAGCTGACTAYAATTGCAGGAGTGAAGTGGGCTTGGGCCATGGTTCTGGCAACCTGAGTAAAGAGACTGAGCTTCATCTGAGGWACAGGTTATATTCCTCTGGTGGAGGAACAGCATGTGAGAAGGCAGAGCAGCCTTTCATCCAGGGGTTCCACCGCCTCTCATTCAAAGCCAATTTTGACATAGGTGAGTGAATTTCAGTCACTTTTATTGAGAAAATTATTAAAGTGGGAAAAAATACATGAAAGCYTCACCAGATAAGACAAATAAGTAGCAAAAGTGAAGCAGTTGAAATTCTAACACTTTCTAAYACTTAGGAGTATAAAGGTTAGAGGAGAATTCTGATATGAAAGACAAAAAAATCAGGAGATCAGAAGAGAGCAGCTCAGCAGTACTGAGGGCATCCCTGCYCCACGGAGCAATGGAAGTCAGCCTCTCCCCATCTCACTCATGTTCTCTTCTGACAAGCAAAGAGCCTTAGGACATCTTACCATGGCCAGTGAGCCCAGTAGCTTATTAGTTCTAGCTCTGTATTTGTTATGTATTTGCATTAAAAAATCTTTGGCAGTTGGCTCTTCAACAGTGTTTATCCTGCCTTAAGAGCTCTTGCATAGAAAATAAGTTACCTGAACAAAGTAGCTGCTTTGTTTCACCACCTCATATGGGCAGGGTGAATCACTGTAGAGATCACTATCTTCAAGGAGATGAAAGAAGAGATGTTAAGTTCCACTAAATTAGGCTTGGAGTTTAGAGGTCAATCCAAAAGTGCATTTTGTTTAGGAGTACTTTTTCCAGGTTTTGAAGATTGAGAAGCAATTGCACCCCTTAATGAGAAATTAGAGTAGATGCAGAAGAGACTGAAGAGAAACAGTGAAGATGGATGACAGAGAAAATATACAGAACTGAGTGGAAGAACTTATCTGCGTCTTGAAATGATGTATTTTCAGAAGGCTTTATCACATGTTCCTACAGGCTAAAGAGACAATCTTTAGTTTACAAAGCAAGCAAGCAACCAACCAAAAACCCTGCTAAATGGAATTTGCTAGCTGTGTGGATCCTCTCCTTGTTTTGTAGATCAGACATCTCGCTATAACGTGCTTCTCTACAGTCTATAATTACAGGCTGTCCTCATTCTTACTGACATTTCCAACCTATAATATCCAGTCATAAATTCCACCTATCTTAGACGCCAAATTATTTGGGCTTTTATTAGCAAGCAGTACTTTTTGTTATGAAGTCATGTGGAATTTAGTATGTGGCAATTAATCTTCTTGATATTCATAGAATAGAATCATTGATATTGGAAAATACCTCTAAGTTCATCAAATCCAACCATTAACACAGCACTGCCAAGTCCACCACTAAGCCATGTCTCTAGGCACCACATCAACTCTTCTTTTACATACTTTCACATTTGGTAACTCCACTACTTCCCTGGGCAGCCTGTTCCAGCCTGACAACCCTTTCCATGAAAATTTTTTTTCCTAGTAATCAATCCAAACCTCTCCTAGTAYGACCTGAGACCATTTCCCTTCATCCTGTAACTTGTTACTTGGGASAAGAGACCAATCCCCATCTAGTTAAAACCTCCTGTCATGGAGTTGAGCTGCAGAGAGCCATAAGGTCTCCCCTGAGCCTCCCTTTTTTCAGGCTAAACTCCTCCAGCTCCCTCATCAGACTTGTACACCAGTAAGTTTGCTCAGCAGCAGGATAAAGTTACTCAAAGCAGAGTTCATGTGGATTAATTCCTGTACGTTTGTTTGTTTTTTGGAGTTTTTTTTGTTTGGTTGGGTTTTTTTTTTAGTATTTTCTAAGCTCTCTCTTCTGTTCCCTTCTTTTCTGGCTTGTCCTTCCTATCTGCCCTCCAGAGCTCACCCGTTCTGAATTTCTAGAGCATAGATGGATTACTGTAATGTGTAATTTGCAATTCCACCTCATAGGAATTCACAAATAAGCCCAGCATTGCTGCATATTGAACTTGAAGATGTGATTGTCTTCTGGGTGAAGCTGAGCTTCATCTATGTGGAAACAAACTACTCACCAAGCAAACAATGGAGTGAAGCAACCTCTGGGGTCCATAAAAAGAATGTGTTTGGATTGCATGTGGCAATAAAGCAGTACAGAGGCTGCATTTCTATTCAGTGCTGTGTAACTGCTCAAAAGGAAAATATTTTTTAAAATGCCACTGCAAYGCTGAAATGATTCTCCACCCTAACTCTGCCTTCTGGTTCTTCAACCCTTTTTTTCTTTTCTCATGATCTGTAGCATATCTGCTATCTATTAACCCTAATCCTACATCACCATCTTCTCAGGATTAGCCTGAAGATTGTAGTGCCTTGTGAAAACATTTTGCTGTCTTCAGCAAGGAACAGCTAGGAAATGTCTGTGAAACATATAATCAATATCAGCAAAAATCAAAAAACACTGTCACAAACTGGTGTGAGGATTGTGATTTTTAAAATAATGACTTAGCCTCTCCTTTCCATCCTTCTATCCTAGTTATCTGACTTGCAATTATGGATATCACTGGCTGAACACCCACTGACTCTACAGAGTAAGAAAAAGAGGTAAACATATTGATAGTACATTTAAAAGTCACCATGTGAAATCTGAGATAAAATTATATAAAAATGGACAGCATAATCCCAGCCTTACACAGAAAACAGAACCAAGAAGGGGACTTGTCAGAACCCAGGACATTCCTATGACTGCCCTGGATGACTCGAGACCCTGGCAGGGGGCTCAGAGACCTTGGCACGGAGTCAAAGACACCTGTGCCTTTGATTTTAGCCCATGGAAACAATTACCAACTTTGTGTGAAGAGTTAAAAGCCAYAAGAGTTTGAGTAGAATGACAGTTGAYATGTSACAGGGTGAAAAAGTAGAATTTTGGGGATTTAGAAAGGGGGTTCAAGAGGCAAGATGGAGGAATCTGGGCRTGTCCTGTCCTTCTTCTTCTTGTCCTCCATCTTCTGCTGTGATGGTGACACTTTTGGATTGGTTTAGAGTASAGACAGACTGTCTAACATAGGTGATAGGTATTGGAAAYTTATTGTAAATAAAGTACACGTAGTTCTTAGYATTAAAAGCTAACACCACCCCAAGGGTGGTCAGYGTGCCACAAACCGACCTGCCAGACAGATCTCAGCAGGTCAGAGAAAGAATGTTAAAGATAAGAGAAAATAAACAACCTTGAAAAGCAGRACCAATGAATCTCGACTTCTTCTTCAGTCAYGGGGCTGGGAAAAAGAGACTTTCTAATACCTCARGGGTCATTTCAAGCACAGAAAACCTGAGAAGGACAACTGCCTATAGCTGTAGCTGTGGCAGCTGCCACAGGATATGTAGCCACTGGCTCCACCGCAGCCTGTGTGTTSCCTGTGTCCCTCAAACCCAAACAACTTTAAATTACTGCCTGGATTCCCCAGGAATTACAACTTTGCCCCAAGATAGGTACCCTTTTAAATATTCTGTACTATCTAACTGCAAAGAACATAATAGATAGTGGCTTTAATTCCCTAATTATCCATTAATATGAGACAAATTATTTCACAATRTTCCTGCTGGAATAGAGAGGAAAATATTGCTAAACATCCCTTGGTACACTTTAAAAAAACAATCTATCATCAGGATGAACTTTCATGATGTGTTACATAATATTTTTAACTCCTTAATATAATTCCAGTTCATGCTTTATATATATATTTGATAATGTTTTTGCTGTTGTTCAGACACTAAGCTGGTTTTTTGACATTCATTAAAATAATTCTGAAAACATTTGCAGAGTTCATTGTGATCAGTATTGAAAATATCCAGCTGCACTGCCCTACTTCTTTTAAAAATTAATTTAACCACMCAGCTTCTCAATAAAATGCCCACATAAAGGACAGTGGGTTTTTYATTCCTTCACACACACAGTGATATAAACACAATGATTATGGCTTTTTATGTAAGTGGCCTCTTGCTTCAGACCTTGAAGCATCTCTGATTCTGAGTAACTGCAGTTTTATATAATTATTCTTCTAGTTCTTCAGGATCCCTACCACACCTTGTCCAAACATTTACCAGGCTCTGCTGCTTCTCATGATGATGAGTGAAACACAAGAATAGATCTTCTTCTTTTGAATTTCACTTTATACACTAGACTTGCTCCATCTATCTACCTGAGCAGGTACAAGACCATCACTAATTAATTAATAACAAGGATGCATAGTGAGACCAGGCTCTTTGTCACCTGTAGCACACCCACGGACAGCAAGGGTCAGTCTTGCACTGCACACCCTGTCACTGACACTGCTCCTGGGGCAGCTGTGACCAGGAACCAGGGACGTGTTTTATGGCTCTGCAGCTTAAGATGGCTCAGAATGATGCCTGCTTCTGCACAAGGGGCAGGSTTAATCGAGTGATTTAATTTTTATACCCTGGAGTTCAGCCAACCATTTCAGGTTATTCCAACACCACACCACTGCCCTGCCAACTGCTGATTGTCCAAGTCTGAAAACAGCATTTTGCTGAGGGAAGGTGCATCTTGAGAAGGGTTAAAAGAAAAGACTGCTCAACTCCAACCTCTTCTTGGGAGYCTTTATTTCCTGGTTGTAAAGCTGTCAAAATTTTAGAAATTCCTGCTTCATCCTTTTCATATTTGCCGCTGTGAGATTTAAATCATTAAAAGATGTTTCACAGTAGTCATTTTAACAGGGCAATGCAAATGAAACAAGTTCCTCATTCTAGAAAAAAAAGTTCAGGAATGCACATAAATTGTAAAGTTGGAAAATGAGGTCATGGCATTTAACAACAATAAAATCAGTAGCTCTATCTAGTATCCACCTTAGTTACAACAACATAAGCAAAAAAAGGTAGCTCTTACAGTGAACTTGCATTCCAAGAAATGCAAATATGCCAAGCTCTTCACCACARCACGGAGGTTGAGAGTAAATGAAGAAGGAGAAGGGAGCAATCCATTTCCAAAGTCATGGCTGGAAATACAGAAATGTTCTGATTGGATCTGAGCCTCAAACAGATGCATCTGTCAGAATTCTGTAATTGCTTCAATTCCCAGCACTAACCACTCCAAACAGAAGTACCAAGAAAAATTACTCACAAATTACATAATCTTGAAAGAAATTTTACATTCCTATTTCATATAGAGAAGGCAATTTCCTGGGGTGGAAGGAGAATAATAATGAAATCTTGTTGATCACCTAAGAAGATTTAATTATAGCCTGCAGCCAGAGAAACACCCACACTTATTCATTCCCATACCTTCCATGGACTGCTGCACAGTGGCTACAGGGTGACTTGGACAAAAGAAGACAAAAAGTTCATGTTCTGCMGTGGGTTACACATACCTGTTGTGACCAAAATAACCTTATAGCTTCATCAAGCAGGATCCTCATTGGGTGAAGGGTTTTGTGTAGTTTGCACTAAAGGGAATGGAGAAATTCTACTCTAGTCTTAAAATCATCATTCCAGTATCTTCATTCACAGGATTCTGCTTCCATCTGTTTCCTTGCCTACCATCCTTCTTTCTATTAGCCACTTCAGCTTGTTCTGCTCCTTGGTACAGTTCTGACTATGCACTTGCATTASTGTGGTACTAATTTTCAGCAATTGTTAGTTCATGTATATTAATTTACATTTCTTAGTCTTCAGAAGGTTTGTGTTGGTTCCAGTAACTTGAAAGCTATGGCTCTTCTTGTGTTTGGTCTCTAGCATGAAATACCCAGAAGGGTTAAACACAGTTTAACTCGATATGTGGAGATTGGACCCTAAGGGAAAGGCATTTTTAGCAAGCACAAGGAATATTTATAAACTGAATAGAGGAAATCGAGTGCAGATGTATTTAAGTTCAGTCTCCAGTGGTTTAGAACCCGTTGACAGCTGTAATAACCCTTTTTCAAACTGGGGAAAAGCAGTTCYGGCTGTGAACATGTTTTTACAGATAGATGTCTATGATTTTGCGATGCTACTGCTGCGCCAGAATTCATTTCATTGTTGAGGGAATAACCATCGTTGTTGGATGAGATCCAGGTWATTACCAAGTAGAAAAATCTGAGTTTGATCTCTTTAGCTCACAGGATCTTTACTTTTAGCCTGAACTGACAGATCAGATGAATGAACCAAAGCCCCACCTCTTAAGGGCTTTCAATTTCACCTGGATTTATTCAAAAGTGTCAAACTGGTTTAATCTCATTTTACTCAGAAGCTACCAGATGTTTCTCCCCTCTTCAAAATCTACCCCATTTTACCACTGGAAAGATCTCATCTCCTTTAGCTCCATATGAGTGTGATTGGTTTTGATTACTATTTCACCAGTTCCTGAAGTCCTATCATGTTTCACAGATTCCTCACTTAAATATTGTTATGCTGTGATAGACAGACATGTTTGATATTGTTGCATGGCAACAAGTACACAGCCCAGGAAAAGTCACTCTTGCAGAAATTGGAGGACCACAGGTTAGTGCCCTTGAGGAGTTCAAGGCTAAAAGAGGAAGCTCAGGTTAATCCTGGGCTGCATCAAAAGCAGAGTGGCCAGCAGGATGAGGGAAGGGTTCTGCTCCTTGGCTCTGCTCTGCTCTGGTGAGACCTCACCTGAGTGCTGGGGGGAGCCCAACACAACACACACACGGATCCATTTGAATGAGCCCAGACGAGGGTCACAAAGCTGATCAGAGGAGATGCAGCACCTCTCTTGTGAAGAAGGCCAGGAGTGATGGGGCTGTTCAGCTTGGAGAAAACTCTGTGGAGACCTAACAGCACTTCCCAGTGTGTAAAGGGGCTACAACAGAGCCAGAGAGGGACCTTTCACAGGAGCATGGAGTGACAGGACAAGGAGGGAYGGCTTCAAACTGAAGAGGAGTAGATTYAGATCAGATATCAGTAAGAAATTCTTTACTGTGAGAGTGGTGAAGCACCAGAACAGACTGCCCAGAGAAGCTCTSGATGCCTAATTCCCGAAAGTGTTCAAGGCTGGGCTGGATGGGGCTTTGAGCATCCATTGGAAGGTGTCGCTGTCCAACCTTCCAATTTCGCTCCTAGCTCAAACTCTTCCAGGATTCTCGGATTTCTCCGATGGGTGTTGCTTTCTCTCGCGTTSCCCGAGCAGGGGCACGGCCCAGCGGCCTCCCGCTGCCCTCGGCCCTCGGCATTCCAGCGCCCATCAGCGGCCCCGCCCCTCACCGTCACCACGGTAATCACGCCCCGCCCTTCGCGTCACATCGCCCGGCGGGCGCAAGCCCCGCCCCACCGGCGCTCCGATTGGTCGCTGGCCATAGCGCCATCTCGGCATAGCGCCGCCGATTGGCCGGCGCCGCTGAGGCACGGGCGCGCGGTGCCCGCGGGGCGGCGGCGGCCGTTACTCATTAGCATGGCCGCGGGGCCGCCCCTCCCGCGGGCCGCCCTCGTCATTCGCGCCTATTGCCCCTGGTTCCCTCCCACAGCCCCATTCCTGCCGCGAGGCGCCGCGACCGGGTCAAGGAGGGAGGCAGCGGCAGCGCATCTTCTCTCCGTGAGGCGGCTGCGGGGTGCCCTGGTGCGGGCAGGTAGAGCAGAGCCTCAGCCGCGCCCCCCTGGGCGTGCACCGTCCTCCCCCCGCCCCGCGCTGCCGCTGCCTCATCCCCGGGCGTGAGGGCTYGGCAGCATCACCGCCGCCAGCCGACGAGAGTCCTGGCACCGGCCGGGACTGGGCACGGCCGAGGGGTGACCGGGGGCGGTGAGACGAGCTCCAGCTCCTCCGGTGTCGCGTGTCYGGGAGGGGATTCTTGAGAAGACGTTTTCTATATTGTTTTTTTCCGGTTTCGGAACCTCTGTCCAGGCTCCTGTGGCAGCCTGGCGAGGTGGGGCTTGTTTCTCTTCTGGGGCTCCTTGTTTTTCCATTGAAATCTCCCCACCTTCCAGTGAAAAGGAAATCGTCGCTTTTCTATAGATACATTTTTTCATCCCTTCCACGAAACCCTATTTTCGGCCGCATCCMTCTGCGGCGAAGCTTTGGAGCAACAACCGAGATCAGTGACCCTCATGATGTGGACCTTTCTGGGTATCGCCTCCTTCATTTACGTGTATAAGAAGTGTGGAGACCTCATGACTTACGCTAATAAGGAGGTGCTGCTCTCCGTGCTGGTGTTTTTCTCGCTCGGCTTGGTGCTCTCGTACAGGTACCACTTCAGGGGGCCCAGGCAGCGGCAGCAGCAGAAGCAGAAGTCGCACCTGGGGATGCTCTCTGATGTGCTTTCAGCATTGCCACTGGTTGGCTTCTTCTGGGCCAAACCCACCCCGGCGTCTCAGCAAGTTGAACAGCCCAAATCCAGAAAGGTAAGTTGGATCCAGACGCGGCACGTGAGGTGAAGGGTCCTGCTGCTCTTCCCTCTGGCCACTGACCCTCTGCCCTGGTGAGGGAAAAGAGCTAAGAGAGGGTTTGTCTTTAGATGCTGGATGTTTGATTTGTCATATTTTGTGTCAGTTTTGGATGGCAAAAGAAAGAGTGAAACTTACTTAAGTGGTAGACCAGGGGTTTTCTAGCATCAAAACAAATATGTTTTAAGAAAGATTTGGAGTAAAAGCTTATTGTAGTAGCAGAAAAATATCTTCGGTTGCCAGTCTGTTGTAGAGCTGAAGGACTGGAGAATTTCTCCTATGAGGAGAGGCTGAGTGACTGTCCAGAACAGAAGGCTTGTGTGTAAATACCTGCAGRGAGGGTGCAAGGAAGGCTGTGCCAGGGCTTTTTCCATCAGTGCCTGGTGACGGCAAGAGAGGTGCTGAGCACAGACTGAAGCAGAGGATGTTTGCTCTGAGCATTAGGAGGCACTATTTACTGTCAGGGTGACTAAGCGCTGCAACATTCCCAGAGAGGTGGAAGAGTCTCCATCCTTGGAGGTATCCGAAACAGGGCCCAGGCCAGTCTGCTCTGACCCTGCTTGAACAGGGGCTTTGGACCCCATGATGTCCAGAAACCCTTTCCAACCTCTGCCATTCTGTAACTCTCTGATGAGCTTCCTAATATTTATGGATAAAACACATTTGTTTATTGAACTGCAGATAGAGTTACTGGGAAAGGATTGCTGACCTATTGCTTGTACAATAGGTGCAGGACCTGCTCAGGCAGTCTGTTCCCTTGCTGTGAAACAAGTAGAGAGCTGTAGGTGGTGCCTGGAGCTTAGCTGGAGTCCTGCCATCYAAGACTATGAACTGGACATAGATATCCAGTACATCTGTGGTCAGCACTATTTGGCTCCTTTYCTGTGTACTTCTGGGCAATTTCACATGAGCACTGACCCCTCACACAGAAGTACATGAAACTGATTTTGGCTGCAAGTCAAAGGTTTTTGATTTTTATTTTATTTTTCTATTCAAGCCTGCCTTTACCAATTTCTTGTGTTACCTGAATTCAGATAGTTTTGCACTCTCTTGCTGTATTGTAAATATAAACATGACACTAGGCCACTGAAAATTCTGGTGTCAGTATGTTTCACTGATGCAATTGTATTTTACCAATGTCAGTGCTGCAGTGCTGAGGCATTTGTGAAATACTGAATTTAACTCTCATCTACCAGCTGGAGAAATGATTTGCAGCTTTGCATTGGAGTTGCCCTTAAAATTATTTTTCACTTTGAAGTGTATGTGATTAGGTGCTGTTGGGGAGGTTCTATAACAGAACTGTTTCAAGATAGCAGTTTCTGTATTAACTGATGTCCAGTGCAATATATGTCAATTCTTAACAGCTTTAAATGTAGATGAATGGTGATATTGATTGTACTTTTAGATGTTACATGAATCTTCATTTCAGGACTACTTCTTAAAAGCATTTCCCTGGCAGCTGCTTCTGCTGGCACCTTTTCGTTCTGAATATTACCATAAGTTGCTGTTTAGTTAGTCAGGTAGGTTCACTTAGTGTATAATTTACAAGGAGTATGTTTTCCAGAGAAATGCATTTTCCAGTAAATCTAATACCTTTTTAATTTAAAAGTGCTAAGGCCTCTGTGCTGGAGTGGTTCAATGGCATGAAGGTATCAGTCTTACTTTATAGGACAAGAATATGGGACAGCCTTTTCTTACTGCCTTTTATAGCAGCTTTTATAGGAGGTTTTAGCCAGGGTCTTGATTTGCAGCAGTGTTGGTTTTTCTTTTCTCTGCCTGTTGTGCTTTTGTTGCCTTGTAGAGTACGATAGACTCAATTTTGGACAAAACTAAGCTGCAAGATGCCTTCCAACTACCAATGCACCCTCAGTAGCCTGGCTCAGAGTAGAGCTGCCCCAAAGTCAGCCCTCTTGACAAGAGGGCTCATAACAAGAAGACCTCTTGTTATGGTACATATCCATTGGCATGTGTAACTTTGTTGGCTTTGTTTTCTAAAGGGTAAAAGAGAAGTGAACTTCTCAGATGTGTATCTGACAGAGACAGCTCCAAATACAACATTGTCACCCCAATATGATCCAGAAATTATCATTGTGGGATCAGGTGTCCTTGGTTCTTCCTTGGCCACGGTGCTTTCAAGAGATGGAAGGAAGGTGACTGTGATAGAGAGGGATCTGAAAGAACCTGACAGGATAGTTGGAGAATTGCTGCAGCCTGGAGGATTCAATGCTCTTCGAGACTTGGGTCTTGAAGGTGGGTACATTTCAAAGTGTAAATAGATCTGTAACRTAAGAGTTGCTACACTCAACAATGTATTTAGTAAAAGCATGCCTACAGGAAAAATTAAGAAAAACATATCTACACTTAACATTTGAATTAAAATCGTGTCTGTGTTTCCAGTTTGCTATTTTGAAAATACTCTTCTTTCAACATGTGTATTTTGTTTAAGAAAATTGGACCCTGTGTAAAGAAATTACTTTAATAAATAATTAGGCTTGCTTTAAGACTTGTTTTAACCCATCTGTTGGCTTTTCTCTTGCAGATACAGTAGAAGGTATTGATTCACAAATAGTAAATGGTTACATAATTCATGATCTAGAGAGCAAATTGGAGGTTGAGATTCCTTATCCAACATCTGAAGACGGACACGTGGCCAGTGGAAGATCTTTTCATCACGGCCAGTTTATCATGGGCCTCCGAAGGGCAGCTATGGCAGAGCCCAAGTGAGTCATTGTGAACAGCACAGTTGGGATCCAGAGGTTCAGAAGCGTTGTTCCCATCATTTCCATGAGATTCCTTAACGTTTCCCAACCCAGAGGGCTGTGATGAACAAGAGTGAGAATATGGCAGCTAGAGTTACTCATTCTGCTCTCTGTAGACAAGTTCATAAGTTACATGTACATCATATATATATATATATATATAAATATATCACACTTTGGGACAACTTAATCTTTAAGGGAGTATGAGCTTTAAATATTAGGCAAGATATTTGCCCAACTGTTTTCTGTGTCTGAGAGAACAGTTGACAGGTGCAGGGTTGATTCTCTTCTGCTGATTCTTGGGTTTGGCATTTTACCAGAAGTAGTGACCTCCTCTTGGTGAGCAGTGCACAGAACTTCTTTAGGCAAGGCATGAGTGCCAAATCTGGCACGATTTGTTAGATCACAGAATGGTTTGGGATGACCTTTAAAGGTCAGGTGGTCCAACCCTCCTGCACTGGGCAATAGCATGTAGCTTTGACTCTGATGTTATCAGTGATGATAGAAATAATTTACATTTGTATGTTGTTTTGCTTTCTTTTTTGACAACAAGAAATAAGCCAGAGTAACTAAAAAGGAGCATTAAATGGAAGTAGCTCTTTCCAGTTAATAATTTGTGTGTTTCAGAATCTTGAAGACAATTTCTTTTCATAATTAGAGGAAAAAAATTGGTGTTTTCCCTTAACTGTTTTCTTTTTTCTATAAAAGAGATGAGAAGTAAACTTGTATTGAAATAGAATAGATTCTAGGTGCTGCTTTCTATGTGGTATTTTTTTTGTATTGTCTTTTTTCCCCTAAATAATTTTTTCTCCTAAGAAAATCATAATGCCAAATGTCCCTTGTAAAGGGACATATGGCTTTATTGTGTTTTTACCTAACATCTTTATTCCAAGCTGGAAAATTGCTTTCTCCTTTCATATTTGTTATATCATATGAATTACTAAAAGTGGCACTAAAGATAGCAGCTCTGTAGTACAGTTAAAATTAATGGTGTCTGTGTTCACTAGCTCTGAAAGCTAAAGCCTTCTTGAGGCTCTAAGTTCAATGAAATTTGGGCATCTGAGTGCTCAACTTGTGGGAAAAACTCCAGTAGCTGTACACAGTCTTTGAAACAAAAACTTGCAAAAATCATGTTTGTGATTTGAATGAAATTCTTTCCCATTTTCCACACACTCCTGAGTGTTTGTTTTGTGTATGCTTGCTTGC
Source organism: Cardinalis cardinalis (assembly GCA_014549065.1). Taxonomy (NCBI): domain Eukaryota; kingdom Metazoa; phylum Chordata; class Aves; order Passeriformes; family Cardinalidae; genus Cardinalis; species Cardinalis cardinalis. Next base: position 522,600 of record JACDOX010000058.1, on the reverse strand, counting down.
CATTTAATTTGTGGCATAGAAAACTGCATGTTTATGTGCAGTGAAAGATCAAGAACTCTTAATAGTGCCAGGAGATTTTGGATTTTATTACAAAGCTTTTGAAGATATAGGGGATAATTATTACTGATTAGTATATCCTCTTTATAAGCATTAGGCAATATGAATGTATTTCAGATAAGTACAGTTATTTTTGCTGCAGAAGGAGGTAGGGCATCATTGGTTTATAATAATAAACTAGTTATATATAGTTATAAACTCCTTTATAGTGGATGAAAATGAGATGAAAAAGTGAGCACTCAGGTAACTGAAATGACAGCTGTAAAAGAAACTTAGAGCTGATAGGATCTGCAGGACTCTGATTCCCTGGCATGTTGCTGCAGTGCCTCACTGTTGAGGTTTCTGTTGAGTGCTCACTCATAAGCATTCATATTTTGATACAGCCARCGTGCCTCTTTATTGTCAAATTAAGCCAGTCATGAGCTGCTCTGAAATGTCTGTGCTGGGTGCCAGGGAAAAAAAACCATTACTTGAGATGCTTGTATTCCTTTTAAGAGCCTAAAATAGCAAGCTGTTGTATTCTCACGTGCACCTTTAGCTCAGTTCTTAAAGCTGTGGAATTCCATCTGGATATGGAATATTTGCAAGAGATTCAAAGTGTCCCGTTTCGAGCTGCTAAGTCTGAAGTGCTGTGGTCAGGTCTAACAGCTCAGACTAACAAAGAATATCAGTTTAGAGAGATTTCATTTCTGAACTCAAAATAGCTCTGGTTGGGAGATAGAAGCAGGGGATGCTCCACTCGAAAATAAGTGTTAGCAGAACTTTAAAAAAACTTTAAAAGCATAAATAGAAAAAAACCAGAACTCTATCCCAAATTCCTGAGGTGACAAGCTAGATATCTGTGTCCTAAGCAGGTTAGGTTAGTTTGGACTGCTCTGAGAATTATGTGCCTGACTTTTATCTAGCGTTCATGTTAAGGGTTTAAGTGCTGCTGATCCTGTTCTTTAATTCTCCTCAGTTAGTTCTCACCTGCGCGGTCAGCGATTCCTAGCTTTTAGCAGGGATGACTCAGGCAGTTCCCTGATTTCTGGCCATTATTAGGTTTGAAACTCCTCTCAGCATCTCTCACAGGGCCATGGGGCACAGCTGGGGACTCTACTAAGTGACAGGATGTTTATGATAAACAGTATGGTCTTCAGAATATTCAAGTATCAAACCAAAGGTATTGTCAAAGTGAAATTTATGACCAACACTTTTTGACATTTAATGTGGCTTCAAAAAGTGTTCAAGAACCCTTTTTTTTTTTGCAAAATTTAAATCATGTTGGCAGATACAACATTGTTGAAAAATTGGTTTTCTGTCTATGTCTAGTGCTTTGAATGCTGGCATCATTAATCGTCTTCTGTTTTAACCCCTTTGTTTTATTTCAGTGCAAAATTCATTGAAGGGACTGTGTTACAGTTACTTGAGGAAGATGACTGTGTTGTGGGTGTTCAGTACAAGGACAAAGAAACTGGTGACACTAAGGTAAGAGCTTTCAGTTACAATCTTTGTTAAACTGTTGGGAAAATTGAAGGTTGCTATATATATATATATATATATATATATATTTTAAAGCTTGTATTTCAGAGCGCTGGTACAGAAATAATGTAGTTATCAAGAAATCCAAGGATTCAATAAAGGGAGATAATTTTCTAGTGCATACAGTCTGGGAATACAGGAATTCTTGTTATAACTTCTTATGAAGCTTCTGCTTTCAGTTTCTCTGCAGAATTCAGTTCATTATTTGTTTCATTATGTATATGTCTGGAGTTTAAAATCGTTCAAGAGTTCCTGGTGAAAAGAACAATATWTTAAGATTTTTACTTCAGCTGTGTGTAGTGGTCTGCATTTCCACATATACTTCCACCATCTAGTGAGGGACTGAAAATGAAAAAGYTACTTTTTGATAGTGAAAGCTCTGTCTTGTCATTTCTTGGATGACAGAAAAAGAATTTTGGCATATTTTAATGCTAAACTGCTGGCTAAATGCTGTGAAACTCTGTGAACTTAGGAGAGACCAGTTTGGGTAGAACTCCTGTACTGAAGTTCTGGATATGCTGCCTATTCTCCAGGAAAACCAAATTTGTGATCTTCTTTGTGTACTTTGATGTTCCTTTGATGCCTAAAGTTATGAAGATGTACTCTGATGGGAAAGATGGGAATCTGCCTATGCCGTGCTCCCCTCCTTACTAGATGGAGAAAGTTCCTGAGTAGCTGGAAGATCCTGCTCTGATCTCCAAGATCAGAGGTCTCTGACATCTTTCCATCTCTAAGTCATTTAGAGATGGGACTGGTGGCACAGAACCAAATAGGAGAGAGCCTTTTAAAAGTACTTGCCAAAGCTGTAGGGGAGCAAGCTGGTTGTTTTAGACCGTCGTCAYGCAAGTGCCATTTCAGCCACTCAAYGGCTGAGTGCTGCAACAGAGCAGGGAAGTAACAACACCCTTGACCCCTCTTGAGGTAGCTGGAGAAGGAGTGAGTTCCAGGTCATGTTCCTTGGTCTGTCTTAGCTGCCATGTAAAATAAATGAAACTGTATTAGGAAAGAGAATAAGCCACTGAATCACAGGTATGGGAAAGACAGGGATATTGGAGAGRAGGAGGATTTTTTGCATTGAGAAGGGTGTTTGTTGGGATTTGTTTCCCAAATTCAATTGGCTTTATCATTCAGGAACATAGAAGGGTGTTTTTGTTTTATTTTGTTTGAGGGGTAGAAGGGGAACATGTGTATTTTGATTTGAGTTCTGTTTTTAAGCTTCAAACACTTATGCATGTTTTGTTGTAATTTTCAGTGTGACTTATTTGAACACTGGATGACCATTGTTCTAGCCTGCATCTTTCCTGAAAGTCTGGGTGTTGTTCTAAAGGCCYTAATTTTCCTGTCTGTATACTGGGGATAAACAAATTCATGTTTTGTTCTGAATACTGAAGTTCTGTGGCTGGAAAGAGCTGTTTCAATTTGCTGGCTTAGATCTCCTTTGATTTTAGCAATCTAGTATATAACAAATTTCTATTAAACATTTCTATTTACTTTTTTTCCCTACCTGTGAGTTTTTACAGCTAGGAAGCTCTTAGCTGAATAAAAACCCCAAACTCAAGCCTGTTTACATTCCTTAGCCTGCTTTTATAAAGAAAAGAGGCTGTGTTGTGTATGTGTTTTTCTGTTCTTTCCATCCTACATTCTCCACCACATTACCTCTGAGATTTTYATTCTCTTAAATGAGGTTCAAACTAGCCAGTATGCTAAAACTTAYACAGTTTTTCAAAACTAGGCAGCTCCAATAGACTCAAGGTTAGTTGTGTTGACTGTGGAAGAATTGTAGCATGAGTGTTTTACTCATTAGACAGCAGGAAACTGATATGGACAGGTGACTTTGGTCTAATTGCAGGAAAAATTAGAGTTTACAGACATCCAGGCTAGGAATCCATAGGAAAGAGGTGAATCTGTAGTAGAGGTAACTGCTCAGGAGCTCACTTCTATAAGCAGAGACACACAAAACGTGTTTTACCTTACTCATATCTACTGTCAACTGATTTTGTTCAACTTCCCGTCACACAGCAAAAGATGTTAAGGTTTGTGTGACCAAGTGGAGTCAGACTTGAAGATCCTTGTGAGTCCCCCCAACTCAGAATATTCTATGATTTTATGAATTCACTCCAATACTGGTGGCAAGTGTTCGTAGAGGAACTCACTCACAGAGTGACTCACCCATACAAGAGTAAAAGATGYCCTAGGAGTACTCATGAAGCACAGTGTGCTTTTTTTGCCTTACTTACAAACAGAAAGCTTAAAAGGAGAAATACTTCTTACTGCTTATGCCAAGCAGATGAAATCACTGAAAGCTGAGGACTAATGCTTGTTGTAAATCCGTTGTCATTTGAAGTTCAATCACTGAACATACTGACACTGAGAAAGCTATAGATAGAAGGAARCACCTACCTTTAAATGCTTCCTAGTATAATAATGTTGTTACATGACCATAAAAGTACCCTTTAGTAACTGGAATTATTTGCTTATGTTTGAGAAGAATGTATGTGTTAAACATTAGAATTTGCACAGACTTTCAGGCTGAACCTGATCAGTTTACTCAGATTTGTATTTTGTCCATATATATACTATTTGTCTAGTTCCTAAGTAAATTTGGAACTGTTCAGAGCTCCCTGTGTGGCTTTTTAAAGAAGAGCCTATGTGCTTACAGCTTGTCAGTTTGTTATACTTTGGTTTGKTTTTCTATAGCTGCTTATACATAGTTCTTTAATTTGAAATTCTTTTTTGTTTCCTTTTTTTCTTCTGTGAGCATTACAGCCTGAAGGGAGCAAATACTTCTCTTTATTGTATTTTTTAATCCAAGTTTCTACACAGTTCTCATAGCTGTGTTTTCTAAAAAAGCTGGAGTATGTTGTTAGATCAGCTTGTGTAGCAAGTAGATAAATAGGAATACAAGGAAGGCAAACCCCACAGTATTTCGAATACCTATGTTGGGAATTGCTTCTCATTGTTCTGTAGCAAAATTGATGGTGTCTTATCTTTATTTTTAATTTATGCTGCAGGAACTTCATGCTCCACTTACAGTTGTAGCTGATGGACTTTTCTCCAAATTCAGGAAAAACTTGGTATCCAGCAAAGTTACTGTTTCATCTCATTTTGTTGGTTGCATTTTGAAGGTAACTTTTAAGTTATAATACTATATTAACCACTATGCTGTTGCTGAAAGTGGGGTACCTTGTAACCCGTATGAACATATTTGCCTTCAGGACCTACAAACTTCAAGARAGAAAGTGGTGTCCTGGTTTTGGACTGGGAATCTGGGTTGGTAGCTGGGTGGTTGGAGAATCCAGGTAGAAATCCTGTCTGGTTCTTTCATTCTATGTCTGCTGCATTAACTGATGCATTAACAGCAAAAATAATAAGCATGAAMTGAAGCTAACAGAATTTTCACACTACCTGGGAACACTGACTAGTAGGAACTCCAGTACTTTTTGGGTCTTTAATCCAGTTAGCACTGCCCAAGCTTGTCTACTTTTGGAATCTCCTTTAAGACCTCTTTAGATAGGGCCCTGTGATTCTTCTTCAGTTGTGTCTCCAAGTAGTTATATTTAGACTAGTGGATTTCTTTCCCTCCCACCACTTTCTTTATGAAAGGAAAACAAAATTATCTTACTGAAAACTCCTACATTGATTATGTTACAGGTTTTTAATGGCATATATTAAATCTTGGTGAGGCATTCAAATGAAATAAGTTAGTGATTCTAGTAAATATTAAAATGTATTGGCAAAAGAATTGTTGCTACACTGAAATTCAGAAGTTTCCTTTTGAAAACATTTCTTCATTCAAGAGAATAATAACACAAGCTTAATATGATAGRGGATTTTATTTAAAAGTGTTTTAGAAAATTATTTTGTATGTCTGATGTTTAATACCCTTTCATTAATCAGTCTTAATCTTTCTTCCCCTTCTTTCCTTTTTAAGGATGCATCACAGTTTAAAGCTAATTATGCTGAACTTGTTTTAGCTAAAACAAGTCCAGTGCTAATCTATAAGATTTCTTCAACTGAAACTCGGGTCCTTGTTGATATTCGAGGGGAAATGCCAAAAAATTTAAAAGAGTACATGATTGAGACCATTCATCCACAACTACCTGGTAAGTCTGGAAAGACTGCCTGGAAAGGTCTAGAGAATTTGCTAYATTTATGTCAAAAAAAAAGGAGATATATTTCATTGAATTAATAGAAATGTGTGGCTTTTTCCTTGTGCGCAGTCACTGTTTCAGGAGACATTTACCCTTCTTTGGTTGCACACCACACAACACACAGAAGTTTGTTCAGCTCACATCTGTGAGGTCAGCAAATTCAGGATTGTATRAAACTCAGGGGTCCCCAGCACAGAAAGGACATTGACTTGTTGGAATGAGTCCAGAGGAGGCCACCAAGTTGACCAGAGGGATGGAGGGTTCCTCTTATGAGGAGAGTTTGAGAGAGTTGGATTTGTTCAGTCTGGAAAAGAGAAGGCTTTGGGGGGACCTAACTGTGGSCTTCCAGTACCTGAAGGGAATCTACCAGAAAGATGGGGCAGAACTATTGACAAGGGCATCAGTGACAGGACAAGGGGGATAAGTTCAAATAGAGAGTAGGTTTAGATTAGATGTTAGGAACAAATTATTTACTATGAGGGTGGYGAGGCACTAAAACAGGTTGCTCAGGGATTTTGTGGTTGCCACATCCCTGGAGATGTTCAAGGCCAGGTTGGATGGGGCTCTGAGCAGTCTGGTCTAGGAGAAGTCTCTCCCCCCATGGCAGGGGAGTTGGCACTACAAGATCTTCAAGGTCCCATTCCAGCCCACACCACTCTATGACTCTGTGATATCTCAAAAGAGATTAAAATGGATTGTGTACAAATTATTTGTGTCTTTGTCTAACYACTGTAACTAAAATATTTGGTTATTGCAGACCATTTAAAGGAACCATTCTTAATAGCAGTTCAGAATGATCGTTTAAGGACTATGCCAGCCAGCTTCTTGCCTCCCTCAGCTGTAAACAAGAAAGGTGGGTATTATGAAATAAAAGGAAGAAAAAAGGCATTATAAGCATCTTCTGGGGCATAGGACTTTGTTGTCTTAGATGTATATTTGTTATTCAATATAACTGTCTCATGGATCTTCTATAAAAAATAATGTTTTGAAAATGTGTACCTTGGGCAAAATTTAACTGGAATGTTTACATTGACACCAGATGTTAAGTCAATGCCTGCTTTATCTGTAAGTTTAATTTACTCAGTTGCTCAAGCTTATACAATGTGGCCTTTCTAAGGAAAAAAAGATAAAAAAATTAAAGAAATAAAAAGTGTGKTTTTTTGACACTTGAGCACACATACCTATAGGAAAAAATAGTTTGACCTTGATTATCTTAAAGCTGTTTTAAGCCTTTTAATTTAAAGACATACTTTGTGGTTTTTGCTTTTTATTTTCTAGTTGATATACATGTTATTTTCTGGTGGGAATGAATTCTTAGTAAGTTTGATGCTTTTTAAAGAGGATTTGAATTTTAAGATTCCATAACAGTTGTGCAGTATCCTATTGTTTTTTCTCTTCTACCTAGGTGTTCTTCTTTTAGGAGATGCATATAATATAAGACACCCTCTAACTGGTGGAGGAATGAGTGTTATTTTAAATGATGTTAAAATATGGAGAAGTTTGCTCCAGGATATCCCAGACCTTTATGAAGATTCTGATGTTCTTAAGGTGATTCTTTATTTTGGACTTATCTTAGACAGTTTCTGCTGCAATTCAGTGACATACTTCTAAGTTTTATGCAACTCAGGGACAAGTAAGTTATTGGTGAGGCATAGCAGTTTTCAAAGCTTTGCCTAGAATAATCAGATATCAGGCATTCACCAGTGGATGTGAATTAGCTGCTGTGCTGTGTGGCAAGAGGCAATTTCAAGACTTTGTACACTGACCTGCTGTGTTTTACTTAAGGRGGCTTGTGTGCTGTGTCTAATCAGGATGCTTTGCTGGGATACCCTGATATTCCCATTTTCATAGGGCGTTTTTAACCAGATTGATCCTAAATGTGGTGGGTTTTGAACCATTACACTTGTGTGAGTGGCACTTGGACAATAATGAGTTTGTGTACCTTGTCTTTCAAGGGACATCTCAGCCTGGCCTCTTGCCTGCTGCATTAATCTGAGTAGTAAATTAGAAGGGACCTTCTTTCCCAGGATCTGCTTTATCAGTGTTCGTGCAAGGTTTATTTTTTCTGTGATACTTAGTCCCAACATTCTGATGAGTAGATAATAAGATTTATTTATTTGTTTCCTGTTTCTAACAGGGCTAGGTGTATTGTCTTGGCTAAATTACAGGTAGTATAATTGTAGACTACAAGTAGATTATTCCAAAAGTGTAGGTTAAAATTGAGAAGCACTTAGAGGAGCCCTGTATGCCAGGACAGTTCAGGACTTCCCTGACCACATGCAGACACTTTTATGKCAGCTAGTCACCTCAGACTTGGCCATTTCCTATTTATTACCAGTAAATTGAGGGAACTAGCTGAGCATTATCCTTCAAGTTTCAGCTGTATCCCAGACACCCCGTGTAGGATGAGAAACATGCTCTGGAACTACCTTTTCCCTCCTGTATTTAAGGTGAGGGGAGCCTGGATAACTGGTTCAACAAGTTTATGAAATTCCTTCATGACCTAGCTTGGAATCAATCTAGCATATCACTAAATCCCTTCTACATATCCATGAGCATGACTCTTGCCACCTCACCTCTTTGAGAATCTTTTGAATGTTCCTTTGTATTTACTGACAGAAATATTTCTTTTTCTTTTATTTTTCAGGCAAAAAGAACATTTTACTGGTCAAGAAAAAAATCTCATTCTTTTGTAGTGAATGTTCTTGCCCAGGCACTTTATGAGCTCTTTGCTGCCACAGATGGTAAGTATATCTTAAAGTTAACCTCTGATTAGTTACAACTTGGTAAATAAATATGACTGGAAGGGGATGTCCATGTCTGWGTGTGTGTATATATGTATGTATGTATATTGTTATATATTGAAAATATATCAATCAAAGAATTTTAAGTTTCCTTGTGTTCTCTGCCTAGATTTTTAGATAGAGTTTTAGCAGTGTGAAGGCAAGTCTGGAGTTAGGACTAAATAAACCAAAGAAAACAATAGTCAGTTAATACAAAGATATTCTGTAAGACTACACTTTGTATAAATAAAAGCAGCTTGAAGTCCAGCTGAACTGAACAGAAAAACAGCTACCAAAGTCCYGTATTTAATATCAATATTGTGCATGCAGAAAAATGTTTCAGTATATGTTGATTATATTTGTTTTATTAATTTTAATTAATTTTATAGATTCCTTGCATCAGCTAAAGAAAGCCTGTTTCCATTACTTCAGACTTGGAGGAGAATGTGTTGCAGGTCCTGTTGGATTGCTGTCAGTGTAAGTTCACTGTGCTGGCAGTGGTTATTGTGAGCCCCTGAGAGATCTGCTTTGCTCCCACCATGCTGCTCAATCCAGGGAGCATGGCCCACATGAGCCTAGGTTTTAAGATTATACTGAAGGTTGGAACTTTATTGGAAATTGTGTCTTTAAGTGCTGGTTCTTTTTTTTTTTCCAAGGCTTAAAAAAGGCCACTAAAAAGCTGGTGGCCCCTAGTGTAGGTGGCACAGGAATTTGAATAAGGTAGAGGGGTCCAGAGGAGCTGGTGGASATGTTTCCTACTTGACAAGCTGAGAGTAGTGTTGGGTGAGGCCTCCCATAAAAAGCTRTAAGGAGCAGGGAAATCTCTAGCTAGGAAGGTGTTTGAATGACTCCTCAGAAACTTGTGAATGCACAGTAAACCCTAYTACTCTGAACATAAGAGAACATGTGCTTTTATAGTTCTCTCTTTTGGACTGAGAGCTAAAACTGAAAAGCCTGTTTAAAATACTCCTCAGGGGGAAGACAAAGAGTAAGAGGTAGACAAAGAGAACTAGAAATTAACAGAAAGCAGCAGTGTATGTTGGCCTTGCCATAGAACGGAATGCAGAGTGTGGAGCAGCCCAAGAAAACCAAGTTTGTATTTTTCAGTTGAGTTGGCAGGACCAGATCTGCCTAAATCAGAAGGGGGTGTGTGATCTTGAGGGGAGATCTGTATTTGTAAAATGGAAGTTTTTCAGTTCTTTCTGATGCTGTTTATTTACTAGTTTTATCTGTGTATTTTTAATGCAGGTTATCTCCAAAACCAATGGTACTGATTGGCCACTTCTTTGCTGTGGCCTTGTATGCTGTTTATTTTTGCTTTAAGTCAGAGTCCTGGATCACCACGCCTCGAGCAATTTTCAGTAGTGGAGCTATTCTTTACCGGAGCTGCTCTATAATATTTCCACTTATTTACTCTGAAATGAAGTATTTAGTCTATTAAAATCCAGGGTAAAGTGACTGGAGGAAGAAAGCATGAAAATCACAATGCCTTCAAAATCTTTGGACATGTATTATTTAATATTGTATCATGTTCTCCTCAAAATGCAATTTCCTTGATAAGGTTTTAACTTAATTTTGGTTTTGTGGTTCTATACATATATATTATATGTAAATATTTTTTCTTTGCAATTTAAGTTCAAAAATGAGTTAGCTGTTTACAAAGACCATAATTAAGTGTTGACGTGGTAGATAATTGCCAGTTTTGACAGAATTTCTTTCCTTGCTTTATGCATTGCTGAGTGCACCACTAATATTAATAAACTGAGAAGTGAAAATTGTAAACCATATGCTGCTATTATCCTTCATGCTTTTTTCTKTTCAGTAGTTCCACAGACTTTATTGCTGTGAAATAGCGTAACATTCTCAATTTGGTTATTTCGTTAGGATTTGCATCTGTTCTCTTTCAGTTGCAGCTAAGGTACTGGTCTKTTGACACTTAAAAGGACACTGTAAAGGATTTTGATGTGTCACTATATCTTTAATTTCAGTTACTGTTGCAAGTGCCATGTTGCTCTTCTGAATTCCTTCTTTACTCCAGAATTCATTTTAACAAGTAATAACCAAATCTTTGCTTTGTTGGCTGCTGCAATGCACTCAGGTAGTGAAAGCACATGTTTTTGAAAATTTCTTCTTATCTCATTTCCTTTCAAAACCTTGAAAGTTTGGGGTTGTTCTGCTTGGTGTGTGTGCAACTGAAGTTTAACACTGCCATGAGCTGAAGCACAGCAACAAACTGTATCCAGTGAAACAAGTCCAGGCTATTTCCAGTAGACAGTAATCTTTAATATTACTTCTGAAAATTAATGAAAAGCACCATGAAAGTGTCCTTTTAATACTTGGAGTGTGGTGGGATTATTTTTCCTGTAGGAATTACTGCATGCTACTAAAGAGTTCATGTCTATTCCTATTGGTCACTATTCCTCTTGATGTTACCAGTGTGATTTCCTTTGCTCTTGTGCATCTGCATTTTCTCTACCTTTCTWATGATTTGTTTGGATATCACTGTATGGCTCTGCTCTTTTGGCATGCCTAAACAATCACATGTGGGTGCAGCCAGCAGTCTGGAGAGTAGTAGTAACAGGTTTTTATTCTTCTGTACTGGTGAAACTGTGACTCTACCTTGAAAATGACAGATTGCATAAGCTGTGTATAAACATCCATTTTATCTTGGACTGTGAAAAAAATCTGTGGAGAGACTTTATTTAGTATTTTATTTGATGGATATTTCAAATGACTTTTTCTTTTCCAGAAGCAAAAGTATGTATATTTTTCTAACCATGATCACTTTTGATACCCTCTTGAAATTACACTCATCATGAATATGTCTATGTTGAAACTTTAGGGTAAAGTACTAATATTTTCAAACATCATTATATGTGGTAACTAAATTATGCCCCTTTAAGGGTACACAAAGTTTGCAGGATTTATACAAGTGTTTTCAAAATTTGTGACAATTTTGAAAATATTGATTAATTTTACATTTTTTATTTTTTTATATTATTTGCAGTCAGTCTCTTTAAAATCATGGATAAAAGTCCTGAGCCAAATACACATCCTCAGCTTACGTAAATAAAAAGTTATTATATCTGTAGATTATTTTTGTTGTGTGTCTCTGCTTAAAGAGTTTTGTTAAATTCTAATTTATCTGCTTAAATGTACATATATATGTAAAGACTTTTTCCTTTCTTGTCCTGAAYTCAGTGCCTGGTTAAGTGTCTTGATCAGGGTAGCAATCACTTATTGGAAATTGCTGGGGGAGAGGTAAATGTGGGGGGTGTGTGTGTGTGTAAGAAGAATCAGCCTGAAAATACAACCATGAAATGGCTGCATGCCTTATCCTCAGGGCAAGAGGAAAGGCTTACTTTGAATTATCAGACAGAGTGGGATCACTGGGACACAGAGCAACACAGGATGGGGCTTCAGGCTGAGATTGCTGATGAGCTTTAGTGTGTTGGCTGGGTGCCTACTCCTGCTGGTGGTGGCCTACTGGCTCTGCCCCAGGGAAGAGCTGCAGGGCAGAATTTCAAGCTGTGTTCTATGTCCCTGACTGCATTATTTTCTCATGGATGCAGAGGGATGTTGGATGGTGGAGGAGAAGTCATGAGAAAAGCAGTTCTTGAGTCAGCTGAGACTAAGAAGAGTAAAGCTGGCAGTCATGAGTCATGTCCATAGGTAAAACAGCCAGAAATGGAATCCAACAGCRCCTAGTGCTAAGCCACAGCATGTAGCAGATGGTCTGCAAGAATCCTTATTTTCATTTTCRACATCTATATGCCACAAATAAAGCAGCATGCAAGGAAGATTTTGTCAGGCAAAATTCAGAATCTGAGAGGAGCAGAATGCAGGCATATTTGATGCAACTTGTGAGTTGTCTATCTATTTTCTAACTCTGAAGAGGTTAATTCAAAGGATTTCTACACTGCAACATTTAATAGCAATGATGTGCCATTAGTTGTGGGCAGAAGGAGATAGGAGTTGTGGGATGTGGTTATCCCTCTCTTCCAGGACTGCTGCAGCTGCTGGAGACGGTAGAGGATGGAAGAGAAGTAGCTACATAGTGGTGGGTTTGTAGATGTTCAGATGGTGCAGGAGTATGAAAACTTGCTTGTAGTGGAAAGAGGAGACTGACAGTATCATAGAATCATAAACTTTGGAATAGACTGCCAAGATCAAGTCCAAGCTTTGACTGAAAACCACTATGTCAACTAAAGCATAGCACTAAATGCCATGTCCAGTTGCTTCTTGAACACTTCCAGGGGTGGTGAGTCCACACTTGCCTGAGCAGCCCATTCCAGTGCATAACCACCCTTCCAGTGAAGAAACRCTTCCTGATGCACAACATGAACTGCACCTGGCACAGCCTGAAGCCATTTCCTCTTGTCCTGTCACTGATTRCCTGGGAGAGGAGAAGGACCCTGACCTGGCTACAGCCTCCTTTCAGGCAGTTGTAGAGAGGGAAAAGGTCCCTCTTGAGCCTCCTTTTCTCCAGGCTAAGCACCCCTGCTCCCTCAGCACCTCCTCACAATATTTGTGCTCCAGACCTTTCCCAGCTCCGTTGCCTTCTCTGGGCCCACTCCAGCCCCTCAGTGTCCTTCTTGTAGTGAAGGGCCTGAGACTGGACACGGGATTCAGCTGCTGCACTGCAGAAGGGGTATGTCACCATGATATTTTCTGAAAAATCCCCTTGCCAGGATTTCTACTCCAAGGAAGCTGGGAAGCTTCAGCTTCTCCCTGTGACGGTGGTCACGGGGGTCTCAGGTGAGGGAAGAGACGAGAATGTTGACTCCATGTTCAGAAGGCTTGATTTATTATTTTATGATATATATATTACATTATAACTATACTAAAAAGAGTTGAAGGAAAAGTTTCATCTCAGAAGGCTAAGCTAAGAATAGAATGGAAAAGAATGAAAACAAAGGTCTGTGGCTTGGACAGAGAGAGAGAGCCAGCTCTGCTGTGACTGGCCACTAATTCCAAACATCCATGCAAGACCAATCACGGATCCGCCTGTTGCATTCCACAGCAGCAGATAACCATTGTTTACATTTTGTTTCTGAGGCCTCTCAGCTTCTCAGAAGGAAAAATCCTAAAGAAGGATTTTTAACTAAAAGATGTCTGTGACATCTCCCTGTTTTGCTGCTTTGGAATGTGATTTGGAGATTGTTTACCCAGCATGTGAATTGTTCCAATTTAATGACCAGTCATGGTCCAGCTGTGTCAAGGCTCTGAGGAGTCATGGGTTTTTATTATTCATTCTTTTCTACCCTTCTGATGTATTCTTTCTCTATAGTTTAGTATAGTTTTAGTATATAATTTCTTTTAATRTCATAAAATAATAAATCAGCCTTCTGAGAACATGGAATCAAATTCTCATCTCTTATCTCGCCCTAAGGATCTCACAAACACCACAGGGGTAGGTGGGAAAGGTGTGGAACATGCTGCCTGCACTGGCTTTCCACATGTAATCTGTAACCTTTGCTACTTCAAAGGCTGCTCACATCCCCACCAACCTGTGTTGGTCTTTGCTGCAATACTGTTGGTGCTCATGGGTTGTTTTGTGTCAGGAGGGCATTAATTTACTGTTGGGTCATAGTCCTTGCACATACTGCTCTCTGAAACCAGCTTGTGTATTCTGCAGAAAAGTGAAATCCATTCAGTCCAGAATAAATATGGGCATTTGATAAATTATTCATCCTGAAATTCTAGCTTGTTCAGCATGACACAGTACTACTTGGAAAATAGTGTCAGCAGTTCCTAAACAGTTCCCTGTGAAGCTCCAAAGAGCTGCACCAGCTCCTATGCTGTGCAGAGTGAACAGAGGCATGACTAAGCTTGCTGAGATGAAATTACTCAAGGTACTGACAATAAAAGCTGGCAGGGTATTTTAAATGGTAACTGAAATCCACTGTTAATACAAGCAAAGTAATGTAAATAGGAAAATAATCCTGATCATAGAATAATTTRTTTTGGAAGGGATGTTTAAATCTCATCTACTCCAATGCCACTGCAATGAGCAAGGACATTTTCAGCTAGATGAGGTTGCCCAGAGCCCTTTCAAGCCAGATCCTGAAAGTTTGCAGGATTGGGTATCTACCCTCTATCTCTKTGGGCAACCTGTTCCAGTGTCTCAACATCCTCATTGTAAAAACTTCTTCCTATTGCTAGTATAAATCAACCCTTTTTCAGTTTAAAACCATTGTCCCTTGTCCTATTGCAGCAGGTCCTGCTGAAAAATTTGTCCCAATCCTTCTTAGAGAACACTGTCAAGTACTGGAAGGCCTCAGTAAGGTCTCCCTGGAGCCTTTTTTCCAGGCTGAACAACTTAGTCTGTTTTCATTGGAGACTGACTGCATCCTCTAATCATCTTCCAGGCCCTCCTCTGAACCTGCTTTGACAGGTCGRTGTTCCTCCTATGCTGGGCASCCCAGAGCTGGATGCAGTTCTCTAGGGACAGTCTCACATGAGCAAAGGGGGACAATCACCTCCTTTGCCCTGCTGGCCCTGCTGCTTTTGATGCAGCCCAGGATACAATTGACTTTCTGATGTGGGTGCACACTGCTGGGTCATGGCCAGACCCATCTACCAGCACCCCCAAGTCCTTTTTGGCAGGGCTGCTCTTGAGCCATTTTTTCCCCAGCCTTTATAAATACTGGGAGTTTCCTCAGTACCTATGCAGGACCTTGCATTTGGCCTTGTTGAACCTCATGAAAGTTCCATGGGCCCAGTCCTCAAGTCTGTCAGGGCCCCTCTGGATGGGATCCTGTCCCTCAGGTGTGTCAGCTGCACCACTCAGCTTGGTYTCATCTGCAAACTTGTTGAGGGTGCACTCAATTCCAGAGTCTGTGTCATTGATAGAGATATTGAACAGTATTGGTGCCAATACAGACCCCTGAGAGACACCACTCATCACTATCTCTGTCTGAACATTGAGCCATTGACCACTTCCCTCTGGATGTGATCATTGAACTAATTCCTTATTCATAGAACTGCTCACCCACCAAATCCATGTATCTCCAATTTTAAAAGGAGGTAGTGGGGGACCTTGTCAAAGGCCTTACAGAAGTCCAGAGAGCTGACATCTGTAGTCCTTCTCTTGTCYACAGATGAACACACCCCACCACAGAAAGCCACTGGGTTGGTCAGTCAGGACTTGTCCTTGGTGAAGCTGTTCTGGCTGTCCTGAATCACCTGCCTGTTCTCCATGTACTCTAGCACAGCTTCCAGGARGATCTGGTCCATGGTGTTCCCAGGCTGACAGGTCAGTAGTTCCCAGGTTCCTCCTTTTTACCCTTTTTAAAGATGGGTACATTTCCCCTGTTCCAGCTGTGTGGACCTGACTGCCATTACTTTTTGGATATCATGGAGAGTGGCTTGGCAACTACATCAGCTAATTCCCTCAGGAGTCTGGCAGGTGTAGGGGGATAGAATATAAGTAAATAAATGTAGTATAGAAAGTAATCTTACCCCCTAAAGCATTGCAGCTGGGTTAATTATGAAAGATTAGGAGCAGGCCTGACTTTAACAGGCCACAGCTGTAGCCAATAAGAAGAGTATTACAAAAGAGTGGATTGGTTGGGTGAGGGGAATTGGAGTCAGTTGGCTGTTGTGAGGAGAAGGAGGAGTCAGTGCTTAGAGGAGCTGCTTACCATAAACATCAAGGAGGTAGGAAACTCTAGCAATATGGAACCTTTGCAATGTAATGATAGTAAAACTCTTGTGATATGATGACAACAGGYAGGTATCTTGTTGGGTCCTATAGACTTCTGTAAGTTTAGGCTACTCAGATTCCTCACAAACTTGATCTTTTCTTATAGTGGGAATCACTTTGTTCCCTCAGTTTCTATCCTGCTGTCCATCCACTTGAGAGGYATGGAARAGASGCTTCCATTGAAGACTGAGGCAAAACTTGTTGAGTAGCTCAGGCCTCTCCTCATCCCTTGTTACTGGCTTCATGGCCTTACTTCTTTCTTTCACCCTCCTTTTCTGGTTAACAAATCTGTAAATGTCCTTGTTATTCTTTGAGTGTTGCCAGGTTCAGTTCCAGCTGTGCCTTGGCCTTCTTCACCCTGTGCCAACACGACCAAACCTYATCCCTATAATTTCCCCAGGTTACCTGTCCTTGTTTCCACTGCCTGTTCATTTGCTTCTTGCCCTGTAGTTTGACTAGCAGGTCCCTACTCAGCCACACCAATCTCTTGCCCTCCTTGCCTTATTTCTTGCTCCTGGGGATTAAGACCTCTCACACTCTATGGAAAGCATCCTTAAAGATCTGCCAGCTCTGTTCTGCTGCCTTGTTCCAGAGGGCAGTTTCCAGGGGGTCCTATTGTCCTAAAATTCAGAGTCCAGATTTTACTCTTTGCCTGACCCACATTCATCAGGAGCGTGAACTCCACCACTGCATGATCGCTGTGGCCCAGGCTGCCTCCAACCTCGGTGTCCCAGATGAGCTCACTGCATTCAAGGCCATCAGGTCCAGCATTGTATCCCCTCTGGCAGGGCTGGCTATTACCTGGCTGAAGAAGTTGCCCTCCAGGGTTCCAGGATTCTCCTGCACTGCTTACAGCTTGCTGTGCTACTTCCTCAGTAGATCTCAGGTTGGTTGAAGTCCCCCAGCAGGACAAGAGTCTGTGAGTGCTATTGTGAATGCAGGCTCACCGATGAGGGGAAGAGAATGATGCATCTGACTCCATCTTATCAAAAGATATTTATTATACTATATTATATTAAAGAATACAGAAAAGATACTTATTGAATGCTGAAAAGATARTAATGAAAACTTGTGACTCTTTCCAGAGTCCCAACACAGTTTGGCCYTAATTGGCCAAGGAGTCAAAACTCACACCAGAGTCCAATGAAACAATCACCTGTGGGTAAACAATCTCCAAACACATTCCAGACCAGCACAACACAGGAGAAGCAAATGAGATMATTGTTTTCCTTTTCTCTGAGGCCTCTCTCACTGCCTTTCAGCTTCTCAGGAGAAAAACCCTGGGTTAAGGAATTTTTCAGAGAATGTGAATGCCACAGGGTGCGATGCCTCCTGCAGCTGGAGCAGGAAGGCTTCATYAGCTGGTTCCCCTTTTCAGTGGCTTGTAGTGACACCAACCACAAGGTTCCCATCTTGATAGCCACACTCCAGTCATGGGATCTGTCCCACCAAGTTTCAGCAATGGCAAATAGATCACAGCTTTCTGGCAGCACGGTGGCTTCCAGCTCATGTCTGTTGGGTTCATTGGTAGAGGCACTACAGCTGGGCTGTCAGCTGTGTCACCTTCTTAGAGGGGCACCCYTTAATTCCTTTGAGGTATTTCACTGGTGTTACCCTGATTGCCTCTATTACCCCAGGTATCCCTGGCTCATCTCTGTAAGACTCACAGTGTTCTCCAATAAAGACAACACCACTAGAGCCACTTGTCTGAGGGCCCTCACTAGCACTCTGTCCCTTTAACCTTGGTGCATCCTCCGACAGCTTGTCATGGGCAAGCCTGRTATTATCCCTCTCCCCTGGCATGTCTAGTTTAAAGCTCTATCAATGAGCCCCCCTGGCTCCTGAGCAAAGAGCCCCTTCTCCTTTTGAGAAAGGTGAATCTCACCTGATGGCAGCAAGCCTGGTGCTGTGTAGCCCATCCCATTGTCAAAGGAACCAAAATTCTGGCAGTGACACCAGCCACAGAGTCATGAACTGGGCTGGGTCCATCTGTTTCTTACTTCTTGTTTTTGCCAGCAACTGGAAGGATGTTCCACATTCCACATTCCTTCACCAACCAAGCCAAGGTGCTGAAGTCTCTTTGGATGACCCTTGGATTGGGATGTTGTGGCATCACTCCCACCCAGATGGAAGACCAGTAATGAGTGATAGAGCTATGTCAGGCTGGGAAGCTTCCTGGAGTTGTCCCGAACCTGGACCCCAGGGTGGCATCAGGCTTTCCTAAGAGGAGGAGCATTTATCCASCATATTAGACCCTCTGTTCCCCTTAGAGAGGAATCACCTACAATCACAACCCAACTTTTCTTCCTCACAGCGGTGGTTGTGATGTCTTGTTTAGGCCTTTCTGACTCTGTCAACACCTCTGGTATAGCTGGACCTTCATCCTCATCACATCTTGACTGGCATTCCACCTCCAGAGCCTCATACTGTACAGAGGCACCTGGGAGAGTGAGGTGGACAGGGAGGGATTTCATCTGCTGCTCAGGTAAGGACTTTTTATCCATTTACTCCTTTCTTTGGAGCTACTGTTTTCTGCCTGATGGGGGGAAGACACAGGAGACCCTTGATCATATTTTTTCCTGGTGGTTGTTYCTGCCTCAGGCAGGCAGGTTCTACCAGTCTGTCTCCTTTTCAGACTCCCTGATGCTCCTGAACCATCCTGCTTCCTCTCTTTAGCTGTGCCACCARGCTGAGCAAATCATCCAGCTGGTCACAGGTGTTGTTTGTGCTGCTGTCCAATGCCAGTGATGATGGTGGAACCCAACTGAGAGTGTCCTGGAGTCACCATGACTGGTCCTCTCCATGCTTCCACCCAGTTGGCAGCACCAGATAAAAAGGGGAACAGGATGTTGGAAATTGTTAGGGAAGGGCTAAAGCAAGCACGTGACAATTTTGCTTGAAATARGCCTTTGCACTGACTGGTGTATGGCAGAGCAGGAGCTTCAGGCAGAGGCAAGAGAAGCTGCAGAGTGAAGTGTTTGGCCTTTGCTGGTATCATTTGCAGAAGGTAGAGATAGTGAAGGGCCATGGAAGAAGTGATTTCTAGTATTGCATCCAGGTTTTAGAGCTYAAAACCCTCTTCAAGCACAGGTTACCAATCCATCAATGACAAATGGCAGAACCATGGGTCAAATGCTGAAATACTCSTTAATGTTAAGGCAATAGGAACACAGGTAGTCAGCAGGTCTTGGGAAGCACCCAGTGGGGTGTGTTGAATACTCATCCAATTTTAGATGGTTCCACCTATGCTATTAGAGTATAATTTGTTTTTTCATGGGAACATACAAGTTTTCTTTGGCTCAACACCTTGTTTACCTGTGAGACATTCTTATGCAACTACAGCTTTTCAGGTTTCTGTGATGCAGCTGGTTTCCTTCAGGTGCAGATTCACACCCTTCATTCAGGCAAGGGCATCTTAACTCTGGTGTGGTTTCTGATAGCCCTGATGTAGGGGCTGATACTTAYATGGTCCTGAAAATTTGTCTTGCCTAGTAAAAGTATATAGTATACAGTATATATATATATATACAGTATAAAAGTATACAGTATTGAATGTACAAGCACTGACTTCTAACTGTGAGTGTTGGTACACTCATGGYAGTACTGGTGGTGTGAGTTTGACCTCATGGGTGATTCTAGGCTATRAGGCTGGATTCTTTAAGGGCAGGAGAGGCAGGGGAAGCTTGCAGAGGGATAAGGGTCCCTGGTGTGGCTTGTTAGCCTCAAGGCTTCACCTACACTGGGAAACACCCAAGGACAAAGGTTGCCYTGCCCCTCACTGGTGGTGCTCTGTGCCTGTGATGGCCTTGGCACAGGCTCMTCCTGGGAATGACTTCAGGGAAAGGGGAATAGCCTGCAGGAGGGATCATTGCCAGCACTGGGTGAACCAGACTGCTGTATTTTAGGTGAGGGCCATGCTGCACCACAGGATGGGTCCTGACATGTTTTATGCAGTTGTGAATTAAGATCCTGGACCCAAAGGTTGATGTGGGGCTGCTGGGCACAGTGCTGAGCACTGGTTCATAAACTTAATGTATGGCATTAATGTACCCCTCACCTWTATTTCAACATAAATAAAACCCTGCTATTAAGGTTTTAAGTTACAAAGCTTTACCACCTTGCTTGTGACTGGATCTATTTGCTGCCTCTGCATTTCCTATGCCAGAACAGTGCTTTGCTCGTGTCTGCTGGAGGAAACTCTTGCAGAGGAGGTCAGAGGAGGTCATTGGTAACAAGAAATTGGTCACTATTTTGGGAATGTGGTGGATGCGCATGGATTTTGGCTAATTCTGGTTTTGCTTTTTAGAATGTGGATCGAATTGTATTTTGTTGATGAGAATCCCATCTTGATGCACAACCTGTTGCAGACAAATAAATCCATCAAGATTTGCGATGACATAGGGTCACCTACAGGAAACCTTCTGTAGGTGAGCCCCTGCCTCCATCTGATCTTGAGCCCTTAATARGTGATTCTGTTAACCTTGAGCCTTACACTGCTTTTTCTCGGCAAGTTTTCTTTTTCAACTTGAAATCAACAGGAAGTGAGAGAAACTTTTGCAAYGGGCTCTCTTGGGATGCTGGCAGTCACTTGTGCTCCCTGGTGTCTTTTCTGATGCTAGAAAACTTTCCTGACTAATGCTGCCTATACCTGTATAGCTTTCTGCTCCAAGGTCTCCATTTCTACTGACATCACCAGGCAGGAATCARATCCAGTACTTGAGTTTTTCTGTGCCAAAGGTGAGCTCTAAGTGACACCAGTGTGGCTCAGGTTTGGTCATACAGTAACTGGGCAACCACAGGTATTTACAGGGGGTGGAAACTGGGTTTTCACTTACTACAGTTTCCTACTGTTTTGGTTTAACCCCAGCCAAGCCCCAGGCAGCTCCTCACTCACTCTCCCACCAGTGAGATCAGGGAGAGGATTGGAAAGGTGAAAGCCAGAAAACTCACGGGTTGAGACAGACATAGCTGAATAGGGAAAGCAAAAGCCACGCACACAAGCAAAGCAAAACAAAGAATTAATTGACTGTTTACCATGGGCAGGCAGGTGTTCAGCCATCTCTGTTAGATGTGCCCCATCACATGTAACAGTGACTTGGGAAGACAAACGCCATCAGTCCAAGCATCCCCTCCTTTCTCTTTCTTTCCCCCAGTTTATATCCTGGGCATGATGTCATTTGCTCTGGAATATCCCCTTTGGTCAGTTTGGGTCACCTGTCCTGGCTGTGTTTCCTCCCAGCCTCCCCTGTACACCCAGCTTCCTCACCAGCCTGGCTGTAGGAAAAGCAGAAAAGGCCTTKGCTCTGTGCAAGCCCTGCTCAGCAATAATGAAAACATCTCTGTATTATCAACCTTGTGTTCAGCACAAATCCAAAACACTGGGAAAAAACTTACCTCTACTGCAGCCAAAACCAGCACACGTTTGTACACAAAGGGCACTTGCTGGTTGCTGCAGGGCATACATGGAGCTGCTCTGTCTCTCTATAATACATTTGGTGATTACATTTTCTATCCCATACAGGCTAGTTTCTGCTGCAAATGACACCTGCAAACAGTGCATAAAGATGTTATGTGCAAGCCCAGCTTGGGATAATGAAATCAGAGCTCTCTTGTTTTCATGTGTCAGATCCCATCAGCATCACCCAGCATCACTCTACCCCACACAGTGCCTACACACAGCACCTGTTTGTAATGTATGAAAATGAGACTCCCCAGCTGAGAGCAAAATGAATTTGTTTATTGCAGAGTTAAGACAGTACTTGTGCACTTTGTGTGGGAATCTTTGYTCAGTCCTGTGACAGTGTTCATAGGGGTTCTTGGATGAGGATCTGACTCCATGTTTCAGAAGGCTTGATTTATTATTTTATGATACATATTACATTAAAACTATACTAAAAGGATAGAAGAAAAGGYTTCATCAGAAGGCTAGCTAAGAATAGAAYAACAAAGGTTTCTGTCTCGGACAGAGAGTCCAAGCCAGCTGACTGTGAYTGGCCATTAACTAGRAACAAGTCTRTGAGACCAATCACAGATCCACTGTTGCATTCCACAGCAGCAGCAAACCATTGTTTACATTTTGTTCCTGAGGYCTCTCAGCTTCTCAGGAGGAAAAATCCTGAGGAAAGGATTTTTCATAAAAGATGTCTGCGACACAGTCCTTCGCACACAACCTGGCTGCAGGCCTGCAATGAATCCATCAGCCTGACAGTCTGTTGGTTTCCTCAGGCTTTGCAGGCTTTCAAAGAAACAGGATGCTGCTTCTGTTCTCACATAGTGGGCAATCCAAGTTCTTCTGTGCTTCCCAAGAATCTTCTGCAGTGTCAGACTTTGCTGTTTCCTTTCACCTGCCAGTTACTGTATTTGTCACATACCATCTTTATAGCAAGATAAATTAAAGCCTGGAACAGGGAGGTATTTCTCCTCAAGTTTCTGCATTTACCAGTCATCACTGCTCAATGCTGCTAAGAAGACACTTTTGATTCCAATACTGTGGGGAGCTGCASAGCTTCAAAATATCCCTATAATCTGCTTTTAAGAAATGGCATACCTCTAGAAGGAAATAATCTTGATTATTTATTACCTCAGTATTTGGTGAAGGTGCTCATTTTCTAAATGCAAAATGGAGATGGACATGGCATTCAAAGAAGTACAAGGTTTGAAAGACACAAGCATGCAGAAATTATCTGTTTTCATGGATTTCTACTTATTTTAATTATGGACAGATGAGACATCAATCATGAGTATAATTAATTGATGTCTGCTAGAGTCACACCTATATAATTATTCTAAATATTAATTTTTCTAGTTTCATCTGAAGAGCCACAGGAGTTAAAATTAGCACCATAATTAAAATTGGCATTAATTGTATTTAAACATCTTGTGGTACACTCTTCATTGGTCTGTCTGTACCTGCTTGGAGTGAAAGGGATTCCTTGCACTGGTGGCTTATACCCAGATGAGGCAGGAGATCTTGTCACTTCTGGGATGGAAAGCCAGTTAACCCAGGCATTGTGGACACACCTCAAAGCAGATTAGTTCAGTCAGGGCTTCATAAATCATTACTAAGACTGTGGGTGTAATACAGAATAAGAAATGCACGGATATAATCCCTGCTAGGAATATTGTGATGATCTGGAGCACAGGAAAGATTCCTGCTGATGTTTTTGGGCTACTGCAGATGCAGAAAACAATTACAATTATTTTTCCAGTTTTTTTTTTTCTTGGTCTGTCTGTGAACCTTAGTTTTCCTTAATAATATCATTATTGATTTTTCTGCTTGCWGAGTCCCAGCAATGTAATGTACACTGCCAGTGAATGTGCACTGTCAGAGAATGCCCCTTGTAGCTGTTCTTGCCTAAAATTTGAAGCTTCATCATAAATAATTGCATTAGTAATGTAAGTCTTAATGCATTAAGTTTTCTGTGTGTTTTAATTTAGCCATCTTTAGGAAACTCTACTACTGTGAGGACAGGATATTTGCAGTCATTTGGGGAAAGTTTAGAGCTTTCTAAAGGAAAAGCTTAAAAATGAATTGAAATAAGAAAAAAGAGTGTGGCACCAATTAATATTTTCCCACTGTTACTCTTTGCTTTCCTCCATGTTAAAGTAGAAATACATAGTTCTTGTGTGGTTAAACATTGAAGACTTCAGGTTGCTAATGCTGGGTGACACCTGATTTCTCAGCTCACCCATTTCATCTTCTCCTTTCTCTTTTTTTTTTTTGGTGCTGTCTCACCATGGTGCTCCCTTTCTTCTCTCTACAGCTTCATTTGCTTATCTGGCTTCAAAGTTGAGTCATGAAGCRCAATCAGCATGGAATTAACTAAAAGGCTTTTATCAGTGATCAAACGATGAACAAACGGTGATTAATTGATATCTGAATGAAAATCAAATGGTAATCAAAGGGTGATTGGGTATATATTGGGTCTGGCTGAGAGGGAGTTCATTTTGCCACAGCAGCCCTCACAGGGCTGTGCTCTGCACTGGCAGCTGAAAGATGTTGGTAACACCCCCGAGTTTTGGCTGCTGCTGAGCAAGGCTGGCACAGCACCAGCCCTGCCTCTCCAACATCCCCTGCCCACCAAGGGGCTGCAGCTGGGCCAGATCCTGGGAGGGACAAAGCTACGACAGCYGACTCAGACTGTCCAGAGGGGTATTCCATACTGCATGACATCAGCATCAGAACACCTGCAAAAATGAGGAGGAAGAGGGTGCATTTGTTTTTTACAATGTTTGCCTTCTGTAGCAACTGCTCTGTTGCCGAGGCCCTGCTTCCTGGGAAGCAGCTGATGGGAAGTAGAGAATAATTTTATTTTTTCTTTTCTTTGCTTGTGCATGTGCAAACTTCTGCTTTTGCTTTGGTAAACTGACTTATCTCAAGCTATAGGTCATTTTCTATCTTATTTTTTCTCCCTTTCCAGCTGAGGAAGGAAGTGATAGAGAAGCCTGATGGGCACCTGCCTCCAGCCAAAGTCAACTCCACCATAGGGCAATAGCTCAATTTGTGACTTGAGGATGACTTAAGATGATGATTCACACAGTGACACACGGCTACTTGTTACCCTTGTAACAACAGCTGGATAATGTCACTAGAATATGGTATAACTCTGGGCCTAAGGAAAGCTGTCACTTCTGGAGGTGTTTAAGAAAAGACTGGATGTGGAACTCAGTGACATGGTCTATTTGACATGGTTGTGTTCAGTCAAAGGTTGAAATCTGAAATCTTGGAGATCTTCTCCAACCCAACTGATYCTATGATCCTGTGCTTTAGGGGAGATCACTGCTGTGCACTCAGGGGAGTGCAATGGGCTGTACAGATTTTTATGAAGTGATTGACTCACAGCCTGCCCCACCTCTGGTGTACGTGCAGGAGTGCAGCCATTGCTGTGCTAATCAAGTGCACCCTCWGCTCAGCCAGTACTCCTCACTCCAGGTAAGATGCAGCCCCGGCTCCTCCATTCCTGGAAATGTGTGACCCAGCACAACTCTCCAGATCTGTACAGCAGGGCTGACCTCAGGGCTCTTGTCAGAGTTGCCTGAACCACTGTGCTGTTCATCCACCTAGAGCACACCTGGAGGGAGATGTGGAGGCCAGGAGGGCACTGGCTGCCAGGGGAGGCTGCAGTGTCTCAGACAGCATCAAACCTCGTGTGTGGATGGGCAGGGAGCTGGTGCTGGGCAAGCTCCTGCCTGCTGGTGAGGATAGGGCTGTACTCCCAAAACAGGTGCTGGCACAGAATGCAGGAATTAAAATCCTTCCCCAACCTGAAAACCAGGTTACTGTTGCATGGGTTCAGCTTTTGCAAAGGCTGATTTGGTAACAGATGAAACAACAACACTCAGTGGCACTGAACCCCACAGATCAGAACTCAGTCCTTCAGCAGAGGTGGACCAGGATAGGGAACACATTTAAACAGTGCGGGCATTCAGGACTCCATGGGAGCTGCTGGGATGCATTCCTGGATGTGAGGAGAGCAGGCAGGTGTCAGAGAGAGGCAACTCTCACTGTCCTRTGAATGGTGRTGGTGACCCTGAGCCCTGAACATCACTCCTGTCTCAGGGACAGCAAGGAGGAGGATGAGRAAAGCTGTAGGACAGCCATCCTCACCACAAACCTCAGGAAGGCGATGAGACAAACAGACCTGGACACCATTCCCAAACATACAAAGAACAAGAAGGTGCTTGGGAGTACTCAGCATGGATTTACTAAGGGAAACCCAAACTTTAATGCATTGGTTCCAGTGGGGCCCAGGGGACTGTGATGTGCACCATGATGTCCAGCTAGAGGCCAGYTCCTAGAGGAGCRCCCAGGGGTTGATACTGGGGCCRGTACTGTTCAATGTCTTTGCCAATGACCAATGGACCCCCAGCAGWTTGCAGGTGATTCAAACCCACGAGGAGCAGCTACAGGGCAGAGGGTTGTGCTGCCATTCAGGGGGACCTGGACAGGCTGGRGAAGTGGTCCAACACAAAGTTCATGAGGTCCAGCAACTGCTGGAAAACAACTTGGCATACAAGTTGTTCCTGGGGAAGAGTTGCTTCCCCCTGGATCTCCCTGGAATCCTGGGAAAAATCAGTTCACTCCTGCAGCAGTGACCACCAGCCTCCTGGGCTGCATTGGGTAGAGCTGCTGGCACATCTGCTAGCAGGTGGGGGAGATGAGCCTTCTGCTGGCTCAGCCCTGGCAAGAGACATCTGGGTGCTGAGTTCAGAGCTGGATTCCCCACTATGACAGACACGGACAGACTGAAGGGCCATGGAGATGATTAGCAGCTTGGAGCCCTTGTCATATGAGGAGAGGCTGAGAGAGCTGGGGCTGCTCAGCCTGGAGAAGAGGAGGCTAAAAGGGACCTTATTCATGTGGACAAATATTCAATGGATGGAGGGAGAAAAGAAGAGCAACAGTCAGTTACAGTCAGTGGGGCACAGTGACGGGAGCCAAGAAGAAGAACTGAGACATGTGAAATTCCATTTGAACATAAGAATAAACTTCTTTCTCTGTTTAGGTGGTCAAACACCTGAGCAGATCACCCAGAGAGACAGTGGAGCCTCCATCCCAGGAATACTCAAAACTCAGCTGGCTGTGGCCCTGAGCACCCTGTGCCAGCTGCCCTGCTCTAAGAAGTGTGGGCTGGACAGACCCCAACATGGGACTTTCCCTTTAGCTGTGGCCTCTGCCTCTTCTTTTTCAGTCTGATAATCACCAGGCTGTCCCTCTGACAGGGTAACATCCCCTGCTCTCAATTCCACAGCAGCCCCATGCAAGATAATTCAGCCAGGTGTAAAATGCTCCACACTGTGGAAGCTTGGAAGATAAGGGGACCTCTTCATGTAGCAAACTCCAAAAGCTGAGCCAATCAAGGATTATTGTAATAACAGCCAAGGATTGTTGTGACTGGAAAAGGGGCCATAGGAGGAAGGGAAGTCAGAGACAAACGTCCTTGTTCTGGCTCATGGAGATAAGCACAAGACAGTCAAGAAAGTTATCTCTAGGGTGGGAAAAACTTATCTATAAAAAAGTACCACCACAAAGCCTGGGTGTGCACCCCAGGACACCCCATCAGCTGGATTGGTGCTGGAGCCAGGACTGGTGATCTCTTTTTCTCTCTTTCTTCCTTTCTTTCTCTCTCTCTCCCCCTCTTTAATCCATCTCTCTTTCTCTATCTCCCTTGTCACCCCACCTTTCATCCCACTCATTTTCCAAGCCCCACTGCTGTGTGCTCAGGCAGGAGGTCATAACGTATCGATTTCCTAGCATGTCAATTTCCAAGCCAAATGTGTAATTTACTAATAAAACTKTATGAGTTTTTGTCATTCCTTCTGTCATTCCTTTAGACCATGAGCATCTGTGAATCTTGGGTGCTCCTTTCCCCTTGAGGCTKGGACATTGAGTGAAAATTATGTGGCTAAGCAGCTTGTTCCCAACATTAGAAATGTTACAGTTACACTAATATTTGTGCCTTTAATTAGCCTAACAGGACTTTTCAGCTGTAAATATTTAATTATTTTATGTCCTCTATAGAATTATACTAAATGCTTGTAGCACACAGGCAGACATCAAACCTCTTTACACTGTATATGCATTCTCACTCCTGGTTCTTTTAAAAAGAATTGTATTTGGAATCATCAGTCTTGGCAAACTATCCAACACCTTTATTTCCAATTTCATTGCTCATTTCTGATACAAAAGTCAAACTTCCACAGATAGTTCTTCAGAAAAAAACCCTAAATGATTTATACATAAACAATTACATGCAGCATTAATAATGTGCAGTACAAAATGTACACTGTTTAGAGGAGATACACGCTGTGTATCATGCCCAGATTTAAACAAGGGTTATATAGACTAGTGCTGATGGTTACATTTCACAGAGACAGCTGTAGGCACTGTCTTGAAGCAAAGAAAAGACACAGTTCTGAACAGCTGTACTTGCCTCATCCTCAGGCCCCAGCTCCTCATTTCAGGTTTGGAGAAAAGCCTTGGTCCCTCTCCATATTCATAGAACAGTTCTGAATTCATCAAAAATGAAGCTTGGCACGTGTGCTTCAACAACCTGAGGGACACAGGAAGGCACAGTGGGGCACCTGCATTATCCATCTGTTGTCCATTCATCCACTAACAAGCASATCTGACCCATGACTGGAGCACACACACTACTGACCTGAGCCACCCTGGCATCAGGATGTGCTCCTGGATGTGCTCAAAGCAAGGGAGGAACAGCCCAGCCAGGGCTGGGAGGAGATGCCAGGAGCACAGGAACAGAGCAGGACTGCAGGAATGCTGCTGTCCTCTCTGCTGGGCTCCATGCAGCATCACCTACAGCTGCAGGACTGACACAGGGAMCTTCCACCACACAGAACTGTGGGCTGGGAAGAGGAGACGGGAAGAATCTCACTCTCCTCATTGTGAATATTAGCTAGGAAATGGCTATTGAATGTTTATTCAAGAACCACAGAGGTACAGCCTATAAATAGCAATCAGGATTATGACTTATTTTGAATACTATATATAAAGAATATATAATCTTCAAATGTAGTTAAGTTGCATTTAAACATGAAACAAAGTCTCTCTACAAGTAAATTTTTATCATTTCCCTCGCATGTGAGACAAGGAAGCTGCCTGGGAAATCAGGCTTTGACAGGAAGTGAARGAAAGACTGGATACAGTGTTTCACCAAAATCTGGACTTTCTAATTAGCTTTTTACCCCATGTTTAGAATACAGCTAAGTTGAGCATTACTTGGAAATATCTTGGAATTTCTATTTTATTTCTTTCCTTCCCAASAGCCCCCAGCATTATACACTGAAGATTAAATTTAACAGACTTGTTTGAAATTAGCACAAAGGTGAAATCCTTTATTTATTAGTATTCACCTATTTATTCCTGTAGTAATGGGACTGAACTCTACAAACCAGGGCTGCTTCTGCATCAGCAGGACCCTGAGCTGTTATTTGTTACGTTGGCTCATTTGTAGTACAAATGGAAGGTGTGGGCAGTGTCTCCCTGGCCAGATCCCTTCAYTGGCTGAAGTGGAGTGGGAGCAGACATTCCCTGCTCCTTTTTCCAGAGAATATGGTTGGGGTGTTTAGGGGCATATTGAGAGACATGGAATTCTTTCTTACCTTTCTTGGTAACTTGGTGTATCGAATGTAATCTTCCAGGAACATGAGGGCACCCACCACATCAGCAGGCATTTCTGGAATCTTCTGGCTAAAATTAAACCACCAGGGAGATCACACTCTTACTGATCAACCAGTTACTTGGATTAAATTACCTGAAAATTCCAGCCTTCAAATAACACCATTTCCAGTAGGTGTCATGTGATTCCATTACAAACAGAAATAGTATTTTAATCTTCTATTTAGTAAAATATATTGTTGTTATTGTCTAATGCAATAATGGAATAGTTTGGGCTGGAAGGAACCTTAAAGATCATGGAGTTAGAACAGCTCTGCCATGGGAAGGGATCATTTTCACCAGACCAGTTTTCTCAGGGCCCCATTCAACCTGGCCTTGAACACCTCCAGGCATGGAGCATCCACCATTTCTCTGTGAAACCCATTCCAGTGCCTCACTACCGTCATGGGAAAGAATTTCCTCCTAACATTAATCTCAGTGTCCCCCCTCTTTTAGTTTAAATCATTCTCCCTTTTCCTGTCCCTGTCTGACCATGTAAAAAGACCCTCTCCTTTTGTACTTGAAGGGATCTTATAAGATCCCTTCAAGTACAAAAGACTGCAAATGTCAACTATCCTCTGCTAGAACAAAAATACTGGAAAAGCAGCTTTTTCACTGCTGAAGTCCTCTTTGCAGAGGTGATACTTGGGTAAAAAGTAAAACATGGGTACCTTGTGCACTGCTCCATCGTTGAACGAATAAACTGACCAATCAGAGCCAAGAACTGTTCTGTGTATCTTGAGTGAAACTGTTTCAGCAGGGTAAGGAGCCCCAGAACCAAAGGAAGCCAGTCAATTTGATCAGCTGGCCGCTTGCACACCACTCCTGCACAGAAGAAACCCAAAACAATTATGTTTATAAACCAGAACATATTCTTATAGCACAGGCTAACTTAGGTAATGTACTCTTCATGACTTTTTTTGCTGTCTCCCCTTCTGCTTGCCCACACAAAAAAGTCTAAAAGTAATGTAACAACTGCATGTCTTCCATGGTGGATGGGTTAATGATATTAACTGAGGCATAGGATAGAATGAAACCCAGGAGCCTGGATTCTGTTTCCTATCCTATTGTATTTGGCTTAAATAGTGTAACAAAACTGTGACCTGATAAAGTCAGGAATTGTGCATTTTCTGTGCAGGTAATTTTACTATCTTCTCTACAGAAAATTTCACATAGGTTTTAATTAGATTTAGACAAACAGCAACTTACACATTACCTAAATTTCTGTTGTACTGAAGTTTGGGAAACTGAGAAATGAGGAATAGGAAGTTGACGGTGGGAAAATATGGCAGACGTTTTGTTGTTATGTAGATCTGGGGGAAAAAAAAAAAGAGTAGTACAGTCTTCTATATTCTACATAATTTTTTTTCTCAGTTAAGAAAAAAATAGAAAAAAACAAATTGCACCAAACACCAGAATGTATGCCTGACCTTATTTAATGGATTGTGAATGCCAGCAGCTTCCAGATAAGCTGTGATTTCATATAAAAGAGTGTTGTCTTCTTTAGGATAAGGTAGTAATGGGTTCTGATAATGTGCTTCAATGTCAGCCAGTATTGCTCTAAAAGGAAAACAGATTATATTAAATAATTTTAAAAATTATCCCTGAATAAACCTTACATGATGCCACACAYCATATTAATATAAAAATTTCAAAGATACAAAAACCTCTACATGGCCACAATCAAGAGTAAAACACCTTTTCTGGAGTACCTTTTTACAAACATCATATCTGATTCAAAATCAGCACCACACATATTCTGTTCCTTTTTCTCATCTAAATAATATGAGTTCAGAACCAGCTATAGCCAAATGCCAATAGAAACTGTATGTTTAAACTAGTTACTTGCCAAATATTTATTTTTAATGTTTTTGCTGGGTTAAAATTCAAATCCTGATCAAAACCTGCCCACAAGTCAGATGCCACATTTTACTGTAATTTAGATTTTAAGGATTGCTGAGCTGATAACAACTACATCACAGTGATACAAGCAGCTCTTCAGCTCATTTTGCTTCTTACTTATTGAGATTTTCCAAAGCAGCAGCCAAATGCTTGGAGTCAAACCTGCAGGAATAATTTAATTGATTGGTAATCTGTCGTCTTAAAATCTGCATCTGACCAACCTGTTGACACAAACACAAAAAGGGTGGTGAGTTATACTGAATGCAGTGAAGGAATAGTGGAGCCAAAGACTGACTGTGCACTCAGASCAGAGATGCAGTCACAGTGCTTGAAGTTTACACACAGTTCCTGGTCACAGGTACAGGCCAAGGGAAAAGGGCACAAAAAAGGTACCAGGTATAAAACCCCAGTTACTTGCTTTTCATTGGTCAGTGAAAATGCTTGTACTCTGCTCCCCACCTCTCTGTACATCTTAGGGATGTACATAGCAGGAGAAGAAAACATCAGAGAGGCTCATTGCAATCAACCTTATCCTTCCCTGGCCTCTCCTCTTCGCTCCAGTAACATAAACATCCAAAGCACTCTGAGAAACACTGGTTCCAAWATATCATTACAGAGACAAGATAAAGAGCCAAGATAATAGGACAGCTTGTTTAAACATCCAGCACAGTACAATGCCTTCTGTGGCAAGGCAAATCTGGGAAATGCTACTGCTCCAAACTTTATCCTTGGGCATACCATGGTCACAAGGCACTGTGAGGAGGCTCAAGAGTTCCTGACACTGAACACTAACTTAGTCTGCCCAGATCAGATCTCTAGTGCCAGACTCTGCTTTTGCTGAATGACTTCTTATGAATCTCAGTGCTCAGCACTTTGTGGAGTATGAGGTCCCCACACAAATGAAGCTCAGGAGCTCTTGCAAACTCAAGCCCGCTTCACTTGTGATGCTACATAATTCCAAGTCAATATAATACAACATAGTAAAATAAGCAGATTAAAATATCACAGAATCACAGCACCATTAAGATTGGAAGTGATCCCTGAAATCATTAAGTCCAACCTATACCAAACRCCACCTTGTGAACTAAACCCTGGCACTGAGTGCCACATCCAGTCTGTCYTTAAACATCTGACAGTGAYTCCTCACTTCCCTGGGCAGCCTGTTTCAATGTTTAACAACCTTTTCTAGGAAGAAATTCCTCCTGATGTCCAACCTCAACCTCCCCTGGTGCAGTCTGAGGCCATGCCCTCTTGTCCTGTTGCTGTTACCTGGGAGAAGAGGACAACCCTCACCTGGCTAGAGCCTCYTTTYAGAGAGYTGYAGAGAGTGATAAGGTCCCCCCTGAGCCTCCTTTTCTCCAGGCTAAACACCCCCAGCTCMCTTAGCTGCTCCTCACAGGACTCMCCCTCTAGAGCCTTCACCAGCTCTGCTGCCCTTTTCTGACATGCTCCAGCACCCCCATGTCCCTCCTGAATGGAGGGGCCAGTATAACCAAAGAGCCTCGAGTGAATTCTGACCAACAGTAAGCCACATGAACGTACCTTCATTATGGAGTCTAAATAAGCTGTCCAGATCTTCTGTGTTTTTGCAATTGCTGCAGAATAAACCTTGTTTGAATTTGCTGAGGAAAGAACAAGGGTGAGGCATTAAAAAAAGAACAAGGAAGAAGAGAAAGAAATGCAAGTGTATAAAGATAATTGCTTTCTTCCATGTCAACCAGTAAGCACTCACCTATGATTCCTTTGAGGGGACTGACAGCACTCATGAGCGCTTTTAAGGTATCTTGAACTGACCTGTCACGCAATATATTTTTCTGAAACATGCTGAGGAAATTCTAAATAAAAGAATAAAATAAGTAAGTAAAATTATCACATATGCACTCTATGATTAATCTTGATGGCACTGGAGCCACATTTTTTAACAGCACGGGAAGACTTCCTTAGATGAAGAGTTGAGGAATTGYGTAGTTACAATTTTAGCTTTTTGGAGTTATGTAAATCAATGTTAGGACATTARGAAGATCCCCCTTGTCAGTATCTAATATCCACTATGGACAAGTAATAATTCAATTTTCAGGAAGAACTGTGTTTGTTGATACTTATTTCCCCTAAAATCTCTAACCAGGCTAGAACTAGATTCTTCTCAGGAAACAAAAATCTTGGTTTCAYGTAACAGGTACTAGGGAAACAGTAATTTCATAGAATTGACACCTTATGTATCATGATAGACCCAAACAACCTTTATTGATATTCTAGACAGAAAAATAGAAGATGACCTGAAATCAACTTCTAAGTAAACACACAGTGTACATCTCCAGAAAGCATCACYACACAACCTGGAATTACACAGCATCATTTACTTAAGAGCACCAACTTCCATAATTTTATCTGTAACTGAAATTCTCACTTTTGCAGTTGAACAACCATTTTGCAAATGCTTTTGATTTAATTTTGCCATTTCAGTAATTAACAGGTTTTTTAAAAATTTCATTATTAAACAATAAAGCATTATGGCCTTGAGAAAGTGAAGTTCAGAAATTACCTGCAGCTCCTTTACAATCATGAAACACAGCAGCCTGTCTAAGCCATTGAGACCAAAGGTACCCAAAGTATCTTGGATCTCTGAGAAGAGGCGACTATTGGTTACTTCCTGATGAGTTTTGATATCATACCAGGTATTCATCTGGTCAATGTAACACGTGATTCTGAGGGAAAAAATCAGCAAACAACTTCAGAAAAAGCTGCAGACAGTTCCTGTGATATTCTCAGTAATGYTACCCTTCTTAGACAGATGAGAAAGACTCTCCAAGTATCTCCAGTGATGTTTAACTATTCCTCTCTCCACCAGGGCTCTGTCACTCATCCCTGATTTCTCTCTCCTCCATTTGTTTAACATACTGTTTTCCTTCTTAGACTAAAATCACCACTTTTCTAGACTAATATTTAAAATGTACAGGATGGACCGGGTAAATCTGGTTTTAGATAAAGATTATGACAACTAAGGAAAACCTATCTCTTGTATTTTGGTTTGTGTATGGTGGAATTGGAGTTATCCAATGCATGGTGACACAAAGTACTTACTTTGGGTCTGTGATCCTCAGGATTTCTCTGCAAAGACGACCAATAAATGTTACGGATTCATCCACAGGTGTGAATTTTGGTATAGGAATATGAGTAGACTGGTATATACTTTGCCAGTCTTGAATCTGAAAAATAAGTTTTACAGTAATTTGCAGTGTTCCCATTGCACCTTTTTAATTTAGAAATGTTCCTTTTGTTTGATTTAAAAGGAGCACACTGTAACACAATATTGTAAATTACACATAGCAGAACACTATAAAAACAGAATAAAGCAAAGAGAAGAATTAATCTTATTACAAAAATATASTAAAATATTCTATTTTGGGTACTTTTATGTAAAATAATGCAGGAGAGATGGTGCAACATTTCAGAATAAGCTGGGGGCAGATGCTTTACACAGTAGTTAGCACATTCAGTTGAAGTCACAGTGGTATTAACAATAGGTACACACGCTCCATCAATCACAGGCTCTAACAGCCAACTCTAAAGACATTTATCAACTTTTTTGCTGTTTTTGGGTTTGAGTAGCACCTTTGTTCTTAAGAAGTTATTGCACTCTTGCTCCACGTTGTAGTTAATAATACGAGACACTTCCTCCTGCCAAATTTTTAAACCATATATGTTGACATAATCCTGGATATATTCAAATGATCGATGGAACCCATCCATTGTAGCTGCCATTTCTTTCAGTTTGGGCATGAGTTCACTTGGCTGGAGACAAACAACAACAAAAAGATAAAACCAGAACTGTGAACAGGTAGAATTMAAAGAAAATATTAAAGGCTTCTAAATACCCTTAGATAACAACCTCCAGAGCATTTCACTGTGGTCCAGCCAGATCTGAAAAGCACTGAGAAATTTAACAAAGTTTGATATCTGAATTAATTCTTACTAAATATTTTTTCCTCMCATTTTTTGTATTTACTTTTGCCTTCAGTGGTACTGTTGATTRATCTAGGAGATTCAACAATCTGGACAGGATCAAAACAAGGAGTCACTCTTTATTTTATCAGTGCCTATCTGTGTTTACTTGGCTTTTGTGACCTGTCAATCATCACAGACAAAGGCAGAACTGTGAATTCAGAATTGACAGGACACTTTGGAATAGAATAAAAATATGCTTTTAAATTTTATGTACTCTGGGTAGTTTATAAACTCATTTGAACATCTAATAAAGAATTCCAAATAACCTTCAGTAGTCCAAAACTATTTTTGCAAAAAGGAAATCTACACATAAAAGCATAAATTATTTTTTCGAAGGCAGTATAATAAAAGAGGTCCCTCCACACCCAAGATACATAAAAAATTAAACCAACCTTGGCTCTAGGATTAAAGATGAGGCCCCTGTGAAGAGCCAGGGCCACCCGTTTTACCAGCTCTTTCCTTATTCCATCCTCTAGTAACTGTTTTGGGTCCACCTAAGTAGAATAAACACTTTTCCTTTAAAGTCAGAAAGGTATAAAAAATATAAAGGATWTATTTTGTACCAAGAAAAGTATTAAATACTTTTGATAAACAGGAAAGCACTGTTAACAGATGCACTTAACCACCAGAGCTTGTTCAAAGAATAAAAAATTTACATAGTTATACTAGAGAATAAATGATTTCTTTAAGTTAAATGGCAAAGGTTTGTAGTTCCCATATTCAAATTTTGTTCATGATCCACTGAGAATGTTGTWCAATTCTAAGAAGCCAGTATGCATTAAGAAGTGTATGTTTCTTCAAGAATACTTGCTTCTAGTTCTCAAAGAGGTATCRATGTAGCCTTAATGTAAAACTGCAGGACAGATTATACTAGAAGAAACAAGTAGTTTCTAGCAGTCAAAGAGGTATCAATGTAGTCTTAATGTAAAACTGCAGGACAGATTATACCAGTGGAAGAAACAACTCTTCAGAAAAGAAAACTCTTCAGGTTTTCTAGCAGGAAAACCTCCAATGATCACCAAGTACAGTGGATGAATCTATTAACAATGGGGACAGTGGGTTCCTAAGAACATGAAAAAAATATAGTTCTTATCTGGCTGCCAATTTAGGCATCACTGTTTGAAAATTTGTACACAAACTTATATTTTCTTGTCTTTTTATTTTTCCTTGAGGTCTCATATACGGTGCTGAAATCTGTGCTAAAGTACTAATTGCCACCAAACAACCTTTTCCTATTGAAATAATGGATCATTACCTTTATGATACCAACTAAAGTGGTTTTCATCATGAGGATACCTTCAGTGAAGATTGAAATTGCATGGGTTAGCTTGGCAACCTGTAACATAAAAAAAATTCACTGAAGGGATTCAATAGATGTAAATAATTACTCTAAACAAAAAAATCTGTGTTTCCCAGTGGTAGCTTCCTATTTTAGATT
The DNA here is from genome assembly GCA_014549065.1 of Cardinalis cardinalis. Lineage (NCBI taxonomy): Eukaryota > Metazoa > Chordata > Aves > Passeriformes > Cardinalidae > Cardinalis > Cardinalis cardinalis. The sequence continues at coordinate 485,858 of JACDOX010000058.1, read as the reverse complement.
TAAATAAGTTGCACTGATATACTTTCAASTTTACATTTTGTTCTAGACTTACTTATAAAGTTACCTTTCTTTTAGTCAGATAAATAGAATTGTATAAGCAGTAGGAAAGAACAGGTACTTCTCAGAGGCTTCAGAGGGATTACAGAAGAGAAGACCAGCCATATCTTATGTGCACAAATATTAKGGACAAAACTCTCAGCTGGTACCTTTGAGCAGGCTGGGAACACAGCTCACAGTAGTAATTCTATAATAAATCCTGCTGCCACTGTGAGTCCACCTCAGTATTTCCACTGATCTAATATGGTAGCACATTCACTTAAAAGTTTTACAATTAGTTACAGTAATCATTATCCTTATCTCAGAGTTCAGACAAGCCAGTSTTTTGCCTTTGAGGTGTTTACAATACAGAATAGGGAAGACCCTTCAGATCTACAGTTCAACAGAAACTGGAAGTGKAAACAGCTTTAGTATAATCTTTTCTCCTTTTACTGTTTCAAAAGAAAACATTACTGAACACTTCCTTCTCCTTCACTCCCACCCACACACAAGCCAGACTCACTTTAAAAAGTCTCATGGGGGAGTTTAAACTTCATGTTTAGAACTCAAGATCAGCTTAATCAGAGATCACAGTTTGTTTGCAGAAAACACCTAATAAGTGAGCACTYTGGCAAAATCTCCAGGGAAAACCTGGCATCTTAACTGATTATTAGATTCTCTGGGGGAGAGACTTACTGATCTGCCCAGGTTTTTGTGTCACATCTTCCTCTACTGAAAATAAAACCACATAATTTTAATGTTTCCTCACTCTTCCAGACTGGTTACAATGCAGAAGAAAAACCAGAGACAAAATGAGCAACAGMAGCTTTATCTGGTCAAATCAATGTGCCTCCATCCTCTCATTTGAGAGCAGCCAGCTTAACCCTGCWGGCTTATTCAGTGTTCGGCCTTCTCCTCGTGGAGCAAGAATACCAAATGTGGAGGGTTTCATTTCAGACTCAGGTTTTCAGGGTTCCATCCTCTCCAATAAATAAATATATATTTATGCTCATTTATACATTTATTTAGATTTTTTTCTTCTCCTTCTCTACAAGATTGAAAGTTTAAACTTCTATAAACAGAAGCACAAAAGTTACTCACTGTCCTTGTGAAACCTAAGGAATGCTCACAATAATACCCATCAGTTTAAGTCAACAAATCTAACTCCACTGTTAAACAGTAACTCTATGGAGATGTGTAGATTTAAACTTAGGTTAAAGTTGGCCRCCTATAAGGTTTGCTTCTTCAGAATTCCCTGTTTTAACTGCACCTCATATCGTGGTCCCAGCTGAGCGTAATCTCGTAGCTTGTCCTTATCAAGGCGAGTAGGCACTTCAATAATATCGTGAGTCTGGAGCTTTATGATTTTGAGAAGAGATGTAAACATGCTTTCTGGAATTATCTGTAGAACCTTTGTAAATGAGACAAGAAACACCCACACTCAGTATATTCTCATGAAGAAAATAATCCTCAATTGAGAAAAAATAATTTGAGAACAAAGCAATTATGCCTTATAAGCACCCACCTTTCTCACATAGGAGACCAACTCTCCAGAGTAATACTGGGACACACTGAGGAGGTCRGGACTGTTCGCTTGATTGATGCGGAGAAGTGGCAAATCAAGAGCAGAAGCAAGCTAGAAATAAAGTTAACACTTTAACTTCACGTTTGTTTTTCTGAAGAAAATTATAGGCTTGAATTCTCTTGCTCAGGCTCTTATCCTACAACTCAAAGTACTAGATTCTTCCTAAGGAGCAGTGTTACACCAGGCTTTCCAAGAAAAAAAATTGTTAAAAGTCAAAGAAGTCAAACAGTCCATCAGTCCTACCTTCCCTAAGATGGTTAAAATCTAAACAGCTGCATGGGACATTTCAGTTGTAATTTCATATCCTCACACTAATCCCCRTTCTTATTTCTACAGATGATATTTTCATCTAAAGCCAGAGCTTCATCGACAGACAAAGGGAACAGAGAACATAAATTTTTAAATTCCTTCAGCCAGCTCTGATCCATATACAGAAGATCCCATCTGTGCACCAACRCCTCCAGAAAACAGCTGTAATGAGCAGAGGCCGGACAAGAGACTTATTTGCTTAATAGCAGGAATGCAATTGTTGCATTTAAAAACATGCATAACTTGGTTTTATTTTCCTTAGAACTAACCTTGAGTTAATTTAATACTGTCTAAAAAAACTAGACATAGAAGATGCTGATAAAAGGAAGTCTTAACTGATTTCAGAGCTTAAGGCCTTTTAAACAAACTGCTTGAATTGAGCTGCAGTTTTCAAGTACATTCAGTGCTGTTTATACTTACCTTTAGGAAAGTGGCTCTGAGTTTAGTCACCATAGATGGACTGACTCTTATGCTGTCTTGCATAATAGATGTAAAGCTGGGATAGGAAACAAACAAAACAAATCAGCATCTTCCCCTGGAACTGTTATTTTCAACTGTTTAATTGTATGTCAACAGCACCACTATAATGTGTAAATGGCACAGGAGATCACTAACAAACTTCAATAAAGGAGGATTTATGTCTGAAGGTATACTGGTTAGAAAAACCCTATATGAAAAAGGGGAGGTGGGACAAAAGATGAAGCAACAGGGAGTGTTATCAGCCATGGCAATGAAGCAGCAGCTCAGCAAAATCCCACCATGGAAACAGAGCTCTTGAGCATTAGTTYTTCCTCATTTGTTTTTGGTTGAAAAATGAACTCCAGTATTTTGGATAGCACTTAGTAAGACTAAAGAATGGAGACAGGAGGTTAGCAAAGCTGTTACAGTTAGAACAGGATAGACAGTAAAAAGTTACACTATCACTTAACCTGCAGTTAACAACCTGAGAAGGATGAATATTAATTCYTATTCAAGCTGATAATTCAGTATACTCAACAACTCACAGAACAATGATTCAAGACTGTTTTTAAACCAGAATGTTGATAGTCTTAATAACATTTATGCATGTGACTTCCCACAAGTTTTACAAATGGTCACTGACTGGAAGAAAAAGGTCCTGCTAACATACCTGTCAATTAGTTGCCAAGCATAAGAAAGATCACCAACTATCTGCATGGTGATCAAGACCTCTTCTTTAATGTTGATAGTTCGGATCATCTGATGGAGAAATTTGCGGGTGTCAGCCAGAAACTGGCAAACTTGCAGGTTACTTTCCAGCTGGTGAAATTCTTGGACCTATATTTAAAAAACATATAAAAGACTCTTTTTTGGTTGTTTTCTATGCATCTTTAAGGACAGCAATACAAACAGAATCAGTAAACTCACACTTCTGGATGTTAGCAGCAGTAAGACACTTAAATCCTGGCCTGTTATAGAGTGTATTAACAATAAATTTCACAAAATTATTAAAGGAAGTAAACTGTGAAACCTCATTCTGAGTACTCTTTTACGTCCTGGAAATAGAAGAAGCACACACAAAAAAACCCCAGATTTTTTTCAAATCACTCTTTCTAGTTTCAAATGAATTTATTTTCAGAATTTCTAAAAAATGAGTAATATKGCCAAATAATGTTAAATACTGAATTAATTTCTTTGAAAAAACCTACAAACCCGCGGCTACAGGTAGCATGACCTTTCATACAACATCCCTTATTTTACAATATCAAGATTTACGCAAAACTCCTGCTTACTGCAGATACGTAACATCAAAGATCAAATAGATTTCAACAGTTGTTAAAATGCAGATCTGTTTTGCACCTCTGCTATTAGAAGTCAGTACATGTGTAAAAAATGCTGTCTGCTGTYCCAGAAGGACAAGGTCATCTATCTCAAAATGTCGTTGCCATACCTCTTCCAAAGCCTGTATTAGCTGCACGGTTTTTCTGCCTGCTGCAGTGGAATCATCATAGTTCAGAGACATTATTTGCTTGGAGATTTCTCTGAACCAAGCCTGGAGATTTTCTATGAAAGAATWAAGAAAAAAATAATGAAATCTCTGCATATAGGATAGGGACCAAAAATACAGGGAACTTGCTAGTCAAAAGAAACAAACAAGCTATACACACAGGAGATTATTTTTACAAGTTCTTATTTCACTGGTACATTTATAGTCTTTCAACATGTACACTTGTAAAGTGCTCAGGTAAATTTCACATGCAACATTAAAAACACCTATCAACATATATGGGCATTAAAAAAATCTTATTTTCACCAGTTCAAGAGAAAAAAAATAGGTGTTTCAAAAAACAGTGCAAGGAATTTGGAAAGAAGCACAGATTTGACTTTTAAGTCCTTAGAGAACTTGAAGAATACCACTCAGTGTAGAGGACAAGTAAAAGAAGGTTTTCTTCTTTTAAAAAATGCTGATACAATCCAGGTAATAGCCAGGGAAAGAATTAGGGAAGAGGTTAAACCATCCCTAAATTTAATGGGCAGGGTCTTCTCACTCCTTTGTTCATMGAACATGGTAATGTGAGCCTCATTATACATACAGAAGTGAACTAATATTTTATAGTTTTAACTGGTATATCTAAATAAAGGAATGAAAAATAGTTTTAAAAATAGGGCCATCTAAGTATTAGGTACCTAATTATTGCTTACATATGGAATATGTGCTATAAACCTAAACAAGACAGAAGCTAAAGAGACTTCTGGCAGCTGAGGAACATGAAAATTCTTCCTATATTATCACTATTAGACTAATGTATTTTATTTTGGTATCACTTTAGAAATATAAATTGAAATAACTTTTTACCCCCACAGCATAATTTTTAATAATTACCATTTTTCTCCACTCTAGTAAGAGGTTTAACTCCTGAGAAGACATCAGCAAGCTCAGTCATCCTTTCAGATCCCTCTTTTTTATAGTTCTCCCATTTTGCTTGTTTTTCTGACAGCATCTGCTTGAACATCTACTGAAACCCAAAGCATTTGGTTTACAAAACTGGCAAGGAGGCATATCACAATAGATGAAATAAAATACTGAAAACAGATGGAACTGACTAAGTGATTACTACATAACTTCAAGATCTTGCCAGAATATTAAAAACAAAATTAAAAATATTAAGCAATACARACAGTGTGATGGATGTACAGTGACAGAAGCTTAGTGAATTTTATAGAACAGTAAGATGCAGATTTTTTTTAGTCACTTTTAAAAATACCCAGTGAATTTTTCAGGTTAGAGATCTTAGAASACTGGCACATTACCTCTTTTAAAATGAATTCAAATTGAGCTGTATCCAGAAGAAGCTGGAAAAGGATCCTGGAATTGTATCTTGAGTCTGTTAAAATTTGATCCTTTATCTGGCGGAGACGTTTGTTATTTGGATCACAAGCTGAAAATGGAAAGACAACATTTCTCCCCTGTTACACAGAATTTGGCCAAACTTTTCAATCTTTGTAAATACATTCTTTTTTAACAGCTTGAAGGCAAAAAAAATTTTTTTTTTTTTTGGTATGTAAATCCCCACTTGTTTTCCATTTACACAGACTAACTATTCCTTTGAATGTAATATAATTAAGGTTTCTGTGGTGCTTCAGCCTTCTTAAGACTTCTGCAGGCTTCTGAAACTATGAAAAATGTGAATTTAGTCCCTCTGATCAAGAAGACCCAAGATCAGTATTTCTAAAACCATTACAAAAATTGTATGGAGGTGTAACRGAAGCCCTCTGGCATATCAAGAAGCCCCAAAGACAGCACAAGCATTCAAATAAGGGAACATCTAAATAGGTCACATGAGAAACATTACTAAACAGTTTCAGCTGAATTTCAGTTCAACAGAACAAAAACCTCAGTTTCAACCTGTTAATTACTAACATTTTAAGAAGCTGGCCACTGCTTTCTTTTTGGAGCTAGGTAAAACTTTCAGAATGATGTTTTTCTGCTGAATATTATTCAACAAGATCATGACTTCTACTAATTTTTGTATCCATGTTCAGCTCACAAGAACTGAGGAAACGCATGTGCTGTTTCACACAAGACTTTAGGAAACTATTTGCAAAACAACAGCTCAACAATCTCCTGCAAACAGCAGAGGAAACTGCTGACTTWAATAGCAGCAGAACTGAACTTCCTCCCCAGTGGAGCAGGACTGAGAGCTCAGCAGTGCCTTACTGGTGTCTGCAGTGTGCAGCATCAGCCAGCGGATGGCCACGTTGCAGTCTCGCAGGCAATTCAGCAGCTTGGGAATGTTGTCCAGCACCAGCTCCTCCCTCAGACAGCCCTCCTTGAGGAACTGCTGCACCTGGGTGTGCACTCGCTCCGTGACTGCAGCRTACCTGCTGGCCTTGAAACACACAAAGCCTGCATCAGTAAAATCCTTGCCTCAAATGGAATACACCGTGTTCCTGAGAGCTTAGCGGGCACACAGTTAAAAAAGTGCTATAAAAATTATTATCATTACTAGTAGGTAATATTATACACTGCAAGTGCATGACAAAGGATGCAAGATAAACTTTAAAGCAAGGCAATACCTGTCTAGGATTTATATAGCCCTCAAACTAAAGTGAGAAATCTGAGAAGTAGATAGCGCACAAGTATTTCTCACAGGTGGTCAGGGTGAAAACCCTTAGGCATAAAACTCTGGAATGACCCAAAGAGAACCAGAAGCTAAAAGCAGACACATAGAGCCAAGAGAAGACTTTGATAAGCAGTTTWCCTATGTTAGAAAACAGCCTGCATACACAGCACACATGTTCCCACAGAAAGCAGTTCCAGAGTCCAGGCTACACAGGAAGCATAATGTTTCAAAAATGCAGACTTTTTATATATTCATTTAGATACTCTCTAGGAATTATTTCTAACAAATGGTACTAATATTTTATTGCCTAATGGGAAAGAAAACAAAAATCTATCACAGAACAGAGATACTTGTCACTGTTGGTCATAACAAACTGAAGAACACACTGTGTTTAAGAAGGCTTCTCTGTATTTATTTTACAGCATGCTGTCTTTTTATACTCTTTCACAAAGTTTATACTTATTCATTGGTCAGAATAAAGTAACATGATATTCACTGGAGTAAGGCAGCCTGCCCCATATTTATCTCTCTCTCTCTCCTTTGTTTCCAGGCTGACAGCCTTCGTAAAGCTCCTTTCAGGAGCAAAGGCAACTCTTATCAGCTCCTCTCTYTCACTAACTCCTTCTGACTCACAGACCAGCTGTGAGCCCCTTCCACACTTATTATCAATTGAGTTCTACTTGGTTAACTTCTTCCCTAAAGATGAARGGAGAATTTCAACTCATATTCCCTAAGTTTGCCAGACAATACGGTACATACATTGTAGGCAGGAAGAAAAGATCCATGCATTATTGATGTCATATACTTCAGATGCCCACACATCTTGCTAAAAATACTTAATGTTGGCTTATGTACCTGCTCTTTGACATTTGAAAGATCCAGTGTGTAGTTGAGGGCAGTTTTAGCAGCTTTGTAGGGTTCCCATGCTTCTGCCAGATTGACAGTGATTCCCATGTAAATGCTAATGACCTAAAATTGGAAGCAGAAAACAAGAAGTTGTATTTATGTTTTTATTAAGAAAAATACAAGGTTTGCACTTAGCAATATGACAGAAAGGGATATGCTGTGGGTATAAATAAGAGATAACTGAACTTTTTGGTAGCAGTACTTTTTGGCGTACCACCTTTGGAAAGCAAGAAGACTTTGAAASAAAAGGCACACAATCAATTAGAAGGCTTTGAGGTCAACTCTGCTTTGAGAAGAAGGCTGGACTAGAAGATGCCTAAAATACCTTCCATCGCACATTTTCCTGGGACTTACTTTATCTTGATGGTATTAGTGTGTAGTTGACTGAAGCATTTAAGACAATATATTACACTTTCAAAGGACAGTCTTCCATGCTTATCCAGAGTGCTTGACTTGGACTGTTTCACTCTGAACAAAGTAAAATTTCCACAGAGAAGAATCTGTTCCAGTTTYAGGTTATTATTACATTTCTATAACACATACTGTAACAATAATTTCAATTGCTCTTATAACATTAGATCCAGAGAATAGTTTTAAAACAGAATTAATTTTTACCCAATTATCTGGAAAGTATTTATCCACAATCTCTCTCATTTTTGCTTGTTGAGTGTGAAGAATAGAAGGCTCAAAATACAGTATCACATAGAGCATAGCAGCCTGAGTAGCCAGGGCAGTGCTGCGGTGTTCTGGTAATGGATATGCTGAAACCTGGAAAAAGTAACAAAACAAAGCTGAACATAATACAGTGCATCATAAACAACCTGAAAATATTATGGGACACATTAAAGAGTGCAGTGTATAGATACTACAGGGCAAGAAGTTTATTTAGGTAAACTGGACTTGCTTACTCATACAGTATATTTACCAGATGTATTTCCAGAGTGTGAAAGTTGACTGCATAGATGTGTGCTGCTTTTAACAGGCTACAGTAAGATTTTACTATGCTGTAAATGAGTCAAGTAAGACATGTCCAATCATAAGACATTAAACAAAAATGGTGCTTTTTACTGCAAGGCTGGCCAAGTACTGAAGCAGTTTGCCCAGAGAGGTTCTGTGCGTTGTACCTCTGGAAATACTCAAAATCCAACTGGGCGCAGCCCAGTGCAACCTGCTCCAACTGACTGCGCTTGAGCCAGGTCAGACTAGCTGACCTTAAGAGTCCCTACAACCTCTGTCACTYATTTTTTTCTGTACTTCATGGCTGAGTAATTGACCTGAGAATCAAACTGATGCTTCCCTTCAGAGTCCTCTTTTATCTCAGGGTGGCTTACCTGGTTGTAAATGTCATCTGACCGTAAGCGGCCGATAACCATGCTAATGAACGTTTCACTTATAGGAACCCTGCTGAAGTAACTCTCGGGGTAGTTTGGAGGTCTTTTAGCTCCAGGCTGGCTCGAGTATCCAGTGCTTCGAAGCAATTTACAAATATCATCTAAATTGGAGTCAGCAGAGGATCGGGCTGCACTGTTTTRAAAAAAAAGAGGAACAAAAATATAAGCTATATGACCTAGTAATTTCCTTTYCTCCTACCCCTTGTAATCATGTCCTTCTCACAAGAAAATTAAAATACTAAATTCTAAAGGAAGTTTTTGATTTTTATTCCATTAATATCATGCTATAGGACACCAATGAATGCCCATACAGAAATTCCAGATAAGCAGAAAAGCACAACAGAAAATTAAACTCAGGAACAGAAAGAAGGAGCTTTATATTCAGAGAAGAATTTGTTCCTTTTTTTTTCCATMTTTTTAAAATTTTCATTTTCTTTCTCCCCATTTTTGAATTCCCCTTGTCAATTCACTTCCGCATTGCAGAGTTAAAGAATCTCTCATTATATATTGGGAGGTATAAATATAGTCAAAGCAGCATTTTATATGTGTGGAAGAATTTGCACTGATACTCTTTAAGCCCCTAGCTGTTATACCCTGAGGCTGAGAACCTACTCTGTAAAACTTGTTACTGACTACAAGAAGTCTGACTTGCAAGACATTTGTCACCTAGGTAGTCAGGACTTTTCAGAAARTTTCCTTGCATGTTTGGGAACCTGTGACACTTTCACAGCTGGCACTTGCAGCCTAAAAGCTTTAGCTAAAAGTTTACTTGGGGACTTCAAATGTCTGTTGTAACAGAATGAAAAATCTGTTGCTCATTTTGCAGCTGAACTTGTACACACAGCTAAAAGCTAAAGCAAGGAGTTCTGCCAATATTCAGAGAGCTTTGCTGAATTATCTGTATAAAGTCAGTTGATGAAAAAGTTGTCAATATTTCTATTTATCTTAATTCAATGACCTAGGTCACTGAACATACTGCAGGTTACACATTTCAGCCTTGAGTGCTCCTGTACACCAATATACACAACCTGTATCGGTAGTAGGAAACCAACATTCTTTCTCTGACTTCTCCTTCAATCTTCTGGTCAATGACCAGTAGCATGACTCCATATAAATACAGGGCTTCACACTGTTTGGAAAGGGAAAAAATGAAGAAAGAAAATAACATAAACATGATTTTGCAGCAACATTTAAAGAAAAACGTGTATTGGCAAACTAACCCAACGACAACTACATAGTCAACACAACATGAAAAGTGGCAGGCTCAGGATTTTTGCTCTTTGTCCTCCTTGAAGTGAGTCATAGCACTTCCACGCATTTGGTAAATCTAAATTTTTGTCTAGCTTGGCACTTACTGAGTAGGTTAATTTTCTACTAGTACAAAACTAGTCAATACTCACTAGAAGCTGTTTTCCATCTTCATTGAGGAGGACGGTTTCTAATGTTTGCTGAATGTAAATTCCTTCATTGAGGTCATCTAAGTATCTAGGAATCATGACAAAAACTTTGGTCATTGAATATTTTGCTTTCAAACTAGAACTCAATAAATGACAATTTCTCTGAAAGCCAAAGATGCATCAGAACATTTCCCTAGAACAAGCAGCCTGGTATTTTTCAGACAAAGAAGAAGAGAGGCTCTCCTAAAAAAGAGAGACTGGAACCCCTAGCTAGTGCCAACCAGTTGGCAAAAGTTTCCTTCCATATGCTGATGGTGTATGTGAAAGACACTGGAGGATACCTGGCAGCTTACAGCTCATCCTCTTAATCTTGTAATGGGTGGATACAGCCTGGGAAGGCTGCCATGCAGTAATGTAGCAAAACTGTCATATTTTCAAGTTACCTAAGTTGACCTCCTGGAAATACCATAAACTGATCTCAATTGCAATTTGGAAGGTGGAGCTAGAAATAGATTATGTTCACCTGATTTAACAGAAGATTTATTCCTATTAAAGGATTTTCCAGTAACACTACTTAATAAGTAATATCAAACATTTGATCTTTTCATATAATGTCAATAATAAAACCAACTCTCATGTTTAAGATTCTCAGTAACTTTTTCTTAGAGCATTTAATGAAGTTTTAATTTTGTTTTTTACATGTCAGAGTAGCAAACTTGAGAATATGGTAACTTCACTGAAAAATTAAGTTCAAGAAAATAATGCCAATGAAAGTTAAGAAAAACCCAAACTATCTGATATTCTGTTTTGCAAGACCAAAAAAAATAGTTCAACAATATGGATTCTCCTTTTATTAAAAAAAATCTTCAGGACAATCTCTGAGATAAAGAAAAACTAACTCAAATTTACAATTGAGGAATTGAGGTAGAGAGGTTAAATGTATTCAAGTCATATATTAACCTGGTAGGAACCTGTGGGAGTAAACATCAGTGTTCACTCCAGCAACCCAGGTTAGCTGGAATATGCTTCAACAAGGAGTCTATTGGGTCTCTAAGGAAAATGCTTCTCATCAATAAGACAAAACAGTAACCTGGTCTTTGAAAATCCATATGTATTTAAGATCCCATACCTGTTTAAATCTACAATGTATTTATGTACACTCTGAAAAGCTAAATAAAATCTTGTCAAAATTTCAATGTTGTTTTCACGAAATTCTTCATCTAAATCCAGTAACTCGGGCTTGGCTTCCAGTTTGCCTTCACACATCTCAGGCCCCTGAAAAACAGAAAATCACCTTTAGAGACAATACTTGACTTGATCTCTACTTGACTTCTCTACAGTAGGACAGAGACCATGTACAACCACTCCTGTGTGCAAACCAGAGTTACTACTTCTTACCAAAACAAGGATCTGTAGTTTTCTAACCTACTTTATGGTTAAATATTGATTCCATAAAGACGAGTTTTACACATTATTACAATCTGCGATGACTTTAAATATTATTTATCCAATAACCATAACCAATGGAAAAGAATAGCCAATGCTTTCAGTAAAACCCCAATACATCTGAAAGCACTGGGTGCTCTCTGTAGTGCTATCTCCCTGATGGATTTTTTTCCTTTACACATTTCTTTTGGTTGATTTCTCAGATAGAAACTATAACATTGAGGGGTCACAAAGCTTAGTACCTTCTCATACATTCAAACTGCCTGAAAATATTAGACATGTTTTTTCCACAGACTCTACATCTAGCTCAGCACTCATCTCCTGAATTAGTGCGGAAACTTTGTCATTAACAGTCATGGGGGAAAAGGAGTTGGGATGAAGAACTTGACTTCCTTAAAGCAATAGTACAACTTTCCTAACCCTTTACCACTGTCATATTTCTCATAAGCACCATGCAATCTTACCATCACCAACTAAATTAAAATAATGCTCAAGTTTAATTGGAAGTATTATTAGAATTTAATTGAAAATACCCAATTGACAATTTGAGTTTTAAAAAATATTCTTCTGCTTCTCTTTGTGTGACATATCTACACAAGACAAAGGATAAAAGCAGGTGCCAAACTGCCACTGTAGTTCAAATGGACAAAGTAAGTAGTTTCAACTTTTCAAATCTCAAATCTCTCCTCATTAAGTAATTTTAAGAATTGTGTATTGTCCTAGATTGCAAGGCAATGAGTATTCTATTTGCCACCTGTTAGAGGTGTGGGAGTTATCTTCTGTTAATTGGGCAGTTTTCTTTATCTCTTCCACAAACCAATCCTCCCTTGGGGAGACATCTGCTGTTAATGTGCCAGTGAGTGTCACTGCACGGCTGATAAAACTACAGCTTCCCATTGTGAGATACTCCACCCAGGGGGAGGAGCCAAGCATTCCTACCTGGATATAATCTGGTATTTTGGGACACAAGCACAGCCTTTCCACTGGATTCCCAGAGCATCAGCTGCCTCTTTCACTGGATCTTCAGAGGAAGCCTACGCCCTTCTACAGGATCACTGCTCCAACAGAACCACATCTGCCACTCCAGGAGGGCTGCAGCCACCATTCCAACTGGACTGCTACCAACACCCTGACCAACAGGGTGTCAGGCTGTATTCTGACTCTGTCAGTGTTGTTTTGTTTTACTGCATTGTTTATTTTATTTTTATTTTCTTCCCTAATAAAGAACTGTTATTCCTGCTCCCATATCTTCACCTGAGAGCCCCACTTAACTTCAAATTTATAACAGTTCAGAGGGAGGGGGTTTACATTTTCCATTTTAGGACAGGCTCCTGCCCTCCTTAGCACACACCTGTCTTTTCAAACCAAGACATGTATACAGAAGGGGTGCATTTGCAGTAAAAATATCTATAAATTCTCTGATCTCTGCTTTATCAGTATGACTTCTATGGATTTATTTGGTTTTAACGTTGAAGAACGGAACACTTATGCTTTCTTAACATTCAAAAATACTGAGGCTTTAAGGATTACTGTATTTCTTACCAATTACAGCTATCTGCTTTTACATTTTCAAGTAATTTGTGTTAAAAAAARAGACAGACTTCTACCAAGCACTTAGATCTACAGGTAACTGTGAAATAATTTGTGCTCTGGATTTTCAGTATCTAAGCCTCACAGTGCCTGAAATTTACAACTTTTACAACAATGAAATTGAATTACATTTTAGAAATGCCTCCCTTACTTTATTATTACCATTTCTTGTATTGTACAGTCCAAATAAAGTCAGATTAGAGTCTCTGTTGTTCCTTAATCATGCTGGAAAACAGCAGTGGGAACTTGGTACTGCACGCCTAATTCTGAAAAGGAAATAAGGGCTTTCCATAAACACTTCTCATCGACTTATTTATTTATTTATTCAGTGCATGTGAAAAGTCCAGAGGAAGAACAAGCACAGCACTGTCAGACAGGAAAGCAGAAAGCAGTTTTCATGGCTGCAAAGAATAAGCTACAGATTAACAGCAGAAAAATGGGCATACTGCCCACAGTACTGCTCTGAAGGAAAACAACCAACCATGCAGGCTCAGAACCTGCTGGAGGAAGTTTAATTTAGTGCTCCTGGAGGAACTACTACTACTACCTCCCCAGAATCCAATACTCACATTTTATATAATTGCTATCTAACAAAATTCACAGGCCAGATGACTCATCAAACATTTTGGAAGACGTAGTAGTAATAAACACAGCAGTCAGGAATGGCTGTTTCACAACCCAAAACATCCTCATGTGGGACAGCAATGCTTTAAGGAGAAGTTTAACAATAAAAGGATTTACCTTGAAATAACTGAAATCAAATATTATGTCTCCATACTTTTGCTGATCAGCCTTGTCCTTTAGCCTGAAAACACCAGGAATAAATTCGGAAAGTCTCAGAAGTTCTGCAATGATGGCATTTCCACAGGAAACAATCCGAAGAATTGCCTGACCACAGAGATTGTTTTCAGCCAGAAAATCCACCATTGTGGAGGTGGATGTGACAGGGCAGCAGAAGTCCTGCAGTCTGATTCTGATCCTTTAGGTTACTGGAAGCAGAAATCTTGATGAAGAAACCAGCTGCGCCATTAATAACCTGTAAAAACAAACCCACACACATCCAGACTGGTCTATATTAATGTTTTTGATTGTTTAATTTGTGGATATTTTTGGATTATCTATCTATTTCATAGATAATTTGTGGATACTCCCCAATCTTTCAAATTATGAAATCTAAATTATCCACAGCTTTGTAACATGAAAGAAATGCACAGAATTAATTTTCAGCTTGTACGCTGAGTTCGAGAAGTGACCTGTGTGAGCAGGCAGGGGAAGTGTGATCTTTTGGAGAACAGTTGAAGAACTGTTGAAGAACATTCTTCATATTGAAGAATGAAACAGTCACAAATAGTGACGCAATTATGACCAGGTGAGGAGAYTGGGCCCAAGGAAAGCAGAACCACTTCACAAAATGTGTTTTTAAGAGCCCCTTTAAAAATACAACCAAAGTGCTCATAATGGGTTTTAGCATTAAGGAAACCTTTCACAGCAAATGGAAATGACACAGCTACGGTCCTTCATTTATTGCTGAAGGATGAGCTTCCCTGCTGTGCTTACGTTTCCTGCTCAGTTTTATTCGTTCCCCCCTTTCCTGCGGGACACAGCGTGCAGCACCAAAAATAAACGTCTGTGCTTCAGAAACATTTACGGGAAGTTATGACCAGGCTTGACTTTTCAGCAAACACTTCCCGAASCACTGCGATACATTTCAGATGACAGCGAGCTGTCCCAAGCCAGTTCCGACCCAGAACGAGCGCCCGGAGTCCTCCCAGGTCGCCAGTGCCCCGGCAAGCTCAGCTCTGCTCCACAGGGCGCACAGCGGGCCCCGGACCGGCAGCGGCCGGGCGGGCTCCGAACCCGGTCCGGTCCGGTCCCGCCCCGCCCCCTCCGACTTCACATTCGGCACCCGGGCGGCCCCGCTCCCTCAGCGGCTCCCGCCGGCGCCCGCCCCGCCCGGTGCGCTCACCTTGCCCCGGCAGCGCCCGCGGCAAGGACGGCGGCGGCTCCGGGCACAGAACGATGGAAGGAGGGTGGGAAGGATGGGAGGGAGGCGGCGGCGCTCCCTACGACGTAGCCGAGCCCTCCCATCACATGACGGCGCCGGCTGATGAGGCGGTTCCGCCTGCCCCGGTGCCCGGCGCTGCCGCCCGCCTGCCTGTACCACCGGGAGGGCGGCGTGGGGCCGCCCCCGGSACGGCCGCACCCTCGGGCTGCGGGGACGAGGTGAGCAGCGGCCGCTGGCGAGCGTGGCTGTCCCCGCCGGCCCCGGCCCCTCCGCGGGTGAGGGCAGCGCTCCCCGGCCGGGCGCGGGAGCGGCGGCGGGACGGGTGCGGGGCCGTGTCTCGGTGCGGGACTGCCCGGCCTGCCCTGGAGCGGGTGAGGCGGCCCTGGGAGCGCGGAGCGTCCGGCTCGGCGGGCGCTGCTTCCCTGCCTGWACAGGGAAGGGTCTCCCTGTGGCCGCTCATCGCCGAGTGCGCCTGGGGCTGACATCCTGGTGCTCAGAGAGCACTTGACACCTGTAGGGCTGCTGTTACAGAAGCAAATAATACTTTTTTCTTACCTCTGCTTCATAGTTTGAGATACTGAAGCATAGAAAGTTTAGGTAATTTCCTCAAATATTTAAAATAGCGAACAGAATAGAAACTGTAGGTTTTTTTGGTTCTTTATCCTGTCTGGACCATTTCATTACTTGCTGAAAAAAAATTCAGTGTCCATTCAGCACAGAGTTTGCTGGTTGTGTTTCCAGAAGTGAGGGGCTGGGGGTTGCACGTGGTAAGGGTGCTTTGAGGCACCCACTGAAGTTTCCTTCTATTTCCTGGCAGAAAAGTGTGGTGGAAACACTGCGGTGAAACCAGTTCCAGGGAGCAATGTGCTCTCCCTTGGAAGGCAGAATGGACAGCTCCAAGCTGAAGCTGAAGAATTTACTTAGAAAGTTCAGGAGTGAAATCTTTGCCTTGGGACCCATAGGAGATCTGAGGAGCAGCTGACTGGCTCAAAAGAGCCAGCTGGGAAGTGATGGGGGAGCAGGACCTGTAAGCCCTGAAGTGGCAGAGCATAGAAGATAAAAGGAAAGCAACACATGTGCCAAACACACTCCACTGCCAGGGTTTAGAAGCTGCTGAGACTCTGCTGGGTCCTGGGGTGGTGGCCATCTACCTTTCTCTCCCCATTTTCTTTTTTTCTCTGTTTTTTTTAGATATTCTTCTTCTCAAAATATGTTCTAAGTCAGACTAAAAACTTCCAGTGTCTTCTTGTGTCTGGAGAAGTTAAAGTTTGCTGAGCTAAAGTTTGGGAAGTGCTTTATTTTTGTCTGGATGTTTTAAAATTTGCCAAGTACCTTATTCCACTTGAATGTTTTAAAGTTTGCAAATAAAGTTATTGAGTCTCCTGGTAATTTGGTTGTTTTTCCCATGCACTGCCCAGGGTATATCCCAGTGCATTCCTCTGAAACCCCTCAGGTAGGCTGGGGCATTACAGGATTGTAACCAGTTTCTAAGAAAAATAATCTTTTATTAAAAAACAAAAAAAAAGAAAGTTAATCCAAAAGAAATTAATTTCCAAAAGACAGATTGAGGTGAACCTACCACTGCAATGATATGATTTAATGTCATAACCAGTAAAACCAGTAACTTCTGCTCCTGTGTAGTTTGCTCATGAGAATGAAGGAGCCTTTTTAACTTTAGTTGTTATGGTTTTTTTTTTTCAGATTCCTGCTTTCACAGTATGTATCTGTGAAATTTCCAAAAGAGCAGCAGGCTTTCTCAGTGAGATTCGCCAAGTTCAAGAGCAGAATTAGGCTCTCTTTGTTAACTTTGATACACAGAATGGGCTCAGAAGATAAAGCTGCTAACGTGATTTTATGTGACTATTCAGTAGTGTGCACTTGGATCACAGAGGTTCTATACAAACAGTCTTGCTAACATAGCAAACAAGTTCCTTAAAAAAAGTTAAATAATAACTAGCTGAAGGAATTTGTTATTAAATATTCAAGAGCATCCTTTTTCTTTACTTTCTGGGAGTTCTGTAAGGAACTTTTCCCTTGTCTTCTATTGTCAGTTTGGCAGCCTTTAAAGATCTTTAATGATAGCAGTCACAGTCTTCTGTCAGGGAGAACATGAGCTGACAAAACAAGAGCTGTAGCTGAAACCTGCTGCATCTGTGGAAAGATGCACCTTTAGAAGGGGATGGAGAGGAAGACAAATTTGCATGTAATTAAAAAGTTCAATTTGTGGTGAGGTTGAACTGTTGTTAAAATGTTGCTGGAAGCACATGACCTAAAGATGGTGTACTAAAAGATAGTATTGACTGGCCAAGCACATTTTATAAAAGGAAAAAAAGGAAGATGATAAGAAATAAACATTAGGAGACAGCAGGTATTCAGGTTTCATAGACTGCATGGTACTTGTGGGGAATGTGGCAAGGTTGAGGTTAGAAGCAGCACAAGGTGTAGTTCTGGAGTCYCAGGGAAAGCAGTAGAGAGAGCTACAGCCTTAGGTATACAAAGCTTGGGAAAAGCACTGTACTTTCTATACATGTTTTCCAGATTGCTGTTGGATTATAGCCTATTAAAGGGTGTTATTGATACAACAACTCTTCCCCTTCTGGTATACCCCAAATTTGTTTGTGGATTCTGCTGTCTCCCCCAATGGCATCTCAATATAGTCCTTGAACATACTAGTTATTCTTTACATAGACTAATGCAGTATTTCTGTCTATCTAAGAGTTCACCTTTGCTGTGTCTATTTTTATGGGGTTTTTGGTTTTTTTTTTTGGTATATCTAAAGCTGTAGCAGAATTTTTCTAATCTGCAATTTGAAGTATAAAATTCTGCACACCAGGTTCATGTTTCTCACAGTAGCTACATGTCTGAGGGGGTTATGGCAAAGCATGAAGAAGGAAGATCAGAAATTAGGGATTTTTGAGAAGAAACCAGTGGATGTGAACAGTATGGATAGGCACATCATAAGCAAAAACAYTTAAAGGTTCTAATAACAGAGCAGCTAATCCCCACATGGGTGTAGGTAGGCTGTGGGTGTGTATTGAGAGCCAGAGGGYGGTAAAGAAGATAAACAATGGTACTTGGGTGACTTTATTTTGTGCTAATGGAAGATGGGTACCAACARTTTGTAGCATCTTTGGCAGAAGTAGGCAGCATTTTAAAGGTGAGCTTTTATTTTAAAATAATGCTAGATGTGTTACTCTTAAGTACATTCTTAGTAGAGTGACCCTTTGTTAGATTATTTTTTCCAAGGACCACCTGCTGGTGAAACTAAATTGAATGTAAGAAACCATATTTCTTCCTTGGCTGATTGATTACATGCCTAGATAACCCAGACAAGTTTTGTGGGCTTTTTTGGATCTTCTTTTGGATCTGAAATAGAGCAGTAGTTTTCAAGCAGATGTAATTTTGGATTTGAACTTCACTGTGGTTTAGTGGTAGAAATGAGCAGAGGAAAATGCCAGTTGCTTTTAGTGGTGCAGTTTTGCTTAATACTGAATAGGAGGTGAATTGAAAACCTGTGATGCACTTTCACTGAAATTACTGACATCTTGGAGATAAGTTTTCATCCTTGCTCCCTAATGCTTTAATGATTCTGTTGACACTGCTTTATATTTAGCTATCTATTAGAACTTATGTTTTCTCTCCCAAATTCTTTGTGTGCAAACTRCTTTTAATTTGTTCTCCCTGTTGTTTCTAGAGTAACAGTTTCAAGATGTCAGGTGGTCCAAGAGTCTCGTTCAATGCAATTGATTCTGCTCTTTCTTCTTTGAAAAACTGCCAGTCCTACATCAACTCTGGGATGGATGTGGCTACTCAGGTTGCCCTTGACCTTGTGGAAAGTTTCAGTAAGTATATTCTCTCTTGTATTGCATCCTGAATCTGACAGATGAGCCCCAGACCTATGTATTTTGGCTTAGTTACTATTAATATCAATCTTTATTGTAGCTCTTCTGGCCTGGCCAGGGTGTTTTCATCACAATCATTTCACTTAAATGAAAAATTTCATTTAAATGATAAATTCAGTGAAAACATAAATACCTGGCAAACATTGTCCTTGCCTTTGTGACAGTCAAGACTAATTGTGTTCCAGTGATTGTTACCCTACAGCTTTGTAGAAACTTTAACATTGCTGAATGAGATGGAGAAGGCCCCTCAAGTGGCTGAATAAAAGGAGTTTTCATTATCATACTGCTTCTTTGTGTGTGTTTTATTTGACATTCAGGGCAGAATGTATTAAAATAATGCTAAAGATCTTGAATACAAAGCTTGAGACACCTGTTAGGGGATGCAGGTTTTTAAATGCTGTCTCTCCTGAAAATCAGGCCTTTTATAGGGTGCTTCAATTTGGACATTTCCAAAGTGGGGTACTTTAAATCTCCAATTACTCCCAACAGTCTTGTTATTGCTATTTCACAAGAAAAGGAGCACTGCAAGGCTACTTTTCAAGGACAAACATTAGCTGGCCCATTTCCCTATCTTGGATCTGTGTTAATGTTTTCACTAGGGAGAAATAAAAAGTTTAAAGCTCCAAACCCTTGATAGTTTTAATAAAGAGTGGAGAACAAGAATCTCCTGAAAGAAAAGCTCTGCTGTTCTTTATAAATCTTGCACTCAACTAAGCCAAGGATTATGTACAATCAAGATTAATGTTTTTCTCATTGTCTGGTGTGATAATTCTCTCTCTTTTCACCTTTTTATCCATACTGCTGTCAGAGACAATTGACATGCCGTTTCTAGCAGGAAGAGGAAATGGAAAGCTTGTCTGAACAGTCACCTGGGGATCCCCTTTGATGTAAAACTCGTGTAACCAGTTCTATTTCCCCTCTGCTTTAGCAGTCACCGTCTCTCCTACTTCGTCATAAGCAATGCATAGAAATACATTGAATGTATTGAAGTCTTTCATCCCCAAGACCACAGAAATTAATTATTTATACAAAAATTAAAAGTTTTTTGTTAATTTCATTTTTCAGTAGAAGCCCCTGTTGCATTCCTATTGGGAAGGGTGTAAGGCAATTTAAGCTCATTGCTATGCAGGTCTGCAGTGGCAAGTCTGTCCCTGGTACTCCTAGGAAATGTCTCTTCCTCATTTACCTGCTTCTGACACATTAATCTTTAATTAAAAGCTTGAAATTATTTTGTTCACTTAACTCAGTAACCAAAAGGACCATTTTTAGCATTCTGTCCTGAGAGAAGGAGATTACTCCTGATAAAATACCTGGTTACAGTTAAGTTACATCATGTGACTGGAAAATAGCTCCTGCCTAGACCATAACACATTCTAGCATAGGCAGCTTTCCTTTTGAATAATGGTTATAGAATTATTAAGCATGATCTATTATCATGGTACATCCCATTGCACTACAGAGAAGGTGTTCCAGATTTGTAGGATTTGTGGGTCATACTTCTTTGGTCTGATGTTCCCAAATTACATATTCACCTACAACAGTTGGCTTCTTCACTCCTACCTTTCCTTGCAGATGTATTTACATGGAATGAACAGATAGTGAAGGTCCTCACTTCTGTAAGGTTTGGTTTTCATTACCCTGACTATTCTGTATTGTATTTGTGGGGTGCCCCGTGGCAGGAAGGAATGATGAATCTGACTCCATGTTCTCAGAAGGCTAATTTATTATTTTATGATACTATATTATATTAAAGAATACTAAACCAAGATATACTAATGAATACAGAAGGATACTTACAGGAAGGCTAAAAAGCTAATAATGAAAACTTGTGACTCTTTCCAGAGTCTCAACACAGCTTGACCCTGATTGACCAGAGTGAAAACAATTCACAGAAAACCAATGAAACAACCACCTGTTGGATAAACAATCTCCAAACACATTCCACATGTGAGCACAACACAGGGAAAGCAAATGAGATAAGAATTTGTTTTCCTTTTTCTCTGAGGCTTCTCAGCTTCCCAGGAGAAAATTCTGGGCGAAGGGATTTTCCCAGAAAATGTGAATGCCACAACTCTGCTTGGACACTTCAAGTTCTTGTGCTCCTTGCAGAATGCCATCAGGAAGAATACTGAGTTTCTGTGGSATGACATGCTTGGTAAACTCTTGGTGTTTTAGAATTAGCATCATCTGCTCTGCTGGACTTGACTGTTCAGCTCTCACCTCCAGCTCATATGCGGCAATTTCTGTTTCTAAAGCTGTTGCTTATCTATCCTCCTTTGCCTTCAAGTTCTTAGGCAAAATACGGATTTAATTTTGAGATAGAGTTCAATAATATATTTCTGTGTTTTTCTTTCTGTCTAGTTTGTAATTTGCTTTAATTTCCTTTGCAAAATTTGACTGTCCGGCTTCTGACAGGTTTCATTGCCAGGCTTTGTGGAAGCAAGGAATTCTGTTGCAACTGTTTGTTTTAGTTTACAAGCACTTTTTCTGTGTGTTTATTTTGTTCCTATAGTCTTTCATAATGGACAATGCTGTTTTTTGTGAATAGGAATGAGAAAAAATTAGCATAGTACATGAGAAGAAATTACATTTGCTTCTCAGGATAACTGAAAAGACAGAGAAGTTAGTTCAGTGAGTAATTATTCCTCTCTTAATTCCTATTCTCCACAGACAAAATCCTGWAAACATTTACTGTTAAATGTATTTATTAAATGTTTATTTTGTTCTACTTCTGTATAGATTTATGAAAAGAAATTACTTGTGTTCAATGTTTGGGTCAGGCATTGCTTATTTATGAACCTGCACAATCTCTAGAAAAATAAGGCTATTTCTTATTAATAAGGTTATTATTAATAATAGCTAAATGAGTGCAGAATAATTTTAATGTATTTGACAATGAAAACCTCTCATTTTTAAGGGGTTTAGTTGATGTCCATGAAGTTAAATTGTTGATTAAGATCTCCCTGTCAGTTGAAAACCTGCTGACTTTTAGCATTTGTTATGAACATATGCTGACAAAGAGGCAGATTTTTAAAAGATCCTGGAAGGGTTTAAGGATCTAGAGGTGAAACTTAGTTTCAGCAAACTGAATGTGAAAAGGAGACAGCCAATTTAAAAGCTCATTTTATTTAATAAGTGAAAAAGAAAGATAAACCTTTTGTCCTTCTCAGTTTTTCTGCTGATTATCTTTTAGATACTGACACTGTCTAATGGTTGTATTTTTCTTATCTTTACAGAACACTGCTGTTGTATAGAAGCAGTTTGAAAGGTTACTATATAAGTAAATTATGTAAGCAAAAAAACAGACTGCACACTTGGTTTCAGTATGTCCTGCCTATGCTCAAAATACTCTTGGACATTCTGTGGCCCAGGCTAGTAAAATACTGAAGGAAAGGACACACTGATATTTGTGACTGGTCCATCAGCCTTCCAAGGATCTGAATATTTTAAAGCTAAAGCACATGCTTATGTCCTTTGCTGGATTGGAGGCCTAATAGATTTGAGAATTTGAAGATGACGCTGTTCAAAGTCAGTTATAATGCAAGTAAAATCCTCTCAGTTCTGCTATAATTTGCATGTTCCTAAATCTTGCCTCATTATGGTTTTGAGCTTTAGTAGTGTGGTTGCAGAAAGAGAATTCATTTAGTCACTTGTCACAAGTACTTGTTTGGCAATATCTCTGAATTGTAGTGCTCTGGGTACTGAACTTTGAGCCCTGTGTTGACATCTCTGCACACAGAGGAACAGCTGTTTGCAGGGCTGATTTAACTTCTCTTGGTTGAACTTGCTTTACTTACCTACTTGGAGTAGTTCTGTAGACTTAGAAAGCACTGATGGACATCCAGGTCAAATACTTAAATGGTAAGTTTTATTCTGTGTTTTTGGAATTGGCGAAACCTGCAATTCCATGTTGACTGATGTGCTGATTATGGTAAGAATATGCTGGCTCAGGACAAATCTGTCATATCCATGACAGACATCCATTCCCAGCTTTGCACAAAAGTTTTGGATGTAAATTTGGTCAGCTTGCTGAGGATGGTAGTTTCAGGTGACTGTTCAGCAGAATTTTCTTAAGAGTATGGGATTGTAAAGTATGGAGAGCTGTGGATACTTGAATGAAGAAATCTAACTCATGGTCATCTCCAGGCTTCAGGTCCAACAGCTGCTCTGTAGATGGGGTGTTACTTTTGTCTGGGTTGGAGTCCAAGCTGGGAGGATTGTCCAGTACAAATGGGAAATAATTTGGAGGTCTGGAGAGTATACTAACTACAGGCAAGATAAGAATTTCTTAGCATTAAACTTTTGAAAAGTGTTTTCAAGATTGAACAGTTGRGGTTTTGTCTAATTAGCTGTATGGGTTTTCTGTAGAAAGCAAGATGCTTCCTTGATGTCTGGGACACCCTTTCAACCACACATCACTTTCCCAGTGTGAAGTGTAGAGGCCAGAAAAYGTGGAATAGCTGTTTTTGGGAAGCAGTTATTGCAGGTGGATTCTAATCTTACTTAAGGGGTAAAAAAAAAGAGCTGCCTTTTCTTCAAAAACTTGCTGAAATGTCATGGTCAGCTGCTGCCCATGGCTGTTTGCCATCTGTATTTCAGAGCAGTGAGCCTCCTGTAGCAGTATCAGGATCTGCTTGAGAATTCCTCCTATTTTCTTACCATCCCTTGAAGGGTTTTTCGGCTCACCACTGTGKACAGAACAGGCCCAAGGGTTTTAAAAATGTCAGTGATACAATTCTTTGGCRTGTTCCCCAGATTAAGTTAGAGTTACAGCTCTGGCTTTTCTTTCTTGTCTGGTCATTACATAACTTGCTCCTTCTGCCAGCAGAGTTTACCTCAATTCTGTCTGCTTGCTCCATTTGTCTGATTCCCTGTTCCAGGGCTGCCTCTGCACTTTTCTTCATGCGTTGTGCAGCACTGCATCCCATATGTGCAATGTCCTCCTTTTCTGGCTGCTTTCTCATCTCCAGTTGATTGAAATCCAGTGTCATCATGCCTGTTCAGTACTAATTAAACAGTAGTTGATAATGTAGGATCTTCTAACCCTGTGATATTATCCACATTACTTTGACTTATATAACTGCTCACTTAGAATGGTTTTAACAAGAACAGCTCTAAATGTTGCTGAGGGTTGTTAACATAGGAAGAGGCGTGGAGCATACAGATGTGGCAGTTAGCTTTGTTTTATGAAAGTATTGCCAGCCTTTTGATAGACGGTTGGATGAGTTTATATGGAATATCCACTATTCTTTGAAGTGACTTTCTGAGCCCATTGCAGCAGCCTAAAACAGTCAGAGTTGAACATGCTAAGTTTGTTCWTCCCTGAGAGAGGGGCCCTTTCTATGCAAGTTTCTCTATCATTGACCTAAAACTTAAATTTGGAATGGTATAAACTGCAGTATGAAAATCGACTCTGTAGCTGTGCTTGAATATCAAATTATTTGGTTAATTTGTTTTCTTGGTTCCTTTTTTCCCTAGTTTATTTTTCCTTGGAAATTCAAATGCAGGATTCCTGCAGTATCATACCATAATATGAATCTTGATATTGATAAGGTTCTTGTGCATGAAATGACTATGATGTAATTGTTTTGGGATCCAGAAATCAACCTGTTGACACCTGTACTTCTAAAATGTTTATGGTCTCTTAGTTTCCATGGTGTTAGAGATCATTGTGCTTCATAAAAATAATCCAAGCCTAAGGTACTTGTCCTGAGAACAGGCTGTAGCAGATAGGCTGGAATGACACTTTGTGACTTGCTTGAGTAAGAGGTGTGAGCATGAAGGTCCTCTGACTGAGGAAATAAGCAGGATAAACTTTGCCTTGCTGCCCTGTCCTTGTCCAGGCAAGATAAGCCATGTCAAGATGGTTTTTTGCACATCCTGCCTTCTGTCACATACAAATGGTGATTTGGTCAAGTCTCCACCTCATAGTGGCCTTGTAATGGTCAAAGCTGTGGTCTGTGCTGCAGGGACAGTTCATGAGAAATCAGACCTTGGTTTTCACTCTTAGGTCCATATGTCTGTGAAGGTGCTTGTGCGAAGAAAGTAGCAAACAGTTTTATATGCACTGTAGGAATACAGGTTTTTTCTTAGTGGAGAACCTAAATGTAGATTTTCTTTTTCTGTTTTCTTGTTGGAGAATATAAGTGTAGAATGTCAAAGTCCATCCTGGAGGTAAATGGCTTTTCACTGATGCTTGCTATACAGAAATGTTTTCTAGTAATGAGGAGGTAGAAAATGAAGAGAGGCCAACAATGCATGAAGTTCATCCTTCTGTGTTAGACTCTGCTAGATGCTTCCTGTGAAGCTGCAAGAATTCCCTCATGATACCATGTTGTTCACAGAGGAAGTTTTATTCTAACCCCATTTTTTTCTCTGCCAGAAGCTGTTTGTTCACTGATCTGCTTTGTTGCTACACCAGCGTCTGTGGTGTTGATTGGTGACGTGCGCAAACTCAGTGTAGGCACCAAAATKACATCTTTCTTGGGAAGTTCTTTTCCTGTTGTCCAAAGTAAGCTTGTATTTTGTGSTATGGGAAATAAAATGTTCCATATTCCTTTCTACAAAATACTAATTTTGCTTTCCTTCAAATCCCTTGCTTAAGATTAATCATTTTAGGGAAGATATGCTTTTAATCTTACACTTCTATTGTGCTGTGCTTCTTGTACTGTTTTACAGATCTTTAACCTTTCAACTAACAACGAGAAAGTTATTTTTTTTGAAGTAGATAAGTACATGGTGTTACACTTGGAGTATTTCTTCGTCAAGTAATTTTATTATTTGAAACGAGACTGGTTGAGTTCTTAGGAAATGCTTTTCTGAAAACAAAATTTTACATTTTTTGCACTAGGCTCTGCAGTCAATATAAAAATTTTGAGAAGAGAGAGTTGGATTAATTTCTTTTTCTACCTCTCTTTACTTGAAATGTTTATATCCAGGACTGATGAGCCCACTGCTGGAAGGCACTGATTGGCTCTGGGAGCTGTTCTTCAAAGCAGACCAAAAGAGGAGAATTTGGAAATGTGCCTTGTTTCAAAATCTGGAAMAATATGACTTGTAATGAAAGATTTTTGTTCTTTTATATTTATCCAAACCCACTCTGACTGTAGTCTGTAATCTTATGAAGTGGGAAGAAACAAATATGTAGTGTTATTACTRTTTCCTAGCTGTAATTTTGACTGCAAGAAGAGCACAGTGCAGTGGAGTGAAAGCAGCTATATTAAGCTGTAGTAAGATATATTAAGCAGCTATATTATTGTCTTAAGCAGCATGCKTTTGTTCTGATAGCTGTTTTTCAGTTTGGGTACTCATTAAGCTGGGGACATCCAAGTATTTTTGTTCCTCAACTTCAGAAGTTCCAACGACAGAGAAACCCTTTAGGTGGCAGCAGAGTCTTTGCTTTTTGCTTCACCTGCTGTGGCACTCGGGAACTCACTCCTAGGATGGATCTAGAAGTGCTGCTTCATGCTCTTGCATTTAGTGACAATAGAATATAAATGGAGGATTCAGATGAATAGAAAGAGAATTTGTATTATCAGATCAATACAGATCATCACAATAAATTTATACATTTAGTCTTGCATGAAGCTGCTAYGTTGTGGTTGATCTAGAGAGTACCATTCAGAGTGAAATCCAGGCTTGATTTAAAGCTTAGCTGAATAACTGGACAGAATAACTGTCCTTAGTGTGTTCTCCTGGAAATGTACTTACAGTGTGCACCTGAGCAGAAGGTCAGAGCTGGACAGTCCTGGATTTTGTCAGAACTCTTACGAGTGCTCAGATAAAATCTGCACAGTTTTATTTCACAGCTTTTGGTAGGTGGTACTTACATAGTGTCTGATGTTAAATATATGCATATATATGTGTGAATATTTATTCCATTTTCCTATGTWTCTTTCTAAGGCAGTGGGTAGTTTTCTCCCCCAAAGGTCATTRTGAGTCAGAGAGATTTGCAGTCGCCTGGTGGGTTACCTCATGTACCCATAGTTACTATAAATTTATCTGTCCTAGACCTCATAAAATCTCAGTAGTCTTCAAAATAGATCATAAGTGGGATTTAAATGCTGTGCAGACCTTTTTGGAGACCCTCTGTGTGCTAGTGATGTTAACCTTGAGAAAATGAGTGAGCTTATGGCTGTGAGTTACAGGCTTGAAATTGCTGGGTGAGGTTCTTTGGCCTCTGCTATGCATGAGATCAGAGCAGAATGATGCTGATGGTCTGTTGCAGCTTAGAAATACCATGAAGTACTGCAGAGGTCCTGTGTGGGCTCTTTAGCACAAAGATAAATCAACCTTTTTGAACAAAAGCCAAAGAGGAATATTTTATCTGAGTAATTTACTGTATGAAAATATTCTCTGTTGTATATAAATCTGTCATTTTCTTATCATCATATTTCTGCTACAGAAATATGGCAATAAGAAAATACTACTAACTCCTGCTTAAATGTAGAGGCATACAGTATATATAGAAGGTAGTGTGGGCTTTGAAGAACCCACTCTGAAGGCTTTAATTTTTATCAATTGAAGATCGGAATTTAGCTTTCAGTGATCTAATTATGTGCATAAAAAATTAGGGAAGGAGGAGGAACCCACAAAAGTAGAAAAAAACCTGGGGTTGGCAGYATTCAGAAAGATTAGTAATATAAAGCAATTGTATTTCTTTACTTGATTCTTTCCACTAGGAAAATATTTATGTGGGTAGAAAGTGAGCATTGTGCTGACATGTACTTGATGTTTGGTCAAAACATGAAAGGAGATGTGATCATTCTAAAACTTCATCCAGAGYCCTACAAATAGACATAGGACACTTWTCAAAATTTTATTTTTCCTTTCTTTTCCTGTCTCTTTGTTTRCCTCTTCAAGAATTCAAGACCTTGTTACTAGTTTTTACCTTGTTTTTTTGATACTCAGGGTTTTTTTTTGATAAGTGAACAGAGATTTAATTACTAGAGGTTTTTAATACTTTCAGTTAAAAAAACTGCTCTGACTCAAATCCAGGTTTTAGGACATGTTTTATGAAATTTATACCAATAWTATATAGCACTGATGCTCAAGTTAAGAATGAATATTGTAATATGTACTGATTAAATTCCAGGAATTTAAAGGAGGATATTTGCTTTTTCAGTTAGAATTGTGTGTAAGACTTTTGTGTTCCTTGCTGACACTGAAACCTATGAAAAATGCCATCCTTTGGAGGATGGGCAGGGGTTGGTGGTCTGAATTGGAGATTTAAAATACTTTTAATTATAATTTTCATAGATTATTTTGTTTCCCTTCTCATTTCGTTTACCATTTTTTCTGAAGAAGAACAAGGAACACATTATATGAATGAGATAAAAYAACTGAGGTACTCTTGAATCTAATTTTTCTGAGTCCTCAAGGCTGGGACTAACTGTGCTTTCAAACTGGCATCACGCTGTGGCCTTGAGGAAGTCACTGGAGTTCACAAAACATGAATTTGCCTTCTATAAAAAAAGGCGTCAGGAATGTTTTGTGAGGATATATGAATATTTCAAACTCCTGTGTAGATATTCACTTCTGGTTTTGCTTATGTCATTTGTGCCTGGGGAAATTATGTTACAAGAGTCTGAAAATAATGTGAATTGTCTGTAATGGTGGTAGATGATTGGAAAAAGTAGGAGATAGGTAGCCAGGAAAAATATGTGTACASGGGAAATAAAAGGCAGCAGAAGACAACAGACCAGCAAAGATATCATCCTTGCCTTTTAGTGAATTGACAAATAGGAAGTGTCACAACTGTTGGTGTGATCCCACAGTTACAGGTGATATGAAATGGTTTGAACCACTAAAATACACACAGGGCACTAAGTGAAGGTTTGCATTTAGATGAAGTTTATGAGTGAGACACAATATTGTCTACAGGAGGGTAGTCTGGTGTTTATTGGTGGGATAATACTATGTGAAGAGAAAAAATTTTACCCTGATTCAAAAAATGTGCTACTAGAACTGCTTACAGAAAGAAAATTTACAATGAAACCCACAGTTCAGCGAGAGGTAGGCTGAAGAATCCATCCTATCTCTGAATAAACTGCTCGACCTTGTGTTTTCTTTTGTGTTGCAGTTTTCAGGCACTCGATCTTACATTTCTATCTGATAATCAAAGAGCCCAATATGTTCAGAAATCTTCAAGATGTTAGTGGTAGATCATGAACAAGTCACCTTTAGCATCTTCAACTTCACAAGTTGAGCTGCTTTAGTCAGTCTTGGTGTGCGAACGACTTTCCAGGCTGAGTAATTTGCGTTGTTCTTTCTTTGAAATACTGAGAGAGCTTATTGAAGGACAATGCAATTAGCAGGATTTAGTCTTTGCCTGAATTATACATTATGTGCTGTTAAAGATAGGGATGCATCTGCCAAATTGTCAGCATACAGTCAGCTCCTTCTTAAGAAAACCAAAAACCAGAACAATCCCTGTACCCCTCTTAGGCATTGAACAAGGGTCTGACATTACTGATGAGCATCATACAGCACAACCTCGTGTGTAGGTCACGTACTAACCAAGTCACTGCTGTCACTCAGGCTGCCCTCAGGCAGTGTTTATGTTTGGTGAGTTCCCAAACTGCAGTTACCTCTAATGACTGGGGAACTTAAGCCCTTTTTCTTATTGTTGTTTCAGTTTGGGGCTTTTTTCCTTGCTAATAGACCTTTATGCCGATAAAAAAACCGAATAGCTATGAGTCTGTTGGAGCTGCTGTTACGTAAGAGGATGGGAGAAAGTGAGAGATAGAGAAAGAATCAAAAAGCCAGCTAGCAAATGCTCAGGAGAAAAAGGTGGGAATGGGGAGCTGGATGAGCAGGAATAGAAGGGGAGCAAGTGGTAAAGAAATGTGTAATGAAGGACCGGGAAAAGTAAGAAATAGGAAAGCCACATCAACAGGATTAAGCAGGACGGTGTGCTGATCAGTCTCTAGATGACGAAACGTAATTGAATGMCTTCCTAATAGTGTTTCCATGCAAGCAACTTCTGTAGTTGCCACAAAGGTGTTAGCTTTCACRAAGGAGAAGAGTAGTCTGGCATATAAATGAAAGGAGGACTGGTCCATGTGGATGAAAATGAGAAGATAGATGTGGTCATTCTGATTAGTCCCATGCTAAAGCTGTTCAGCATATGTGTGTGTGAACCTTTTGCCTTTTTAACATTATCAACAGATACTATAGAGTGCTTCTGAAACATGCATCTGCAGTAGCACTCAACAGAAGGTGACAATCTCAAACTGCTCTCTAAATTACATATAATGAACTTTCTTATTAAAAAAGATTTAACAAAAGGAGGCAGCTGGCTTAAGGAGAAGGTGGCAGATGAAGAGAACACAATTCAAAGAAGTGTTCACACATTAAGGAAGTAATTTTAACAGGCTTTCCCCAGACTGTAAGTGGGAATGGAATTATACATTGCATGTAAATGTCAAGTGACAATAATATCTTCTGAGTTAAATCAACCTTGCAACCTCTTTCCTATTTTTCTTCAGATGAATAAAGTTTAACTTGTGATTTCCTTACTAATCATCTTAGTAAGCAGTGGGTGAGTAGACATTTACTGCATGGGTAGATTAATGTGACATTTTCACAAGACTTCATTTTTTGAAGTTTATTACTTGTGGGTGTGGATCTAATTCACAGCTGTTTCTGAGAGAATTAGGTATGCCATAACTCATTCAAATTCCATATTTTCTTTATATTTTTAGATTTTTTCCATGCTTTGTTAGAGGTGTGTAGTCTGGTCTGATGTCTCAAGGTAATCAAGTCTTCTCTRCTGAATAGTTTTGTGTACAAACTTGGCCCAAACACTTTTCTAGAAAAACAGATTTTAAATGGAACAAAATTCAAAAACATATTAGTTTAAAGGAAAGAAAATTCTCTCAAATAGTGCATGCTAGCCACAGAAATCTCAACCATAGTCCTATGGTTCTGAATTTAATTTATTTTAATAACACAATGACTAATAACTATGTCATAGTTTACTAGTTGTGGTTAAGCTGAAACAGAGGCAACCTTTTACTTCTTATCTAGTTACAGAACATTTCCACATTCAGTTTCAATTTATATTCTTGTTTTTTTCAAAACTACCCTTTAAGAAGCCATGAGGCCCCTCAAAGCTCCTTCTTTCCTACTATGGACAAAGATAACAGCATTATGTAAAAAACATGCTGAGAGATCATCATCTGCGATGTACTGTAAGCCATCAAACAATTCCTGTTTCCTCTCAAAATCATAAATATTTGTGTCTGTATGAGAGACCTAGGCAATACAGACTTGCATTGCTTTTTTTTTTTTACACAGAGATATGCATTTCCCACATGATAAGAAGGTAGCAGCTCCTTGTAATATGACAATTTTGTATATGARTTTTGTGGGAAGTGAAATTTCAGCAATGGAAAGATTTAGCTCTGTCACTTACCAGCATTCAAGCAGCAGAATGAATGCCACATACCAGCAATCCGTGCCAAAAAGAGGAGATCTGCCAATTCACAGAAGAGGTTTTATGCAAAGGAAGCCTGCTAGAGGCAGAAAGAAATGCTGGTTTTCATTACACTTAAAGTTTGTGTGCAGTCTTTGCCTTTGCCTTGTCTGTGTAAGAGGATTATGTGGGTTGGGTTTTTTTTTGTGTCAGGGTTTTGGGGTTTTTTTCAGTCATTTTGAGGAATTATGGGCTCTGAAAGCAGTAGCTATAGTACTGTGGCATGGCTAGCACTTCAAGTGCTGCATCAGTATGTGATTCATAGTGAATTGGTTGTTTGCTTGGGGAACATCACCTGACCTTGGCTTACATGAGACACAGCTTTTCTAGATTCCTTTAGTTTAACCTTGATTGTTTTCTGTCTGTCAGTTCTCTTCAGCAGAAACTGGAAAATATCCAAAGCACATGGAAGTATCTGCATTTGCAGAAATTAACTTTGGAGATGATACTCATATCAATTTCAGCTAACCTTCACATTTCTGAGAATCTTACAGATCAGTGTTTCTGATTTTAAAACACCAACCTTTTGTCAGCTGTATATAATGAATCTGAATTGTCTTTTGTTTATTCAGTTATGTGTATGGACCAGTGTCAGCTCTGTTTTAAGAGACTTCACTGCTTTGTTCACAATGGTGCAAAATGTGGAGTTGCTGCCAGCCAGATTTGTCYCAAAAGCTGCCTATAAAACTGGATTGTTTTCCCACCCTGAGCTTGCTGCTCAGCTGCAGCACAGCCAATGCCCCAGCTGGTTAGCAAAAGAGCAGCCATGCTCTGTCTGGGGCTACCGATAACCTTCTCTAAA
The DNA here is from genome assembly GCA_014549065.1 of Cardinalis cardinalis. Taxonomy (NCBI): domain Eukaryota; kingdom Metazoa; phylum Chordata; class Aves; order Passeriformes; family Cardinalidae; genus Cardinalis; species Cardinalis cardinalis. The sequence continues at coordinate 453,428 of JACDOX010000058.1, read as the reverse complement.
TTCTGAAGTCAGGAATGCCAAGGATTGTAGAAGCAGAAATATCAAAATTTAGATTGGAAAGCTGTGTGGGTTCAGAGAAAAAAAAATGTTTTTAAGCATCTAATCAAAATACTGGGCATTGAAAAACCAGACATATTTTGGCATTTTTCCTCCCCCATCTGTTTCATTTTGGGTTGGTAATGTTAACATTTAAGTTCTTGATGAGTGTTCGTTTGTGTCTGCATGAAGCTGTTGCAGTTGGTTGTGGAAGCTTAGCTTGGATTCTGTGGGTTTTTTTGTGTGTGAATGTAGCTATGACCACTGAACTGTGCTGAAGTAAGACAGTGATGGATTGTCTTGGAGTGAGGGGATTATCTTGGTCTTACCTTCCTGTTTGATGTGTGTTCTGGTGCTTTTTCCTGTACTAGGGCTCGTGCACACAGCAGCCTGCTTGTGGGGCTTTGGGTGTGCTGCAGAGAGCAGGTCGCTGGGCTGTGGTGGGCACTTTGGTGGTCACTTGGCTTTGCTGAGCACTTTGATCACAGCAGCAGGACTGACCTGTGTGCAGTGAGGGTCTGAGGCGAGACCTGTGCACGATACAGCCCTTGGCCACTTTGGGAGGTGACTGTGCCATCCTCTGTCCCAGGTCACAGCGCCGTGTCCGGCCAGCACGCTGCTGATGCACATGTGCCTCCTGTTTCCTGTAGTGCCACAAGTCTTGTCCCTGCGATTGATTTCAGCTCAGATGTAGCTGCACCAGACTCAGAAACTATGGTTGCTTAAGCCCAGAACCAAGACAGCAACATTTACTGAGGCATTACAGTGATGAGGGCTTGTTAGCTCTGAGSTAGGCTGCCTCCACTTTGGGACAGAGAAGTAATGTTTCTGAGAATTTTGAAGATCTTGGGTGAAAAGGGCTTGTTTTCCTATCTTACTGATTTTTTTTTTCTGAAAAGTCTTTCCAACCCATTTCCCATTTCCCCTAAATGGAGGAAATTCTAAGTAATTACTGCATTTACTTTAWTAAAGGTACTCCTTGAATGAGCTTCTCTAAGATGAGAAATATAATTGGTTCATTAACAGAAGCAATGTTTTTCTTGAGAAAAACCTAATGGTATTATTTACTGCTGGCTCATAACAATCATGCCTTTTATTAGAGACAGACTTGCACTTCACACTAAAATATTTGTTTTTCACCTGTCAGTGCAGTTTAAAATATGAGAAGAATTGGGTTTTGGCAAGAGAAAGCATTAATACAGTTGATTTGTAAATAAAAACTGCGTGGATTATCTCTGTAGAATTCATAATGTGCCAGTAGAGATCTTGAGTAATACAGAMAAAAATTATGCTTAAAAAAGATTTAACAAGTTAGAAATTAGGACTTGAACTTGTTGGAATAACAAAAAAAAACATTTTGCTGATTCATTTCCAGGGAAAATCATACATAAAGCAGCCTGTGAGTCTTTTATAGAAYGGTAAAGACCCATTAAAAGTCTTGAAATTAAATTCTTCATTTTAAATACTGGTTTTACAAAGTATTCTGAGAAATCAAATAATAACAATTACAAGGCTTTAACAAATATTTTTCTGTTCCTTTTAAGGGAAAATATTTCAAGAATTTTTTTCCCAAATTCCAGTGTTACCTTATCAAGTTCTGAGAGGACAAAGTAGAAGAAGGACAGCACTAAACCTCTTATTTTAAAATATTCCCAGCCCTCACATCTCTCATTTTGAAGAAGGCAAGGTCAGCAGAAGCTTGGGGCACTGAACCAGGCTGTGTTGTGTGATGCAGACATGTCCATGCTTCCAGAAGCAAGAAATAYTTTGTTAGTCATAGGAAAATTCTTTCCCATTAAAATTAGTTGTAAATRTTGTTTTCAGCCCTAGTTTCATCATATGTTAAAATCCACTGGGAAGAGAGTGATATGTGAGTGTGTGTGTATTTATAAGTATGTATTTTATAAATATTGTAAATATATATATATATTTAGGGAAACGGGGGGAGGTTTTTTATTTACTTTATGAGAGAYTGGTCAGATTTCTTTGAGAAGATAAGGTCTGCCTTGTGCTCCCATTGAAAATACACAGGTGTGCTTGCTTTACCTTTTTCTTGGCAAACAAGTTGATTTATGAAGTTTCCCGCCCATCTCCACCGTACTACAATTTGCTACTCCCTTAATTGTACTGGTACAACTGTTTGACTATCCTCACTTCAGATTCCATTACTGGAATGGCATGGGTTTGGGTTTGGAGGACAGATTGCTATTTTTAGCTTGAATTGTTTCATTAATCCAATTTATAGTGTGACCCTATGAAAGACTTTATTATCCTGGCTGATGGGCAGCAGAGGAGCAACATAAGAGCAACATCAGGGATGAGTGAGCGCCTGGAGAAATGACCTGTGAAATTCCCTTTGTTGCCAAAGAAAATGTATGTCAACCTCAGCCTTGGTGTTTTCTTGCTGCTTGTCTGTCAACATAACTTGTGTTTCTGTTCTTCTTGAGCTTGTGTTGTGCTGGTGTTGAGGAATGCTGATTTAGTCATTTGCTGAAGAGAGAACTGTAATTCTGAATGGATATCACAGTAATGCCAGTTGAATTATGAGAGTGCAGAGCTTGAGTTGCTGCTCAGAACTRTTGCATCTTGTAAATGCTTTATCCTCCTTTCAGTGCTTCTGCTTACTAGTTATATTGTCTTTGTTTTATTGTCTTTATTAACTTTAAATTGGTCTTTCTGCAAAATGAAGTAGGCATTTATTGGTAAAATAAAGATTATCCTCACCATGACCTTGGAATTTAGTAAGGAGAAAAGASATGCTGGTCAAGGGTTGGTCTCTTGTCAGAAGGGCGGGAAATAGTCTGGGAATGGTACAGGCCTTAGTGTTTAGTCAAGCAAAATGCCATTTTTGTTAGGGAAAATTGTGTGCATACTACCTGTCTTCATGTCTTGGTGCTGCATGTGGCATCAAGTATAGAGCTTACAATAGCAAAAAGTATGTAGACATCTATAAAACTATTTTTCTTGTTCATAGCAAATGTTTACTTCTATAAGAGTTTAGTTTGTGTCTTTGTATTGCTTGTGTGTCTCAGCCTAAATTGAACCATCTCCATTTGTTGAATAATATTTTACTTTGGATTTTATACAGCAAAGCAAGTCAGCACATATTGGAGTGTTTTGCTGCATCAAATTCTGTGTGAGAACCCTGTTTATTTCATTAGCAAAGCATAGTGTCATTTAGTGTTCAGAGATAATGCCATTCTTTACATTGCAGTCTGTATGGGTACCATGGTTGATATATACCTGGTTAGATAGATCATTGCTACTACTCTCATGTCYAAACTGGGATCTTTATAGCTTTTTAGCCTTCCCCTGGTAGTCTGGAGRAAAAAAAAGTACTGTAAGGAAGTTGCTTTCAAAAGCACTATTGGCCTTGTTCTGCTGGCAATAGAGTTTAAGGGAGTTTCAGGTTGAGGAAAAGTGTTGTGATTATTATAGAGTAATACAGTTAATTTCAAAAGTGATTAGTAATGCCAAGTGCCTCAATTTCTCTATGCCCGCTCTGAAATGACTGCTTTCAGAATGTGTGCAACACCCACTCACTGGAAATACTGGCCCCCTGAGAGGTTTCAAACTGGGCACTCAGCAACTGAAATATTTCAAGCTGGGTGTTCACACCATGCCTGGTCTGTTTCTATTGAAATTCTGGTTCTCTACAATGTAATGTACTTGGATTTCTTTTCCATGGGATTGGTAGGAGTCTCCTGGGTCACTGACTGTTCCTATTTCAAACAGTCATAGCCTACAGGGAAATGGTTTGTAATACAAGACAAGGGTTTTTTCATCAGACATAGTTTGTAATCTAACAGATACACTTGGCTTAATTGGCTTTTAAAAAAACCTAAGCAAAGAGAAACAGATAACTAAAGATTTTTGTTTCCATTTTTTGGTGGATAAAGCAAATATTTAAATCCAGACTAAAAAGCACAGCCCTTTCTTTTCTAAAGTACAACCTCAGAAAACTTTACTCAGGAACAGGAAGATGCTTGACCTAAATTCATGACTTGACTAAATTCAAGTATTGCAGTTTAATTTGCAGTTTCTTAACAGAAGCCCAATAGAAAATAAGATGAAACTCTAAAAATCACTCAGAAGTGATAGTTCTGGTGCTACCTGTATTTTTATTCTCTGTGGTAGTCTTTCCTTTACAAGTACTGCTAGTCCTGCCTCACACTCTCCTCTCAATTTTGCTCCTCCTACTTAGATTTTTTCTTTGCTAGAATACTGGAGACTCATTGCAATTCCTTCTTTCCCTGAGAGGACTTGAACTCATTTAAACCATCTTCCAGAAAAATGGCTTAGAGATGAGGTTGTTGAATATTGAAGAATGTAATGGAAACCCAGAATGGCTGAGGTTGGAAGGGACCTCTTGAGGTTATCTTCCCCAGTCCCCTGCTCGAGCCAGCCCACCCATTTAGTGTAGGCTTCTCTTTGTGTCACTCATGTCATTTCATTTTGTGAGTCTGGTATGTAGGTGGAAGTACTGGTCTCTGAAATCATGCATGCTCAGTCTCTAACTCTGTGTGTGAGAACTTTCTGTGCAGAAAAGTGGCTTTGTTAGGGGACACTGAGGGAAATACAGCTTCAAATACTCTAAAGCTTAGTTAAGGCATTTCCTGACAAGCTGGAGATTTCATTATGACTAGCTTCAGCAGTAAGTAGCTTCTGACTATTACATGGAGGGAAATTTTGCAATTACTGCCCCACATTCCCCTTTACTCCACCAATTGCCATTTCCTGTATGGTTGTTGCTCCTCTTATCAGCAGTAATTTTTCTTCTCTTATGAATTGCAGTGGTTAGTGCCCTATCCAGACAACTCCATGGAGATTTTTTGGGTATTCTACTTTCAACCATTTCTCTATGTTAAGAAACCTGCATTTGGGAGATGAATTTGATTTTCTCCAGTTTTTTGCTGTTCCTTTGGATGGCTTCTCATTTCCTTTAGTTTAGAATTTTCTGTGTTTCTGTTTAGAATTTTCTGTAGGCTGCTCTTTCTGCAGCCTAGTAAGTACAGTATGTTGCAGGTCWGGGAAATGAGATTTTGAAAGAAATCTTTGATGAAAGTTTTCTGGGGAGCTGTCCATTTATCTGCAGGAGAAAAAGTGACCATGTACCTTCAGTGCTGCAAAAGCAATCAGTCTCCTGCTTCAGTTCCTCTTGGTCTGTATAGTCTGGAGTGCTGTGGCAAGCTTCACTCCTGTGTAGACAGAGGGGAAGATGAGACAGTGCTCTCCTACATAGGTTTGTGTCCTCTCACTGCGGAGCATCACTAGTGTCTCCTCCAAGTGTGTTCTCAATCTGTTCTTAAAGACTGTGGGTTGGTTAACAGTTTTTTCAAGATCTACTGTCCARCTTGAATTATCAACAGTTTTGAGTGGACCCAGTAGAACTGGGGGTGCATAGGGCAGTCTTAACGCTTTTGGATCTGTAAATGAGGACTTACTAAAAATGACAGCAAAAATACTTAGTTTTATCTTGAATTTGAACTGTATTTTTTCCTCCAAAAGATGGAAYTAAATCAGGGAGTGAGAGAGCTTGTGTTTCTCTGCTGTCAGCACTAGCTTGAAACCTACTGGCAAAGTGTATTTTATCTGCTGCTGGGGCAGATGAAGACAACTGCCTACTACCACTGTTGCTAATGGCTCAAGTGATGGGTGTTTGTGTTACAAGTGTTTTAGAAGTCTGAAATCTATAGTCAAAATTTCCAGGCAATGGTATACCGTTCCTCTTCTGTCTTGAATCATGGGAATATCACCATGTAGCCTTGAATTTCAAAACAAACTAATATGTTGTGCCAGAGGCAGAACTGACATGTCCTGCTTTCTTTAAATTGAAATTTTGACTTTTGTTAGCAAATAATATAAAGATATGAAATGTATATATGTATTCATCTTAATCCATGTTGTCTGTGCTTAAGCATTCATTTTAAGTACGTTTGTATTTGTAAGTTTGGAGCCTTCCTGTAATTTCATGGTGTTCCAGGCTATTTTGTGTTTAAGATAGTCTGCAGTGGAAGCAAATGCTCATTTAGATTGGTGTGTGCTGGCTGCAGCACAGCTGTAATACCCTAAGTAACAAATACTGATGTGGTAACTTTTGCACAGAAGGAGGTAGTTGTGAAAAATCTTCAGATATTCTGCTAACTTGTGGATATATACAGGAAACTAAAGTAAATATGAACTCAGATGTTAGGAAATGCAAGTTTTGGATAAATTTTAGATGAGTGTTACTATAGGATGTATTAAATCAGTGCTGACTGGACTCTGTTGTTGCAACTTCTGTTTTAACACTTTAACTGTTCATGATACATAACTTAGTCCCGACTGATTATGGTTTAAATCAGCATTAAGGCACCTAAGCGTGATTGGTCTCTTCAGAAGTGAGAAAGTGAACACTTGCTAGTCACTTCGTGCAATTTTGTTCTTTAATATTTAGGGAGACTTCAGAATAATATCCCTGTTTCCATTATAGTAAGAGATCATAAAGTTGTACGAGCTGGAATTCATAACTGCAAACTGCATATTCAGCCAGCTAGTTTTAACATGATGCACATGGGCCTTTGAAAATGAAATTATGGCCTTGAACTGGGCTGTCTGTGAGGAAAAAATGTAATATTGCAAAATRTATAATCTCTGAGTGGTGAGGGAAATGACTTGTGAAGAAATGCTTACTAAACTCAACATATTTAGCCTAGATAACAAGGAGACTACAGTATGCACTTCAGTGGTATTTTGTGCCAGTAGCTAAAAGCATATGCAGACAGTTTGGAATGCATTCCTTAGATATGAATTAGAAATAAGATTAGAATAATTTTTGATTAGATAATAAAAGGCACTCATCCAGCACTTGCAAAGTGTTTGATTTTGGTGTTAAGCTAGGTTGTTGGTCTGCAGAGTGCAAGGTTTGAGTACTTTGGAGAGTTCTCTGGCTTTGTAGCTGGAGTCTGGCTGGAGGGTATTGAGCAGTCAGYGTGCTCTTGGTCTGCTGGAAGAGAGTCAGTGCCTTGAATGTCTTTACCATGGATCTCCACTGTCACCCTCACATAGGAAACAAAAGCAGCAGCAGGGCTTGCAGAGTGAATAACAGACAATGCCTTTTGAATACTTCAAAAGCCTGATGCAGTTATTACATTTGAATTATTTTTGATACTGTAGTGCTGCTAAACCAGCGGTTGGTGGGATTTGTGAGAATGAGTTGTGGGATGGTGTTGAGGAGAGAAAAGTCTTTTCTAATTTCTTGTTCCTTAGTAAGATCAGGTCAGATGATGTGTTCTGATTAACCTGTGGTGGAGTCTGTTGTAAAGAAACCTTGAAGGTGCTGGTATCCCTGCCTTGCTGAGCTGTAAAACTTTACACCCCAATACAGTCACCCACAGTTTCTTATCATGTGTACCCAAGCTCTGCCCTTCATCTACTCCCTACTTGGGAGGGGCAGAAATGCTCTTGGCTCTTCAGGGCAAGGGGAAGCAGAGGAGCCTTGCACAGCMGGTTAGTCTGTGTGTAATGTAGAACAATGAGAGTTTTTAAAAGGCAAATAGAATAGCTTGTAATGTAAATTTTCTTTTAAATCTTGTTTAAGAGATGGGGAGGTAAGTGGCTGAGTACAACATAGGAGATTTACTCTTAGCTCTCAGCACCCTATGGATTGAACTTCAGACAGAAAATGGACTGTAGTATCTGTCAATAAGCAGAAATAGGGTATGGACAACAAGTGACATGTACACAGTCCTTCAGATATATCTGTATGTCCATAGTGCCTCCAAGGGCAGGATGTGATTGTGTGTTAGTGACATGTTCAGCAATTTCCCAGGATTTGTGTAATGTGTGTGAAGGAACAGCATCAGGGAAACAGCAGGGATCAGTATTGAGACCTAAAGCAGGCTGGTGGAATGGTCAGTACAGGAAGAATGTAGAGCAGGATGTATTTGGAGATAATGTCCCTCTTGGTGAGATGTGTTCCACCTCTTTGAGCTTTATTTTAATACATCTCTCAAGTTGCATGCAACATTATTGCTCTTCACCTGAAGTTATTTTTATACTATTAGGAAAGACMACGTTTGTACTACTCTCTTGGCATTTAACAATGCACTTCTTTTCCCCTAAAAAAAAAAATTAAAACATTTAGGCCAGTGTAGTTTCTTTGAATATGATTCATTTTGGCCATGGGAGGAGAATGACAGTTACTTGCTACACAAACCTTTCCTGTGATTCATGGAGTGTCCTTTGTGTCAGCCTTGAAGGAGGCACTTCATATGCTTCCTAGCAGGAAGGAAAAATAGTGTGATCATAGTTACCAGATAGGACATGGAAACTGGGTGGGAGGGAAGGGAAAGGGGAGAGGGAAATGCTGATTATTCAGAAGAAAATTGCAGGAATGCCAGGATTCTGTCTGCAGTATCCATTCATCTGCTTAATGAAAAATGGATACATACCAAGCCTATTAATTAATTAATTAAGGGAGATGTCACGACTGTAATTGTCATGTTCACAAAATAGCATAGCTTATTATGTAACTTCTTTTGTGTAAATACATCTTAGCACTTTTCCTTTGTCTCCTTGATCCATCACTGTTTCAATATGGTGTGATGTTTCTGTCTCTGAGCAGTGTTTCAGCTTTTGCTCTCAAACTGATGGCCATATACAATTGTGTCAGCTTTCTGCAGAGATAGGTTTTTATGTTCTAACATAATAATATAGTTAGCAACTTAAGCAATGTGCCAGCTTGCCAGATCAGATGACAATTTTCATTTCTTCACAAAAAAAAAGTAAYTTGAAAAGCTGTACTACAATTTTCTTCCTAAAAGCAGCGCAGATTGGCTACTTAAGTGCTTTTAAAGAATCCTCCATCAAATGACAACCCCTGATGCTGCATGGCAGACTTCGGGGCTCTTTCACAAAGTCCAGCTGCTTCCAGCTGCTTCCAGCTGCTTTCTCTATACCTGGAAACTGCAGAATAGGAATAAATGGGAGTAGCAGAAGTGGAAACATAGGTTTCCTAGCTCCCTGATTTCCTGCATGGATTCAGGGCTTGTGGCTGGCTGTCCTCCTGCAGTTGGCAGCATTTGGTGTGGTACATGCAGCTGTGTCAGGAATAAACAGCTGTGCCTGTTCAGCCTTGTAGCATCTACACAGGGCCCTTATCTAAGCAGATGCACAGCAACGTGAGGATGGGAAAGCAGAGGTGTAGAGATGAAAGGAGTGGAATTAGGAGGCGTGCAGAAGAGAATAAAAGTAGATATGAATTACTAATCACATGACCTGTGTTAATTGATTTTCCCTGGCAATTAGAATTTTACTGCTTGAATCACAAATGCTATCCAGTCTTCCATTATTTCCTGTGTTATAAAATGCTAGCTTTGTTTTGTTTTTCCTGTAGCTGTGTTTATTGGGGATAAGAGGTCTAATTATAGCTGTGAACTACACTGTACTGCAAGGGCATTTAAGTTTCTTCTGACTATTTCTGAGGCAATGTGATGAGTCATGAAATACAACTTTTGTGGAAAATATCCTGATTGCCTAATGACTAGGTGTTGGTAGATGAAATTACACATACTCTCTCTTGTTCACATGAAACCAGGGAAGTGTCTTTCTGAGTAAGCTGTTTGTTCAAGTTACCCAAGAAATGTCAAAGATTACAGTTGCAAAATGAGAAAAAAAGTGTATGTTTGAATAGCTTGAAAACACCTGCTGAGACTTACAAATGCATTAGATATTCATGGCATGAATACTTGTAAATAAAACATCTGTGAAGAAAAAATGCTGMCTGAAAATAATACAATTGTCACCCATGTTCCACATATTTTATTTTGCAGATGATGAAGAAGATGTAAACAATATGGAAAAAGTCATGTTAGAATATGCTACAATGGACAGAGAACTTAATCATTATATAAAAGCATTTGAAGAAACCATAAATCAGGTAAATGATCTCTTTTCATTTATTAAAACATACAGTTATTTAAATATTATCTTTCAAAAGACACAAATGTTACATTTAAACAATACACAATTGCAAAGACAGCTCTTCAGCAGGTATAAAATATTGAAGTTGCCAGTACTCTTGACTTTTCTTCCCAGCTTCCTACAGGGTGGCAGAGTTTTTTAACTTGCCCCCACCAAACCCACAGCTTTAGGAATATGGGTATTGCTTTGGGAAGGATTGAGGACACTGTAATGAAGACACCCCACTCTCAGGTGATACCACCTCTGTATTKTGGAAGTGCGGCAGTTGAGGTGAGGAACAAACTGATGTTGTGGCTGCAGAGAACCAAGGTTTGAAATCTGCTTCCCACTGCCTTCCTGCCACCTGACCTGGCTGCTGCGTGTAGAGGGTGAGCTGGCGGTTTGCTCGCTCTATGAACCAGGGCCTCGCTCTGCCCCTGGACAAAGGACGGACGGACGGACAAAGGACGGACAAACTCCGGGCGGGGTGGCGGCGCTGCCAGTGGCCGCCAGGGGGCGCCGCGCCCGCGCGCTGCCCGTCCCGGGCTCGGCGCGTTCCCGTCCCCGGCTCGGCGCGTTCTCGGCGCGTTCCCGGCCCAGCGGGAGCGCGCGGCGGCTCCGCGGCAGAGCTGGTCCGGGGCTGGTCCGGGTCCAGCGCGGCCGAACCTCAGTTTCGGGGCACGTCGGTGCCGGGAGAACTCATCTCCCTGCCGTGTTTGTCTGCACAGAGMCCTCTCGCTGTCGGTTTTCTGTGAGTTTCTCTAGAACAGGCAAAAGCACATCCCTGATTTCCCCCCTTCAAGGTGGGAAGTCCGTGTTTCAAAATGCTACGGTAGTGGAGCTTTTCAATTAAACCCACCTCGTTATTACCTTCCTATTTTTTTGCTTTTTGTTCTTTTAAAAGCAGTACAAGGAGASCAAAGAAATATATTTCCCACTAGTTCTGTTGAGATGCCTATATGGTTTTTCTCTTTTAGAAAGGTTTTACTTTAATTTTTTTTAATCATCTGATCAGATGCTTAACTGAAAAATCTGAAAAATCATTCAGATAATTAAATATACATGTTTAAAAGGAGTTTAAAACTATGTCTACATCAGGAAGTGTTGGACAGCAGTAGATGCAGGCACTTTCCCYATATAGTCTTTAAATATACATTTCATTTCAGATGTCACCATAATTGCAGACCTCCTAATTTATATTGGATGGTCAGAACTTTTTATTTGRACTATTCGTGATTTTTAAAGCTTTTCTGGTAAATTGCAGCATAGTCCTCATTGTTAGAGACTAATGAAATGTATCCAGACTTGAGCAAAACACRGTTGGTTTATATTTTGGTTGTAAGCCAATTAATAATTGATGTGTTATTGTTATAATAGGAATTTCAAGTAATTTTAAACAATGACTTTTTAACTTCTTTCATTATTTCCATTTATCAGCATTTTTTTCAAGTTTAGGACTATAAAGAGCAAGTCTGTACCTTCACCAACAAAACACTCAAGTCTTGTTTACTTCAGATGCATCACTCATGATATTTTAAGTGCAGCACAGGTGCAACTGCTYCACTGAAGTGAAGGTATTTTTATTGGTTTTGGCAGAGCAGTGATACATTCGTGATTTTTAGGATTGAATTCAGCAGTATCTGTTGTGTGCATATCTGTGCTGGTGTGCAAAAAAATACACCTGGAAGGGTTAGTTTTCTTTCCCCACTCTTTTTTTTCTCTAATGCAGCTTCTTTGTGTCATTAAAACAAGCTCATTTCCTGTTATTTCAGTCCTAAGGTGCTAAAAATGCAGCTCCAAGATATTTAACATGTTTTAGAGTCTACATGGATTATAAATTTGGTAATGGCTAATCTGTTAGTCTCTAGCCACACTTCTCCTGTCTCTGCTTCCTACTTCACTCTAGGGAATTGTTTGTCCTTTCCCCTGCCAGCATCCCRAAGCCTCTGTGAACATGAGAAAGAAATGTATATAACTTGTGCTGTAGAACCATCTCTGAAAAGTAACAGCTCATGCTTTATTTTGGAGGCTAGCTGCATGCCATGCCTCTGGAGCTGCACTGCCCATCTCCAGTTACCTGTCAGAGACAACTTAAAATCTGCTTCTGGGAAACAGATACTGTTGCTGAATTTAGGGCTGCACCTGGAAGTAGCTGTAGAATAGCTTGGGCTTAAAATAGCCTCCACTGACTTGCTGCCTGCTTCCATCTGAATTCCTTACCTGAGGGCTTTCTCTGGGGAGTTGCAGCAGGTCATTAATTTTCACAAGCAGACTGTTCTTCATAGACAGGATTTGTCTCCAGCTGTAGAACACATTTTATCTGATTATTTTAKAAGTTTGTATGTTGAAGATTTTTCTGGTCTGTAGTTTCCTCATACAGCAGTAAATCTGAAAGTGTATTATAGTCTGTTTCTCCTTCTAACCAGCTGCTTCTAGTGAAGTGTCCAGCTGGAATTTAGCAAGATAAGAGACAGCAGCAGTTAAAATTCCTGATATATTATTTTATTATGTGTATCTTTAAATGGCATTGACAAAAAGGTGATACTGTACAACCAAAGGATTGTAATGTAAATAACTTGAAACTAGCATGAGATATAGTCACATGTTTTCTCAAAGCCAGTTTTTTTGTTGATTTAGTCTGCAGTAGGTGGAATGCAGAAGGTGAGACATACCAGCATCCTCTTCTGGTTGAATCAGCAGCCTGTTGAGCAAGAAGTGAGCAGTTGAATCACAGTGTTTCCAACAATAGGCTGTGGGAAATCCTTTGTCTGTGGAAACTCCCTGTGCCACTGGATTTTCTTGTACCTGTGTAATGACTGGACTTCTGTTGCTGCTTCTTCTTTCATTTTTAATGGGTATTTTTAAAAGAAATGAGCCAATATTCGGGTCCTTACTGTGCAAAGTCCAGACAGCACTCTTATTGTTTGTGTAACAACGRAAGACTGATGGAGCTGCAGTACCTCTTGCAGAAATTTTTTATACTCTTGAAATGGWCCCAAATGATTGGAGCCCAGGCTCAAGTGTCCCCACTCTGACAGAATTCTCAAGTGGCCAGAATGCCTGCATATTTTGTTGTCCTAAATAYGGATTCTTTCACCCAGTGTGCAGGAAGACAATCCACACACAGASTCAAGATACTTGACTTTATTTCATGTCTGTGCACAGAACACATTCTAGGTGGTGAATCCATAAAGCTAACACGTCTTCAATAGGCCAGGYGCACATTTTTATACACTGTGAACAATAAAACATTGACATTTCCCGTGTATTTAACAACCTAACTGTGAAGTCATTTGGCTTTGCAGTCTCTTGTCTGCATGTAAGACCCAGTGCACATTTGTTTTACTGTGCATGCTCTCTGAGGAAGTGGCTTTTGTGAGCAGGGCATGGTTGTACCCTACAGACAGATGTTATACAGAATTTACTTAACAAGCACAATGTTCAAGCAATTATTGTGTTCTCTTGCTTCTTGGGTCATGGCTCTTGGTTCCTGCAGGTTTAGTTTTCCTGTACTGTCTCATGGTACTTCAACAGTTGTGCCTGCTCCCTCACTTCTACTCTGCTCTCTGGCTTAGCAGGGATGGGGTGGTGGTGGACCCACCACTCTCTCAGSTTTTCAAGCATTTGGTTTCTTTGGGACTGTAAAAACTGGGGTAAATTTTCTGAAGTCCCCAGACTTCTCTACATAAAATGAATTACAGTGTATTGTAGATCGAACTAGAGARCAAGGAAGGCAAAACTAATTTCTAAAGTCACATTATTCCCACCTCTCTTTTCTTCTCCTTTAGGGAAAGAGAACCTGGGCTATTTTGTTTCTTTTGCAGGTGCCTGGAAATTGTTGAATGTGGTATTGGCATCTCTGGCAAGGATTGCTTAGTGCTTCCTTATGCAAGTTACTTCTTTGCCAAACATCACTTTGTCTGCCTTTTGCTAAACATGAGCACTGTGACAGAATCAAATCCAAACCTTAGCAAGGTGGAGGAAACATAGAGGAGACATATTTAAGAAAMACCCAAGAGAAGGAAGCACTGAGAATGAGGAGAGGCAGATGAAAAGRTAAAAGACATGGGCTTGGAAAGTCTTGAGATCTTGTAGACATATGGGGAAACATGGGGGACATATGGGAAAGAGTGCTAAGAAGGAAGTGGTGTTGAGCTGAAGAAAAGATGGAAATACTAGGTGTTGCATTGGTGCTTGGGTTTTATCCCTRCTTCTGCTAGAGCTTTCCCACATTGTTCTTGGTGAATCATATCTATCACTGTCAGTGGCTGCTGACATCTTTGTTTTCTGATTATCCTGCATGGAGACTGATTTGAGCAATTATAATAGTAATTTAATTCAAAGTTAATTATAGTTTGAACCCAGGAAGTGAAATTMAAATGTTCTTTGTTGGGTTTTATCTGCAAAACTACTACATACAGCTGATGTAAGTGTATGTCTTGAGAGGATTTGAAGTCTGGATGTGTTGGTCATTTAGGCCTGTGTGACTTCACACCTTGTCAAGTGTTCATTCTTCCTTTGCAGAGGTGAAGGGTGCACCATGTTCCTTTTACAAGAGTGATTTTGTCTCTACAGGATGTATAGGAACTACTCTTAAAATTGTTTTGTATTTTTGATAATGGTTCTTCCCTTTAGACTAGCAAGGTCCTTGGAGTGTGAATAAGAGGGGATGTTTGTCCAACGGGTCAGTAATTTAGAGCAGATTACTTAGTATTGGGGTCTGTTATCTTAGGCAAACTGTGTAGGTTGTAATCCTGCAGAGAGATAATTCCCTTCWGTGGTGTAGGTCGTATTCCAAGTGTGCAGCTTGTGAGTGATCTAAAACCTCTGCAGAAAAGTAAAGAATCCTGTTTTAAAGCTACTGGGCAGTTCATGGTCTCTGATTTGCAACCTGTGTAGCAGAATTCTAGTTTCCTCMCTTAAAACTCATAGTATAATGCTGTAGTGACTTGGATGGTCTTCCTTGGTCTCATAAAAATGAAAGGGACTTAACACCTCTGTTAACCAGCCTCTGCCAGCATAACTTTGTAGGCAGGAGTTCTGTTGGAGAAGGTTCTGCCAATATGTCCAAGTTGTCTCTTTKGAAAAAGCAAACTAAAGCAAGAAAACACTTCTGCAGTGGTAGCTCCATTTGCARTGTGGTCCTTGAAGGGACAGTAAGAGCAAGCAGAGGATGTGGTTCCAGCCAGCCAGGTCCCATCTTCACTGGCACAGCTATGGCAGCAGAACTAATGTGATGACTGAGTTCAGTGTATGTGGCAAATGCTGCCTGTTAGAGACAGGGCTGTGCTTAAAAATCAGATTGTCACTTAGTTTTCTGTAGGGATAAGTACCAGGAAGACTGTGAATCCCAAGGGATTCACATGTTTTAGCTGATTCGGGACTCTCTGACAGTGACTGGCACTGTGATACTCATTACAGTGTTGTCAGTGAAACAATTCTTGACATGGAACTTTC
Source organism: Cardinalis cardinalis (assembly GCA_014549065.1). Lineage (NCBI taxonomy): Eukaryota > Metazoa > Chordata > Aves > Passeriformes > Cardinalidae > Cardinalis > Cardinalis cardinalis. The sequence goes on along the minus strand of JACDOX010000058.1, from coordinate 437,993 downwards.
TAGTTTCATGGAACAACCTTGTTTGGTGCTGACACTTTCTTAATAAGCACTTTGCTCTTCGTTTTCCCTCTTGCTACACTGTCATGACAACATGTTTTAGGGCAAAATCCACTGATGATATCCATATCTGCAACTCTGACCTTCACTGTACAGCTGAGCTCAGAGCATTTCCTCTGCCATCAGTGTTTCTTGATTCTGAAATATTGTCTGTTAGCCATGACAATTTTGGGACCTAATTTTTTTATCARAAAGGTTCTCTGCTGCACAGAAATTGCTCAGGAAGGTCTTTGTGAAGTACCAGAAAAATGGATTTAGTGGAATGGATAAATCTTTTCTTGAGCTGACAGAATAAAAGAACCCTTGTAGTCTTTTGCTGCATTTATCCTGACTCTCCAATTGTAAAAGCAAGTGATTCTATCTTGAAATTCAGTCAGAGCATACTGAGGTGCACCATCAGCAGCAACAAGTCAAAACGCTGGTGAAAGATGTTGTACCAATGCCCATGTCTTTGGAGATTTTTGGAGAACTTCGTGTTTAGAGGTTTTTTTTTAACAATGGATCTCGTCTTGGCTGTTAGTTTGGTACCTTGAATTCTAATTGGAACTCCTCTTTAGTTCTTGTTTACTTGCTATCTACTAATGAAGCCACTTGAGACTGATCATTCATCTTACAGAATAAGCAAAATGTGGGCATTGGATGAAATCCTTATAATGACTTTGGCAGGATAGTATGTGACTCTACAATTATGCCTCTGTATCTATATATATATATAATGCCACAGGACTTACTGAAACTTTTACAGGGAAGCTTATTTCTAGCATTAGCTAGCTATGGAGTTTTTTAATATTTTAAAGTTTCTTCAGTACTCTTTGATACAATTTCTAATCAATAATGTATTTCTTGCTCTATCCTACTGCCATCTCCAAACAGTAATTCAAATAATACAGCTCTGTTGTAGGCATGTTCTCTGCTTCCTGCAGAAACTGGGACAAAGATGCATTTCAACACTTTTCTAATATTTACTTTATAATATTTGCTTTACTTTTTTCTGTGTCTCTGTATGTGTTGGGCTAAGCATTTGATTGAAGCCGCTTTTTACTTTCTGAGAATTAGTGATCTATGTGTGTAGTTCTCTGCAGTAATATGTTAGAGTCAACATTTGGTGAGCTGCAATTAAAATATTTTTTTTAGTGAGCAGCATATGAAGAAGTAGAAACAGTGTTTCATTTTAWGTGGGTTATATAGCACATCCTCAGTAGTGTGTCTTAGTGTGTCCTAGCAAGCATAAAAATGTGTCCTGCTTTTTGGAGAATAAACCCTGGAAACTCTTGCGTATGGACATGGATTTGTTTGACTTCAATGTGGTTGCTTACATTGGCCAAGCTAAACATTTTCCTAAATATTTGCAGTGTCAACATTGTAGTTGCTGAAATGGCCCTTGGCTTGTGTGGGTAGGAGTGGGGCAGCAGGGGCCACAGCTGGATAGCAGTGAAGATTTGGGTGAAAAGAAATATTCTGGACCTAGGGCCATCACATGGAACTGGAATCTCTGTAGATATGGTGGCAGCAGGGGTGGTATTAAGAACAAATGTGCCAGAGAAGTCCTGAGAACCATGTGGTAATTTGAAAAGTGTGTCTGCTACGTTGGGCAGCAGTGCTGCCCGGTAGGTAGCAAACCAGCCTGCGATTAAGGCGGACTGGATGCTATTTTCAGGTTTACTAGCAGCTTGTGTGGTTGACCTTGACAAATTGTTTCACTGTGTACTTTGGGCTGTGGTCCTGTGTTTATTAACGCTGCATTTGTGCAGTTCCAAATCACCTGGTAGCACATGCTCATCAATTAAGCCAGATCACATGATACTGTTTATGCTGGCTGTATTCTGGCTGCAGGACAGACACTACCTGATGGAGCTTAACTGTGCAAAATTAGAATTGGCAGTGTGGGTTACACTCAGTTGGTGTGTCATGCAGCTGTGGCGGTTTTGATCTCATAGGAAGCATCCTGAAACTGAATTTACCRTCTCGCTCAACCACGATCTCAGTCATGTGGACAGCATCTCATATCACTGTCTGTAAGAGAGTCTGTAAGAGATTTATATTTTTTCTACCTGAAGAATTCAAAGCTATTTGAATTCAGTTTTTAATTATTTTATTTTAACACTGAAGATTGCAATTGGCAATCTGAACTTTTTCTGAAATTCCAGAAGGTCACACATAGAGCAGCTAAAAGTCTCTGTGATTTGTATCCTTACTTTACTAGGCAGTGTCTGCATTTCAGAGTCAATGTGAGTTAACTCTCTCTGGTTTAGCCAAGCCTAGAGAAAGAAGATAAAATTTTGAAATGTAATGAAACTAGTAGGTGTTGAGGTAAAATAGCCAGATTAAAAAACTATCTTAATCTCAGATAATGGATTTTTTTTTTTTGGTAGATGAAATTTATTACTGGAAACACTGATGTTGTAGTTTCAGTTGCTCAGTAGTGAAAATAGTATTTCAAATTAATCGTCTCGTCTAGAAAGCTCCTGCTGACAGTCAAGGATTTAAATCCTTGGAGCCAGGGGGTGAAGGTTGAGTGTTAAATCCTGGATGATTCTCAGCAGCAGGAGTTTTGCTTTAAATTAGTTTCTGCTGTTAATTGAACACCCAAGTTGATCAGTGTCAGTGGGGAGGCAGTTTCTGGAATGCCATCCATAAAATGTCTCCCTCCAAAGGTTGAGTATTGTTTTAATTACTGTAATTGTTTCCAGACATATCTATATGTTGGCTACTTTAAAATTCCTTCTCCAAAATTTTAAATGTTAAGTCACTCGTTTAAAAACATTTACTTTTTCTCCTAGTATTTTTTTAAACTGATCTTATCAATMAAAATACTCAGTTACCCAGATTTTCCCTCAGCAAAACTCTTAGCAGATTTATAATGAATCACAGATATGTTGCTTACAGCATTAACTAGATCACACTTTTTTTTGGTGGCTCCTACTTCCATGAATTTGTTTTYGTTAAAGAATTTCAGCTAGGAAGGAGTTAGTAGTAGGAGCTGCAACTCTTATTCCTAGCTTCCTCATGAATTACATTATTTGGGATTTTTTCTTGTTGAGCTGTTCATTACTGGGTGTAAACAGGAGTGTGCATGCAACTTATTGTGTGTCATTTAGAATAGACTAAAGTCATACAGCTTTGTAGAATGGTTTCATAGTGAATGTTTTCACTTTTACAGAACTGTGTATTTAGAGCTTTTGTTAAAATGGAGAGCATTTCTTTGCTTTATTTTTTGATCTTGGGACTTAAGAGTAGCTTTTTGGTATTTATTTCATTAAATTGAATAATGGGTTTATCATAGTTTTTAACACATGTGCTCAACCTGTGCTGCAAATGTCAAATTGTTTTTCTTTCTCCTATTCCACATTGCTCCTGTTGAGGGAAGCTAGGGCTGTGATTTCAAAGCAGCAGCATGACTTCTTTGTGCTTGTGATGTGCTGCAGTATGTAACCGCCCATTCTAGTGCCTACTGAAATTTAAGAAATAAAAAAGTCTGCCTAGTAGTATTGTATGCATTTTATTATCTTTCCAGTTTGAAGAAGAGGATTCAAAAAATACCTGAATCCTGCCAGAAATCAATACCAGATGTCACAGTATCTCCCAAATGTGGCCCCATTGTTGATAACCTACTGTGAGTTACAAACAGTGTGCTTGATAATAAGGGTTGGCAAGTTGAGCTAATTTCTGGGCTCTCATGTTTTTCATCTGAGCTACGTGCATAGCTTGAGCACACTGATTTCACCAGCTGAAGTATTTCTTTTGTCCTTAGACTTGTGTGTTAACCTGACAATAAATGAAAAATATTATAAAAGACTTATTAAGTGTACATCAGATGCACTCCAGACTTCCTCATAAAGTGTAAAGTTCCCATGTGTACATGTACTCACACATACCACACCTAATAAATTCTACAAAACCAGAGAAATTAAAAGCTCAGTGATGTTGCTACTCTTAACTGCTGGCACTCTTCAAATGTTAGTGCCTCACTGCATTGCCACTGCTTCTGTGTGAACAATTCACAGTGTTTGCTCAACTGGGTACTGTTCAAAGATGTTATGATGCTGTTTTTTCTTCTGTTGCATGGGGAGAAGATKGGATAGCGAGGGCTTGGATGCAGGGGTGAGTTTACAAGAGTTGCTGGGAAGATGGCAACTCTGGTAAGGGAAAACATACAGGGTGTGGTTTTGTGGGGTGTGATAATTGTTGTAATACAAAGTGTGGGCTGTAAATGAAATGTTTCTCCATGGATATTTTTATGCTTAGGTGKAGGTGATCAAGGGATGCAGGTAAAGGCTGGGCTGTGCTAGAGGCAGTTTGGTCCAGTTCAGTAAAACTGTCTCTTGAAAGAGGGAGTTTCTGGAGAAGCTATTAACAACCCCACTGTATGCCCTCAGTCCTCACAAACAACCCCACCTTTCCCCACTGCTCTCTGCTAAATTCCACTAACAATGAGCCAYAGCCCTCACCACCACCTCCTCTCAATGGAATGCTGGTGTTCAGATTGGTGGGCAGCTTCTCTGCCTTTTCTCTTGCTTTCCCTCTTTYATCCTGTTTAGGCTTTAGAATCCCTTTCTTACCTTCTTCTGGTGTAATGCAGAGTTGGCTCTTGTTGGTTGGTCACCTGCCCTTGGAGCACTGTTGCCTTTTGTCCCACTGACAGCAGTGCTTTGTATCTCTTGGCAAATATAACCTGACAGAGCATGTGGAAGTATCATTGAACAGTATTTTAGGAGAATCTGGCCCATCAGTTGCATCTGCACAGAGCTGGCCCATCAATTATGTGTGTCTCTACCAACCCTCTGTGGRCTAATTCGACCTGAGTTTAGCAAGCCATCCTCCTCAATCAATCAGTTAGGTTGGTGCCTGGCCAYCTTCATCAGTCAGGCTTACAAACAAATATCAGACAAATCCTATCAACCAGGTTTATGTGCACAGCACAGGTCACTGTAGTTGTTACGGTTGCTACAGTTCAGCCTGAGTTTACACTTGGCCGTTTCCAAGCCCCRCAAAACTCAGACCCAAACTCCTTCTGTTAGTCTCTTCTTATACTWGTTCTATTCAGCAGTTATTTACCTGGTAAATTTTTAGTAGTGAGAGATTRTTTTATGGTAAGGGGAAAATCCAGCTAAAGCAAAAAGCACCTGTACAGGATTACAGGTGTGGCTTATGCTCAAGGAGAAACTGTCAGTTAATTCAGGTAAGAGGTGACTATAATAGCAGTGTGTAGTCAGGGATGGAACAGAAGTGTTTGTTCACCATGTGTCACATAAGGAGCCATTTAAYGAAATTATCCAGCAGCAGGTTTTAAATCAACAAAAGGAAGTAACTTTTTACACAGTGAATAATTACATTGTGGAATTAGTTGCCACAGGATGTTATGGAGACCAAATCATTAATGAGTTCCAAAAGCTACTGGACAAATTAATAGAAGAAAAAATCCTTGACAGCTGTTAGATGCAAAGATTCAAATGCAGTCACTGTCTTGGTAAATCCCTAAACTGCAAGTTAGTTGTAGGGAAAGTATATGGTGAGAAACAGGGAAAGATCTTTCTATTTGGTGGTCATTAGATTCCTACTCCAGCTTTTTTCTTCTGCTGTTRTTAAAGGGAAGAGAATATGCTGGATGGGTCTTTGATGTGAAGTACCATATCTGAAAGAAGCAGAAAATAAACTGCATAGAAAACCCAGTCTCCMCAAACACTAATGCACCCTGAAATTTATGTTAAATGGCTATGGAGCTTTAGATAAATTACATTTATTCTCTATTTCAAACCTATTTTGGAATATTATTCTATCTAAAAATGACCTTCCACCTCCATAATTTTAATATTTGGAAAGTTTTCAGGATATCTAATAATTTATCTCTCTGTTCTTACTTATATATTTTATGATTTAAAAAATAAGTAAATGAACAGCTTCTGCTCTTGGCATTGTTACATAATTGAAAAATTCTTAATCTGAAAGCTCATTTCAAATCCATATAATGTAAAACCACATAAACCATTTAATAATTAGGTAGTAGCAGATAAAATCCAACTTGAAGTTTGCAGAGCTACACCCACTTGGACCAAAAAAGGGAGGCATCTTCAGCTAGATCCTTGTCTTGCAGTCAGTTTTCTCCCTTAATGCCCAAAAAACCCCCTTAATAACTTGTTCTAAATAACAAATCTTCTTGTAGTACTTATGGGAGGAGGTGAACTACAGCTCTGGGTGAGTACCTGCTAGGACCCCTTCTTGTAAACTTGATGAAATTTCAGCTGAAGTACCTGCTCTGGTCTCAACCACACCAAATGGGATAAAATGTTTTCCTGGATGGTTAACTAAAATAAAATGTAGGTTTTTAAACTATTTTGATGGATCATAATCTGAAAATTTTAAGATCAGTACTTGAGATTCCTGGATTGGTGAATATAAAAATGCCTTTTATATCCCTGTCAACAGTGTCATAAAATAGATATGTGATYGAACTGGGATATATAAATTTGGTCAACTAAGTTGTGATTGTGGGCTGCTTAGTACTGGAGATACTGGATAAGAGACAACAAAGCATGTCTTGCTTCTTAAAAGGAAAGCATTAAGTTCATAGCGCTGTCAGAAAATCCCCACAATTTTATGTGTGTTTTCATTACATGAGGAAAGCTTGGCTCCACCATTTTTGTAACTCTTCAAATAGTTTTTTTGCCTCTCTTAGCCTCATGTTTATGGGTATAAAAACCCCCAGCTGCTTCAGCTTCTGTCACTCATGAGCCCATGGCCCCTTCCCCGATTTGGGTTTCTCCAAATGCCTTTTGACCTGGGAAGTCTGATATGAGGAGCAGTATTTCAGCTATTGCCTAATCAATGCTTCATAGAGTGGAAGAATAACTTCTGTTGTCCTGCTGGCCATGCTGCTCCGAATGTAGCCGAATCCAATTTGCTAATTAGCAGTGAAAATGTTTCCTGAAATTTCACTTGGCATCTACCATAGCAGAGCTGCTACAGAGCCAGTCAGTCCCTAGCATCTACTGATGGGGTTATCCTGCCTCTAGAAAAACTGTAGAACTCTTCTTGAGCTTGGCATTACCAGTTCTGATTTTCCTCAAGGTCCTTCTTGATTAAAGCTCAACTGCTTGATATGTCAAGTGCTGCTGGGTTAATTATGCCTAGAAGATTGCTGAGAGTGCATTTGGTTTCATCATCCAGGCCTTTGGTGGGGATATTGAACATACTCAGCTCTTCTGTTCAGCACTACAATACACCTCTTGGTACAGGCTGCCAGTTGGATGGCAAACTGGTGTTTGCTGTGAGCATTACCCTCTGAGCTGGCTGGCCCRGTAATTTTCAGTATACCCAACAGACCATCTGATTACATCCACCACTCTCCCCACATCTGCATTTTAGGTCAGTTCATCACAGGAAGCAATCATCAGTTTCATCAAGCATTAACTGCCCTTTGTGAGTCCGTGCTGATTGTGGCTGATTACCTTTTTGTTCTCTGCATGTTTGGAGGTAGATTCCAGAAGGATGTGGTATGTAAWCCTTCCAGGGGCTGGGGCTAGGCTAAGTGGCCTGTAGTTTCCTTTCTTATGTCTTTGCTAAAGCCAGGCACAGTGCTAGCCTTTCTCCAGTTATCAGGGGTYTGCCTCAATGATCATGTTTTTTTAGAGGTGAGAGGCAGGTCTAGTGACACATCAGCTGACTCTTTCAGCRCTTTCAGATTGTGTGTCTGTCTCACAGATTTGAATACATCAGCTGTTCTAACTCATTCCTAACTTGTTCCTAAAATGTTTCTTCTCAAACCATCCTGATACATCTGGAAATCTAGGAGTAATCTTTGCSTGTGAAGATGGAGGCAAAAATATATTCAGTATCTCAGGCTTTTTCATCTGCAGARCCACTGGGTTATGTCCTCCATTCAGCAACACCCTCACATTGCCTCTGAATTTACACAACTCTGTCTTGCTACTATTTACATCAATCACTTGTTTTCATTCTGAATGTGTTTCATTTTCTCAGTGTTGTTCTTAAGTGCCAAAGWAGTGGTTTTGTACTCTTTTTTTTTATTTGCTGTATGCTGTCCTTTTGCCTTAAGAAACTCCTTGCTTAGTCAGTGAGTCTTCTACTGAAATGCCAGTCTTGTAAAATAGGATTATTATTAGTTCCTCAGTTGGCAGTAAGTTTTCTGCAAAAATGTATTAGCTAAGATAATGGCACTTTTTGCCTCAACGTCCCAGGAGCCATGCCCTGTATAATCCAAAGGCCATTTGCATAAAACCCTCAGTCCTATTTCTTTTCCTTATCTTCCCAGTCTTCTGGATCCTGAATACAATCAGCTTGTGGTCACTGCTCCCAAGCTACTATCTGTGACCACATTTGCCACTTTTCTTCCATGTTTGTATACAGAGGTCACATAGGATATTACCTTTGTTTGTCCTCTCTAGCATTTGCATTAAAAAGTTATCACCCATCCAGTCTAGAATTGCCCTGGATTGTTTGCACAATGCCATGTGGCTCTAATGAGGACCAAGTCTGGTAATTGGGTTGCTTTTGGTCATTGTTTGTATACGGCATTGTCCAGTTCATTGTCCCCTTGAACGTGGTTCATGTTTCTTTTGCTTTTGCTTTTGACCAGGAGTTTCCTGTCAGGTAAGTCTCTGGTTTCACACTGGACCTCAGCATAGACAAGGAGATGCTTTGAAGAAAGTGCAACTGCCATTCTTCTCCATTTTCTCCATGAGTAGCCTCCATGACACTCTTCCAGTCATGGATTCTATCCCATTTAATCTTTATGATCTTGATGACATCAGAGCACTCTGACTGTGSATAGACTTCCAGTTCTTGTTTGTAGGCCAAGCTCTGTGTGTGAGTACCCAGACACCCGAGGTTAGCCTGTGCATGCCTTCCCTCCAAGCAGAAATGCGTAACTTTCCCCAGTGCCCTTTTCTTACACAGGCTTCATCCTTCCTTTCTTTACCTCTGGGCAAATACCCCATTGTTCAATGAATTTAGTTTAAAGTCATCCTCACTAGAACTGTAATCTMGTCCCAGAACTATTTTTGTCAGGTGGCTTTAGTATCTTTTTAACAGTCCATTTGCATTGAATGGGACATTGTAGTCAAAGAAACCAAAGTCTTGCTGCTGACAGCAGCTGTGCAGACAGGCATCAGTCTGCTTGTTAAATCTGCTGGTCAGGCCTCTCCATGGACTACAAGGGTTGAGAAGAACAACGCTGGGATTTCTGCCATCTCATGCTTGCTCTGAGCTCATTCTTCCCTTTGAGCTGCTCAAGGTTTCCCTTGGCTGTGTTACTTCTCTCCCACAGGGGATGGCAGCAAGAGGTAGAATTTGGAGGCTGGGTGAGTGTTGGCAATTTGTCTGCAGCATCAATGATCCAGGTTGAAGGCAAGCAGCAGACTCACATGGATAGTAGGGATGGATTCTTTTGCTTCACATGGGAAGCATCATAAGCCACTAACACCAGTGCTTTCTTTGGTACTGATATTAGTCCAAAGACTTGTGGTTCCCCCCTCAGAATTTTATCCCCAAACACTCCAGCTGCTTCTGAAACTGTTAGCTAGGCACAGCTGGAAAAGGAAGCAGAGCTGTATTCCTGTCACCTGAAGTYGTGGGATTCCAGCTTCCAAACAATGCAAGTTTTTATCTGCTTCTTGGTCCTTCAGTCATACCTTTCTGCCTGGAACCATAGAATAGAATAATAGAATTTTTAACGTTGGAAAATACCTTTAAGAACTTTGAGTCMAGTCATAAACCTCACACTGCTTACTCCACCCCTAACTCAAATGTACCACATCTRCATGTCTTCTAAATACCTTCAGGAACAGTGAGTCAACCACTTCCCTGGGCAGCCTGTTCCAATGCTTGATAATGTTTTTGGTGAAGAAATTTTTCCTAATATCCAATCTAAACCTTCCCTGGAGCAACTTCAGGCTGTTTTGTCTTCTCCTGTCCCTTGTTACTTGGGAGAAGAGACCAACCCCCATCTGGCTACAACCTTGTTTCAAGGAGTTGTAGAGAGCAAATAAGGTCCCCTTTGAGCCTCCTTTTCTCCAGGCCAAACACCCCCAGCCCACCAGCAGCTTTGTTGCCCTTCTTTGGACATGCACTAGTACTTCAGTGTTGACATTCATTTGCAAACTGACTGAGGCTACCCTTGATCCCCTCACCCAGAGCATAGATAAAGATATTAAATATGACTGGCCTCAATACCAAGTCCTGGAGAACACCACTTGTGAGCAGCTTCCAGCTGGATTTAGCTCCATTCACCACAAACCCCTGTTGTCTGGGCCTGATCCCTTGGTTTTCCTGTATGTGCCATATGTTGGCACTCAAGGTGCTCTGCTCTGTAACCTACTCTGGCACTGAAGTTAGGCTGACAAGCCTGTAGCTCCCCAGATCCTCTTTCTTGCTCTTCTTGTAGATGGGTGTTACATTGATTCCCTTCCAGTCAACTGAGACCTCCCCATTGAGCCCGGACTGCTGATAAATGATGGAGAGTGGCTTGGTCAGCTCTTCCACCAGCTCCCCCAGTACTGTTGGGTGGATCCCATCTGGCCCCATGGACTTGTGTGCGTCCAAGTGCTGTAGCAGGTCACTGACCAATTGCCCTTGGATTATGGGGGCTTCATTGTGCTCGTTGTCCCTCTCTTCCAGCTCACGGGCTGGGTCCCCTGAGAAAAAACAGTCTGATCAGTCTGATTATTGAAGACTGAAGCAAAGATGTTATTAAATATCTCTGCCTTTTCTTTATCCTTTGTCACCATGTCATGGTGATAGCCTCCAGCTGTGACATCRCCCACAAGTCCTCTCTGCACAACAGCAGGTCCAGCCAGTGCCTTCCCTTGTTGGCTGCCTCACAGTTTTRTCAGGAGGTTCTCTTCCACACACTCTGAGAACCTCCTGGACTGTTCCTTCTCTTCTGTGTAGTATTTCTAGCAGACATCTGTAATTCTTACTCCAGTGGAGCTTAAGTTTATACCTTGGAGAATTTTTTTTAATGATCCTACTGCTCTCCTGAGCAGCACCCCTGAAGTGAAGCCCACAGGCTCCTCTCGGCTGCTCCTCACTGAGCAGAGCAGTGATTTGACCTAAGCATGGTTCCATGGCTGCCCACTCTGGGAGGAGCACTGACAGCTGAGCAGTTCAAGCTCTGGATGGCAGAATGTACCCTCACCACTTCCTAGGAGTTGTCAAAGTACCAGGAAAACTGCAGTGGTGACCACTGGTGATGTGTGCTGTGTTCACCACTGTTTGGGGGCAGCTTCTCTTGGTGACATCTCTGGGATTTCTTTTCCACTCCCTGCAATCCATCTGGCATATTAAGTGCATTTCTTCTGGTTTTGTGCCCTGATGGCCGGGCTCCTTGTTGGTAGTGTCCCCTAAGGAGCACCATCTCCTCTAGATGAATAGGAAGCTGATGGAGCTTGACTCTGTCCCTGGTGAGACTCCCTCCTGGCAGGGAGCTCCCTGCTGCTGGTTAGTGAGTTCCTGCCCAGTTTGTTTGCCTTGGGATCACATCACACGTTGCTTCTCTTACTATGCTGTTCAAAACACGGGTTGTAAGATAGATGTGAGTTAGCTGTGCTGGTTCAGGTCAAGAACTAGAACTCCTAGTTTCAGGGTAGGCAAATTAGGGCAGTTTATCTAGGATTAAGTTTTATGTGCTTTTCACAACAACCATTCAGTAAATATATGTTGTTATTTTGTTCTCTGAAGTATTTTTAGCAAATCCTCGGAGCCTCTTTTATTGAATGACTAATACATTTTGGTACATCTGAATGACATCTATACTGAGTCATTTAATTCTGTAATGGCATATTTAAATGTTTAAGTCTCTACAAAAATTAAATATTGTAAAAGACTAACATTTTGTTCTAGGAGTTTGTGCCTGTATCACCACAAACCTCTGCTAAGGGGAAGAATTCCTGTGACCTGGACCTGATAACTAACAGGATGCTGTGTTGCTGAAACATTTTAGGAAAGCATACATGAGCCAGTATGTCTTTGCACAGCCAAATTTTTTTTTTAAATCAGTTCTTCATCTGCTTGCTGTGTAATGTTGCATTTAACATTTCACAATAGGTGTTGCGGTCTTAGTTTTTCCTAACTCAGTGTTCACCCAACATTTCTAAAATTTTCCCTCATCTCAGACTATATTTATTTCACATTTTGAAACACAGGCTTTGTTTATGGGGGAGGTTTTGCCAGTAACGGAATTAAAATAGTTATATCAGTGTTCTCTGCAGTCTTGCTTTTCTCGTAAGTGTTTGTGTTCTTTGGTTTTGTTTTTTTTTGGTAGGATTCTCCTTTATTTTGCTTTTTTAAAAATTCTCATAGAGGACATGTAAGCTGAAACTGCAAGTTTTATACTGGGATAACTGTAAAATAAATGTACACATGCATTGCTTGTGTAGACTAATTGAACAGCCTTGCTTGAATTACTTTGTCACGTGCACTACTTCTTGAAGTACTTTTTCCCTAGTCTGATGTCTTTCTCTAATCAGCTTACAATGCCCTTATATTCCTTGAACAAATGCCTGTTTTGCCAGGCTCTCCTTATTTTGAAACACCTTGCAAGCTTTCACTTGTGCATCATTATGCTGGATTTGTAATCTGTGTTTCTCCTGATGTGTGGTTGATACCATGTCTTTGCTTTTGTGCCAGCTCCATCATTTACTCTGTGAGCTCTTTAGGGCAGAGAGCTGCTCATCACCTCATGTGCTTGCTGCAGTGCATACCATATTTTTAGACTCCGAGGAGTGATCATCAATCATTGTAAAATATCAATATCCTTTTATTCAGCTATCTATGAATACTGCTTGAGGCTTCTCATCGCCTTCTTCAGGCAAGGAATCAAAGTTAAGAACCACAGAAAAAGTTGGTTTTGTACTCGCACAACAGGGTTGTGTGGTGAGAAAGGGTTTGAAAAAGAACACCTGCCACCACCAAACAAAAAACCCACCTAGTTTTCACCACTGAGAAAGAGAGCTGGGACTGTATAGGAGAAGAATGGGAGATATTTGTAGTGGTAATTCTGAAATGAAAATAACTTTCTGCTCTGCAAATATTTGTATGTAAAATACAGAGAGCAGGATTTTCAAAAGTGCTTACATGATGTTAGAAACAAAATGAGAAACTGAATCCACAGCTGAATGGTTAGGCAATAATCTGGGATGTGGGAGAGTCAGGTTCAAATACTCGCTGCAATTATCTTTTAATTAGTTATACAAAGTGGAACAACTTCAAACAGGAGAGATCGAGATGTCTTACCCCTGAATACCCAATAGCCTATGGGCTAGGACAGCTAATATGGGATGAGCAGAGATTTGAAAACGGGTCACTCACCTTACTGATGACTGTTTTAACCACTGAGATATTAAATCTGATAGTATGTGGATTGCTCTCATCATTGTTTATGAGGAAGGATTTGTCTGGCTTAAGCAACTGACTAAAAGAAAGGATTTGTGGAGGAGGCACCCATTGCCATTAGAGGAGTAGAACTCCCTGTCTCTTAGACAGTCTGCTTTGATAGCTGGCTTTTGTGATTCCTGTTTTTTGACACTGACTTTCTCCATCTATTTTATACAAGATCTGAATGTCTAATTTAGGGAAGGGATTTCTTTGGATAGCCAGATCTCTAAAGCTTCAGACTACAGTTTGCATCTTTGCTGCAACGTAGTATTTCTGTGCTTTTAGTTGGCCATCTGCAACAAAGTAGGGAATTACARTAGTGCAACAGACCAAACAGAAGGATGCAAAGAGTTTAAGCAAGGCTGACATATTAAATAGCAGCCATAAAGACATTACATATTGTTAAAATTTATTTACTGCTAAAGGAGGAAACCATGCTAATATACTAATTACATCATCTTGAGACTGATAATTATCTCTGCAGGATTTCATGAGTCTGCATCCACTTGATTTGTCCTAATTCAGAGCCTTGTCATCCTCATCTGCAATCTCTCACCCAGATGGAGCATGGAAATCGACACAAGCGTTCCTAATATGCAAATGGAGATCTGCAGTTCCACTTCAAAGTGGCAGCTTCTGAAGTGGGAGTTTTAATTATTCCATTTTGAGTTAGTGACTCTGCAAAAGAGTGTTTTTTTTCTTCTGCCACTGAGTTGGGTGTTCTTTTTTTTTCCCCCCATATTTGTTACCCAGGTTTGCAGTAGGCATGTCTTACTCTGTCATGCAAACAATGAAATGGTTGACCAGTTAATGATGCATTTGTTTACTCATTGCAATCCATAACTTCCTCGGGGAGTTGTTTGTCCTGTTCTTCTTGGGTTCTTTTGCATGTAGTATTTTATATAACAAGATGAGATTCCTCATTGCTTGTCACAGGAATTATGTCATGAACTTGACGAACAAGGTCATGTATCAACTGCCCTGTATTTTTCAGAGGTGAGCTGTGTCTCCTGTCAAAACTAAAATCCCTTGAACAAGAGAATGGGCTGCTGAGGTTGGAGAAAAAGAGAAATTAATGAAGCAGTAAATGTTATAATCACTCTGTATGGCATGGCAGAAGCCATGCACTGGTGAAGCCACATCTCAAGTACTGTGTCCAGTTCTAGGTCCTGCAATTCAGGAAGAACATTGAGGTGCTGGAACAAGTCCAGAGGACAGGGGAGCTGGTGAAGGGTCTAGAGAGTAAGTCATATGAGGAGTGGCTGAAGGAGGTGGGAGTGTTTAGCCTGGAGAAAAGGAGGCTGAGAGGGGACCTTACCACTCTCTACAACTCTGAAAGGAGGCTGTAGCCAGGTAGTGGTTGGCCTCTTCTCATAGGCAACCAAAGACATGGTTGCCCATGTCCAAGAGGACATGGCCTCAAACTGTGCCAAGGGAGGTTCAGGTTGAATATTAGGAAGAATTTCTTCATTGGAAGGGTGGTTAAGCCGTGGAACAGGCTGCACAGGGAGGTGGTGGATTCACCATCCCTGGAAGTGTTCAAGAAACAACTGGCTGTGGCACTTAGTGCCATGATCTAGTTTGACATGGTGATTGTCAGGAGTTGGACTTGATCTTGGAGATCTTTTTCAACCTTAATGATTCTATGATGGGAATTGATAATAGTTATACTACAGGCACTGACCAAAATATGAAGTGATTGGCTGAGATATAGCTGAAATTTCATCTGATTGCAAATAACTACTGGGTAGAATCAGATTAAGTATTTTACTGTGACATGTACTCATAAGGAAGATTCCTGTTGAAGTGTGAGATGCAATTACAAGGTTAATTACTCACACTGAGTTATACTGTTCCACTTTGGATGGTGTATTTTCACTTTATAATGAAGTGAACTTAAAGAGGTCACTGACAGTGAGGAAACTGTGCAGCAGAAGCACTCAGAGCAAAATAATCCTAGGTACCAGTGAGTGCACTTGGGAGGCAAAGCACTACAAGACCCCGTGAGGAGGTCAGTGTAAACTGCTGTTCTTGCAAGCCTGCTGACCCCTGTGTGCAGGGGAGGCAACCTGCAGCACCCATGTCTGCTCCCTAAATCCTTTGCCAGTGACTCAGCAGGTGTTCAGTGAGAATGTAATATATAAAAGGAAGAATGGAGGCATCCCATAATTAAGGCTMGTAATAAGACAGGAATCAGTTTAGCATGTGATAGACAGTGAGTCAGAGAAACAAAGGAAAAGCAAGTTTGATAGGGTTATAAGAAGGAAAGTGCAGTACTAAAAACTGTGATGAATGGTGATGAGATGAGCGTCAAAAGAATCTAAAAAGGGAAAGCAAAGTTATATGAGAAAGAGGAAGAACAAGTTCAAAAGCTAAATATAAGAAGGATGTAAATTCAGGAAGATGTAGGGAGAAGTTCAAATGGCAGGAGAGGTGTTACTAAGAGAATTGGCTAGCATAGGGCTTGTGCTAGCAGCCTGAAAGAGCTTGGAGGACAAATGTGATAGCCTTGTAGAAACTGAGAAATAAGACAAAAAATCTATCTATTGAATTTAAAAATAACAGAAAGAAAATACCTGCAGGCACAGAGTGATAAGTTTAGAAAAAAATTACTTTTTTATGCTTTTAAATCTTATGGTAAATGACAATTTCTAATCAGGCAGCATAAAATTTCTGTGAGTATCAGACCACATAAGGAGAATGTTTTTGATAGTCAAAAAGGTACTGATTTTTTTCCCAGTATTATGTCCAAACTTGTAGTGGTGTGGCTTCCTGTGTCAGTAAGTTCTTGGAGAGACAAATAAGATTTCTACTCTTAACACCTTTTCTTGTCAGCCAGACCAATATTAAGAAAAGTGTATTTAAATTTAAGGCTGAGCTTTTTAATTTATTTTGCTTTTACAAACACCACTTTAACAGTGTATCTGAAGAGTACTCCACTTAGGAATTGTTCTGGTTCATGCTCCTGTTTTTCCTATTGCCCTGCCGACTCTCAGGCAGAACTGTTTCCTTCAGCCTTAGAACTGCAGTTGAGGACTCTCTTTTTTTCCTGTTTCTTCTCACCTTGCTGTCACATTTTGAAGACATGAGTAAATTGCTATTGCTGTCACACAGTCTCATTTACAGAAATTCTTATTTTAAATATGAACTATTTAGAAATTAGGGTTGGATTTTAATTACTTCCAACAACGAAACAAGGGCTTGTGTGTAATGGGGGAGCCTATACATGCTAGGGAGCTGGAATATGATTTAATTTCTAATAATAATTTTAAACCCRGATTGATAATTTGCATTTAGCTTTTTAAAAAGGCATTGCGTATGAATTGCAAGAGAGTTGCAAAASAAATATCCCTGAATTTTTAAAAACTCTTCTTGTGTGCTTCCTCTTCTAGAGTCAGCTACCAGATTTTATCCAGTCCGCTTTACAATCAGGTATTGCTATTGCTACTATTGTGCTTAATTGCAGTATTTTACACTGCTCACAGTCTCTCAGGTTCCCTTTATTGCCGAGAGAATGAAGCAAGGTGGCTTTGAACCAAGATGCAGATACTAATGTAGTGACCTATAACAAAAAAAGTGTTCAGGTTTTGTCAAACTTCTGAGGACCCAGTTTGGAGGCTCAGTACAAAGGGGATGTGCTGGAATCAGGAAGTTGGGCTGAGTCATGCAGGACACACAGCTGGCACAGAAACAATCAGTTGTGAAAGCATTTGTTGGCGTCATACTAAAGGAAAATGATCTAAACCASGATTTTGAAAAGGATTTAAGGATATATTCCCAAATGTATGGTAGGAGCTTTCCTCCAGTAGGAGGACCAGGAGAGAGAGAGTGTAAATGCATTTGTTTTGAAAATCAAACAGGTAGAGTGACAGAGACTGGCATCATCAGTTATCTGATGGCACAAATCAGGCTCTTGATACTGTGATAGATAACAGGAAAGGTGTGGATAGACTCTAAGGATTTTGGAAGGTCAATGGGAAARATGCGTAGGGTGGTTATGTAAACAAGATTAATCCAGGCTGCCACACAGCACTCCTTCTCTTTGCAAAAACTGGTAACTACAGAGGAACAGCAACATTACCTGGCATACTAGGAGCAAAGGCTAAGCTAAAATGCTCATTTWCTGATCCAGTTCTTTTTCTGAAGCTAAATTACAAAGATGGACCTGTAAGCAAAGAAGAGGAAAAGAACTCCAGTTGAAAACATACTTCTCTGYCTGCCTGCAGGGAACCTGTAAAAATTAGGGAACGGGGATATCCTGTTACACCTATGGAGCAGAAAGGGTATGTTACCATTTCAGAGTGTGCAGTGCAAGGGAAATAATCACTCMATGTACTAGGAGGGCACATAGTGTTTGGCAGGACAAGGGAAGAGGTGCAAGCTGTCACCCTGAACTGGTAAATCAAGAAGGGTAAGACTGGAAGTAAGGCCTGGGATTTAGTGGCTAATAACTCCATTGAGGGCTGTCCCAATAGGATGCTGGATAAGAAAACATCACGAATATGAATGGAAGAATGCTGGTATGCAGAAAGGCTCAAAGGAGAGACTTGTCTCCCCAGCATTTGCAGTAAAGTGCAAAATAAAAGGCAATTCTGCCACCACCCACAGACTGGGACAAGTGAGGTATTTGTACTCACTGAGTATAAGTAAGGTTGGTATTCCCAGTTTATAAGGAAATTGCACTCGGGTTTTTTGCTTGTTTTGCTTAGTGCAGCCCTGTGCTATCACTGAATTCACTGCTCTGTGTTAAAGATGGAGCTCACTCTAATGGAATTACTGCCATCCTGATCTGTATATTAATAAAGATATATTAATTTGATGGGTCTAGGCTTCAAGTTTCAACCAGGATTTGTGTTTTTCAACTAATGTTGATTCGAATGAAGCATGAGTCTGTACTTAAGATATCTTACTGCTGTTTCTTGAAAGTATAAAGGTTACATTTACTCCTGATGAAAAATGACGACATGACTCACATTGCTGTTTTGGAGACTATGAAGAAGAAATGCTGTCWGGGCTAAAGAACTTTTTGAGGACAAGAATTTCATCAGATGAATGAAAAAAAAAAGCCCAAGACGGGTAAAAATTGATGAAACTTGCCTGACTTGCACTGGAGGTACACCCAGAGAATATGGAAAACATCCCTCTGGAAGAATAACAGATTTCAACAGTGGTTGCTGTATRAAGGTCTTTGAAGGATCAATCACACTTTGTATTTATACAGGAATAAGCTACACATCTGGCATAAATCAGTGTTTTGTTGGAGCTTCCGAAGATAAAACTGAACTGTACTTGTTTTAGGATTTAGCCCTTTATTTCCATTCTGTAGAAAATATAGGTTTTAGTGATCTTAGTCAAACAAGCAGAGGCATACAAGAGTAAACAGGTTGTTAATCCGAAATCACCTTAGGGCCTTCTTCTGCTCCTACTGAAATCAATGTCTAAATTCCCATCAGTTTGAGTGGGATAATAAAGAAAGAAAAATAGCTCTAATATCCATGTTAATGTATTTGCTAAATATGAGAATTAATCAGCAGCTTGGTAAACTGGTTCAGCAGCCTGATGCATTTGCTGAATCAACCTTGCCAAAACAGATGCACCATCTGCCTCACAGTTTCTAAAACACTGTTAAAACAAAGCAACATTTTTATAAGAATAAAATTGTAAGTTGGTTTTGCTGTTACATGCCTTCATCTGTGCTCAGGCAGAACTACTTAGCACAAAATGCTATGTATCTCTAGTGCACCAAAATTAATTTTCATATAAACTCTATTTATGGCAGAACTTTTAGGTATGAGGAGAAGAAGATAGCCTTGCTCCTTCACCATGTCTTGAACCATAATACTGTGTATGAATTGCAAGAGGATTGCAAAACAAATATCCTTGAATTTTTAAAAACTCTTCTTGTGTGCTTCCTAGTCTAGAGTCAGCTACCAGAATTCATCCAGTCCACTCTACAGTTAGGTATTGCTATTGCTACTATTGTGCTTAATTGCAGTTTTTTACACTGCTCACAGTTTTTCAAGTTTCCTTTGTTGTGGAGAGTATGAAGCAAGGTGGCTTTCRACTAAGATGCAGATACTAATGCCAACTGTGTAGCTTATTTCCAAAGCAAAATTTTTGCTTTGTCATATTCATACTTCGTATGTAGAATAAAACATACAGAAAACAAGATGAAGACAGACTTCTGTTTTGTTAAAGTCGTTAAGAATATTTAGTGCAACCCTTACAGCAAATGACAGGCTTTTAGAAATGCTGAAAAGATTAAGGTGCTAAATATCCTTGAGCTTTCTTCAGTTTGGTACCTTGGGAAAACCACACCTTTAATACTCACATTTACTGTTGGTTTTGTGAGCCATTTTAATGTTATTGGTAACAGGTAGTTTTAATACTGGTATTTCAATAAAATCCCCTTTCTTTGCTTATTTTTACCCCTTTGCACTTTGAAAAGCACTGCACAAAGTGTCTTGGGAAGAAAAAAAAGGATGTTTACCATGTTCTCTCTGCCATAGTCAGTAACTGGGGTAAATACAAATGAGTGGATTTTTTCTGTTAAAATGTATGTGGAGTGGAGCATTTTGCTTGAGGYGAAACTTCTAACATATGGGAACCCCAAGAGATGCTGTTCAGGCTGTAAACTTTGCACGCACACAGGCAGTTTTGTTTCTTCACCTGGTGCTCATTTACATTAATCCCACCCATATATATATGGTTCCTTTCTAAACAGGAGACAGAAAGCAACCAGGGTGGCCCAAGTCCATTAATAGCCTTACTGAAATGACTGTCAGGAATTGAGAGAGTTTGCTTGGATGCACCCCAGTACCCCTGGAAGCAGTGTGTGCCTCTCACTGCTTACCTTCTTTTTAAGGGTTGAATGTGTGCAGCTGTGTTTAAAGTAGGGGAAGGAAACTGTGGAAGGTACAGGCAATTTTATTTTGGGGACACCCTGGCTACAACCACTTCGTTGATGTGCTGTTTTGGAACCACAGCAACCCTGCCTMACCTTCATACTGTTACTTTAGCAGTATTTGGGATATTTGAATCCTGCTGACAGTGATTTTCTGTTGTGCTGGCCTGGTTTATTAAGGCAGTATGTGTCATAAGTGTGGGTCAGCCCTTACAAATCTGCCTCTCTTGGTATTTCACAATAGTCTGCAAAGGTGTTGCTCAACTGGAGTCCCAGCCCTGCAGCCATGATGTACAGAGGTGTTGAATCTCCTGAATCAGATGTGGGCCCTTAGGCAATCCTGGCTGCAGCTGAGCTGTGTTCATACTGCAGCTCCTGCTGCTMAATGATGATATACTTTTTGACTGTCCTTGCAGATGTTTCCAAGTGCAGTGTTTTATTTGTGCATCAACAAATGATCTGATATTTGCTAAGGGTTTGTAKCTAGCCATTGAAGAATAATAAATGACTGTTTAGGTTGAGCTGAAATTTTGCAGCCTGATTCAGTTACAGTGGTGACTCACTTAGAGTTGGTTCTCACATGATTCACAAAGTGTATGGGTGACTCAACCCACAAATTTACTTAGCTCCCATGTTATTTTCCCTCTCAGTGAAAAAAAAAATTGGTTATAATAAATAATCACAGCAAACTTTGACTTACCTTTAGGTAAAATAAATATGTGTATTGAAAGGCTGCATATTTGTAATAATAAATTATTTAGTGAGGTAAGGATGAAATAATAGGATGTAGGAATTGTTAGACAAGAAAGAAAGGTGACATGCATTTCTGTTTGCTTTTGTTGCATAGCAGAGATAAATACAGGAAGAATAGCTACTTTCTCTATGATATGAGATGCTCTGAGAGGCTGTTTTGACATTCTTACTATTATTTTCAGCCAATTCTTGGCATTTGTTYTCTGAAATAAGCAGATTTAGATATGTCCATATCTGGTTCAGACATTTTGAAGTTATGTCAGTTCAGAAAATGTGAGGCCCCCAGGTTCTGAACTGGCTCTTTCTAGGATGTGGTAGGCTGGCACACCTGTTCCTGAAGGACCTGAAGCTGCCTGTCTGAAAAATTGATTGAGTTCCTTCACAAAATCAAATTCACAAAGGTAAGAAATTAGGTCCCAGCAGGAACTATAAGAAGTTTTTCCTCAAAAGATGCAGCTGCTATCAGTGTTTGATAACCAAATGCAGAGGCACATGGCTGTAGTGCAAATACAGTATAAATTAATCTGAGTTTGGAGTTAGGTGGAAACATCACCRTATCCTTTTTTGTGCTGTCCCAAAAGAATATAAATATTTAAATAACTGCATACCTCTGAGCTTTATAGCACTGAGTGACTAATCACCCTCCGTTTCATAAATGAAACAACAAAGAATCTGGAAAATGAAGAAATTCTGCCCCGTCAGCTGRCTTTTAAAAGTCTTTTAAAAGTTCATTAGCAAGCAGGAATGTTTGTATACTTCACAAAACTCAAATGTCAATAATATCCATAAATTAAACTTCAAAAGTCCATATTTTGCAGGAATTAAATTACAGGGAACAAAAAATGCATGGTTTGAAAGACTGGTGAGAATTCAGAATTCTATGAAAAGACAGTTCTTTTGTAGATTGTGTCACAGATTTGAGGAAACTGCAACATAGTTCAGGTATGGCAAGAAATTTCTGAGAAATAAAATGGATGGTACTGGCAAGCTTCCAAATACCAGGGACACAAAAGATAGCCCTGAGAAAGAGTACCTTGGAACAGTGACAGGATAAAAATATGCAGCTAAAGGCCTTCTGTGCTAGAGAGAGAAGAGCAAAAAGGCTAAAAAATAACCATGGTGTGTCACATGCTGAACCACTGCAATGCAAAGACCAGTGGAGCATTTCTGTGACAGGCAGAATGCTGTTCTTTTATCACAAGGTTTGCCAAGCAGCCACAAGCTGTTTCAAGTCTCCTTATAGAGAGTGAACCAAATGCACATGTAAATTTGAACTTTCCCTCAGCTAAAGGAGAAGGTAAAAGGATAGCTTTGTGCTCAAAGCACAGAACTGAGATTTATTTATTCTGGGTTCTGCCGCAGTCTCCTTGTGCAACCTTAGGCCAAGTTATTAATCTCCTAATGCCACAGCCTCTCCATTTGTAAAATACATGGTACATGTCACAATGGGCGTTTCAGGCTAAATTTTTTAATGTTTGTGAAGTGTTTTGGGACTGGGTAGGACAATTATTAAATGCTGCAGTGCAGCATGCAGGGTTATGCTAATTAGTCCTTTTTAGACACTGATCCCTTGCTGTATGGAGACTAATACCGCAAACTGGTCCAATTTTAGTCCATGATACCTTTGACCTTACTCGTTCTGAGATTGGTCTGGAACAGAATAATTTATTTTTGACTTGGTGGTTATGGTAATTGATGAAATAAAAATTCCCCAGACTGTCCCTTGGAATACTCTGCATTTACTCTTCCCTTAGGCTCTCCAAGCTGGCCTTTCAAAAAGCCTGATTTTTGGAGGCATAGTTTTAACAGTTTAGGCATAGAATAGACACACTCCATGGAAGAATTCATGAGAGGAAGGTGTATCCTTACAGACAGATACTGGCAGAAGACATGTCATGAAGTGGCTCATTCCATAAGCACTGCCTGTCAAGCACAAAAACCCTTCGGCACGTATGGCTCTGACCAGGTGGTGCGCTGTGAGGCCATGAGTAAATGGATCTTTTGATAGTTTAGCTACAGCTGTTTTGCTAAACAATTATGTGTTTACTGTTTGCAAATGTATTTTCTTATCAGGACTGCTGATAGATCATGTATGTATATGTATGTTATATATAACATATCTSTTTTCCTTGTTGCTGACCCCCATGTAAAAACTGGTGTGGTTCTTTGCTGGTACGGCACAGCAGATGCTTTTGCTTTTTCTGTTGCTGTAAACAAGATGTTGTGACTGATACTTCTTTCCACCATATGTCCTGAACACTCCCAGTTCATCGTTACATGTAATTTCCAGGATGCTTTGTAGGGTGTGTATGCCTCCACCCCATTTCAAAATCAATGTAGCTCTCAATGGATTGACTAATGGCTGCAAGGTGTTACTTAGCATGCTGGTTTTGGCTGACRGTGCTGCTAAACCAACAGTTGTTTGCTTAACGTGTCTTTCATGGTTCTCATGTGAAGCAATTTATTCTGAGGAACTGAACATGTCAGTGACTTCAGGTCTGCTGGCAAGCATTTCTCTGACATGCTGCTGAGACCAAGAAGGAGCATGACCCCAACTTGGTGCCCTAAACACTGAAAATTTTGCCTTGTCCCTTTAGCCATACCCTATGTTTGTATTGCCCTCAGACATTTTGTTATGCTGATCTCATCATTCCTATATCCATCAAGAATCTGTAGAGTAGGAGTGGGTGGGTGGCAAGAGCTAAAGAAAACTGTAATGAACCTGTAAAGGTGTTGTGCTGATGTAGTGTGTAAGATGTTGTAATTCTGTCCCACTGTGAGGATCTAGGACTAATGGGATATTTTCTTTCATTTGTTTTAATTTATGTTGTTGTGTAGACCATTCTCAATCCTCTTCTAACCCTCTCTTAGGTCTAGGATATGCAGCAGCAAAGAGAAATTGCTTGTGCAGAGCAAAATGTATTTGCTTGTTATTATAGTGGGTGGACATGCCTTATTATTCACCTGTGATGTGTTGACCTTCCAGAAGGTCTACCTGGCATTTCAGTAATAGCATGTGTGTGGTRCAGTACTGAGTGTGGTCAGGGATGGTGTCTCTACTAATCATTTTAATGAAAGCAATCATGTGGAAGTGAACAGAAACTGAATTTAAATTGTAAACATGAAAGAAGTTAAACTACAAGAAAGTGCATTCTTTGAGCATCTCTCACATCTGACTCTAGGTTTCTGTATGAGGTAGTTGTCTGATCCTTTGTCATATGTGCTGCATTGCTGGGCTGTCCCCACAATCTAGTAATGTGTTGCTATTGGGAATTCAGCTGGTGTGAATGACTTTTTTTTTTCTCTCGATAGCTGGTGGAATTGTTCATGTTGYCCTTAACAAATAGCAGGTTACTTTACTTTAATAGACCTATGGCAGCAAGTTGTGTGATTAGTTAGGTGCTGAGGGAGAGTTTTATATAAGCATTCTCTTGAGGTTAGTGAGATGTCTTCATGCAAACTTTTGTAGCTCCACAGTGGCACAGACAAAGTTTATTTGTGTGCATACAACCATAAGGGTATCCTGAGCTAGAAGAGAGAYGCAAAGGCCATCGAGTCCAGCTCCTGGCCCTGCCCAGGACACCCCAAGAATCCCACCATGTGTCTGAGGCATCGTTCAAATGCTTCTTGAACTCTGTCAAGCTCGGCACTGTGACTGCTTCCCTGGCAGCCTGTTCTGGTGCCTGGCCAGCCTCTGGGTGAAGAACCTTTTCCTAATACCCAACCTAAATCCCCCTGACACAGCTTTATGCTGTTCCTTTGGGTCCTGTTGCTGGCCACCAAAAAGCAGAGGTCGGTACTTGCCCCTCCACTTCCCCTTGTGGGGAGGCTGCAGATTGCAGCCCTTAGCCTCCCCTTCTCTGGGCTGACCTCAGCCATTTCTCATACAGCTCCTCCTCTAAGCTGTTTACCATCTTCATGGCCCCCCTTTGGGTGCTCACTGACAGATTTATATCTTTCTCACATTGTGCTGCCCAAAACTGCACWCAGCACTTGAGGTGAGGTAGCACCAGCACAGAGTGATGTAATGCACCCTCTCAAACATATGTTCTTTTTGGTAGCATAATGCTGTAAGTTACAGTTCCTGCCTTTTTTTTTTTCTGCTCATATGTGTAAAGTCTTTTAATTCTGGAAGTTGGAGTTGAGAACCACTGTTTGAACTAGCATTGACTGTGCCCTTCTTTTCACCTCTCAGTCTGAGGATATGATYGAAGATGTTATGTTGATGCATATCTGCACTCAAATCTTCCATGAGTCAAGAAAAAGATAAAGAGATCCTGATGTAACTCTATCAATGTGTAATGTGGTCCCTGTGGAGAGGAAAAGATTATTGACATTGTCTTTACTGCTGATGGATGCCTGTGATGAATGTCCACATAATTTATTTTACTCTTGGTGTCAGTCTCAGCAACTTAGAAGCACTTAAGGGTTATTTTTAGTATACACAGCTGGATCTTCTATATGTCTACAGTGCTCTCATTTGTCACGAGGGCAGATCTTAGTGGTGGGTTTTTATTTGGACTATTCTTGTGTGTGTCTACATGTTACTTTTATGTTAAAGAGAGAATGTCGGTAAAATCAGCGTGATGTTGCAGAAAGTAATATGTTTGCACTACATGAGTCCAGATCAAAGCATTCTTTTATAATGTCTTGCATTTTGAATGAATTTTGATTTAGTAAGTGCCTTTTTGTTCTTGCATACACTTGATAGCCAAGTTTCTTCTCCAGCTGAGTACTGAACAATGCTGGTTGGGGCTGTGATAGGTCTTCTGTTGCAGCAGTTGCTGTGATGCTGGCACAGGCAAACCATTTGAGTGTGAATTATTGTCCTCACTGCACTGGGCACAGGATGCTCTCTTTTCCTTTGCTCCTTTGGTCARGTTTCATGGAATAAGAACTCTACATTCCTGCCTGGCTCCTGCCACAGTCTAAGCATCTCYGATAACATGCTGTTGGTCTTTCATAATCACTGTGCTCCTTTTGTACCAAAGTGTTACTGAGTCTTTCCCTTTTACAGCTGGATGTTGTGGTGGGTGATCTTTTATCTCCAGGTGCCTTTGAAAACTTCATGCTATCACCTGGCAGTACATGTTTTTTTCTTATTTTTCTTCTTGCCACAACTTGCATCTGCTAGAAGTAAATGTGCCAAACTGGCTTTGCTCTTGGAAGAAGTAATAGCTCTATGGATTACTTTGCTTTGCTTAAGCAGTAGTAAAGTTTGGCTTTTTTTCATTTTATGTATCTGCTAAGTCCATTTTTATGTGAACATTTATTTATTTGACTCCTGAAACAAAATATATTCYGTAGGATTTCCAAGGTCTGTGTAAACTTTTAAACCTGTAAATGATTTGATGAAGTGGACTGTTCGTTTTTTGTTTTTTTTTTCTCAGTAGGTTCCTTTTTTTTCTGTCTTTCACAATGAATAGTGTCATGGTCTGGTGAAGGGCAGAATTTAGTGTGTGTGGTAGGGGAAGAGTGGCTCAGCAGAAATGGTGCTTACCTCCTTTTTTTCAGATTGTCATATTTTGACATGATTTTGGGATAGAAGTAGATTTTTTCTGGTTCAGTAAAWGCTTAGCATTAAGGATTTGACAGATGTACACCTTCTTTCTGACTTAGTGCCTGTTGCTGATCCTCATTGCACCGCACAGTCCCTAACACAGTCCCTGAGCTACTTCTTATGAAGAACTGTCCAAGTTACACTTCACTGGAATTTAATGTTGCCTTGAGAAACAGAGAACTCCAATTATTGATTCTAGGGGGTTCCCAAAGTGCTTTTTGCATTCTTAGAATATCTTAATATTACCCATATGATGACTTCCTTTTCTGGTATTTATTCAAATTATTCCAGATGTATTTGCTGTAAGTAAGTACTTTTCAAGGAACTGTGTTTTTGCCTGCTTGTGTGGCTTAATGCTTCTTGTTCACACAGCACAAATAAATTGAGTAGTTTCCTTTCACATTAGCTGTACTGTTCTTGCTGGTGTTATCACACTAATCTTGCCTGTAGATTATGGGCTTCTGTAAACCTCATTCCGAAGTGATGAGAGTGGAGGTTTTTGCAAAACTTTTAAAAGTTATTTCGGATTTCTGTTATCTTCTTATGGCTTCAGAGCAGGAAGCTTAACTGTAGTCAAAAGAAACTGAGATTATGCTAATGAAGTTTTGCTTGATGTCTTCTGCTTTGTATTAAAATGTATCATAATGAATACATTCTATTTCTTCTTCCCTACAGGTAAAACGAGAAAAACCAGAAAATTTACCAGATTTAGAAAACTTGGCACAAGAAAAATTCCTTGAAATGGAGAGCGTGAACAGTGACTCAGATTTACAAAGGAATGAAAAATATATGTATTTCAAGGATCAACTTAAGGAGATGAAAAAGCAATGTAAGTCTGATTTTTTAAAAATTATTCTTTGAATGCTAAGCAGTAAAATCTTGAGTAACTGCCTTGAAATACAGAACTCTGACTTATGGCTCAAACTGATGTGAATATTTGTAAAAACTTACTTAAATTGATACCTCTGTAGAAAAAAACACAGTGTAGTTACCTTGATAGTTTTGTTTAGACTCCTACAGCTCCTGCTGTGTTTGAACACAAATATCATGAAAAACACTTTTTTTTGTAAGGTGGGCTTTTTCATTTGAAGACCTTTTGCATTTATTTTCTTAACTGATAGGATCTCCTAAAAGGATTAGGTAAGCTGTTTTCATTTGTCACTTAAACAAATTGCTCCTGTTTCACAACATAGGATGTGTTGCAACACTAAGAAGACCTTTGCTTTAATGGTAGAACTGTATTGTTGGAAAATGCTTACTGTACGTGTTCTCAGGTTTACAGCTTCTGTGCACGCACCGTCCAAAACTACAGATTACTAAAATCCATTTTTTCCAAATTCATGGAATTTTTCAAGTGCTAAAATTTTAAGTTATTTGTGCTTAAATTACCAAAAAAGTTGAAGAGTAAACAGTTTGGTTATTTTTGCAACACAACAAAATTGTCTACTTTTATTACCCCACACATATAGAAGTCATTAAAATATTACTCTGATTACTGGTGCTGGGAAAGTTCATGGGCTCTGACACTGTTTGTGTTGCTCTTCCCTAATCATGATTATGTTCTGAAATCATATTATTCTGCTGCTGTCCCTTGATCCCTTGACCCCTGTACCTATTCCCTCCCATCTTACAATTTGATTTCAACATAAACTGGTATCTCAGGAACTTCAGGAGTCATAGATTAATGATTTATACCATGGGAAAATGATATTCTGGGTGCTCTCCTTTAGCTCTCCTTGAATTCTGGTTTTGTTTTTTTTTTGAAGCCCTATCCAAAACCCAAAGGAACCAGTGGAAAGAATTTTCCCACTGGACTTCGGATTGCTTCCCTATAGAGATTTGTAGGACGTGCTTGACAAGGTGAATTTCAGGTCTGGTGTCTCAAGACTCCTAGGATTAGAGCTTGAAGGCTTAATATATTTGTTTCCCATCTTCATGCATTTTAGCACTGATCTCTGAGTTTAATAAAGCTCTTGGCACTACTCTAAGAATGAACATAACCAAGTTTCAGACCACAAGACAGTGTAATTTTCACTCCCTGCATAACCATAAAATTACTACTGCCCCACCATTATGTTGTAATTTCTAATTTCCAGGTGTTTGTAACTGAGAAGATAAAAATCTTGATAACTGACTTTGGATTTACTTTCTACCTTGTAATTGCCTGGGGAAGGGGTGTATGCTCTAGTGATACATTCAGTTCAAGCTGTGGGATTAAGTTTTTACTGGCCGACCTGTTGAAAAAAAACCCAAATTAAATAAACACAATAGAAAATATTCTTAAAAAAATATGAGGACATCATTCTGCTACTGCTGCCTGAAATCCAGATTTGTCTTATTAAATGCTTCACTTGCAATACCAGCTGAGCTGAGGATTAATAAAATCTGTAAAAGATATTACTCGTTTCCATAAGCTGGTGATCTACCTTAAAACATCCTATATGTACATGTAGTTTTGGTGAGGTCGTTTTGTAAGAAGAAATTAAGGTCATCCTGTTAAATTTTCAGCATTCATGCTTAAGCCAAGTTATCTGTGTATTCTTTACCTTCTGCTGTATGAGTTGTGTTTTCAAAAGCAGGAGTCCTACAATTCTGGTCTCATCTCAACAGCACAATATAATGTGTCTGCAGATTTTGGGACACACTTGAAAACTGCTGGATGTGTGTTACATGTATGAATAACTTCATCAACAATTACTGGTAAATATTTTGTTTTCAACTATTAGCCTTGCCAGGTGCATCTTAGTTCACAATTCCTGGCTTTTTCAAGAACACATACACTGTTGAGGTTCAGTTTTTAGCTTTTTTCTGGAATTTGGTTTTATTGCTTAGTTAGATAAAACATAAAAACTCCTGCAAGGTTTTCTTAGAGGGGGTTTCCTGTTTTGTTTTGGTTTTTATTTTTTTTTTTTTTTGTTTTGTTTTTTTTTTTTTTTTTTTTTTTTTTTTTTTTTTAATTCCAATTTTTTCTATCTCAAAGGAGCAGACAGGGTGGATACTAAAATAATTTGCTTTCTAGGACAAGTTACCATTAGTGATTATGTATCTTTGATGAAAAGTTTGACATCTATATTCTAGAACAGCTGAACAAGGAAATATTACATTGTTGCATTGTTTTGCTATTTAGAAATTAACTGAGATGTGACAGAAAAAAACTTTGTCAACACAGTTTTTAGGTATGGTGCAAAGTGTGAAGCAGTTAAATACAACATATATTAACAGAAAATTAAGGTAATATATTTTCTCTATATTTTTCTGTGCCACCATGATGAAAGGAAGGTGCCTGTTTGTTCCCTGTCCCCTGACAGGTGACACGCAGTGCCATAGGTAGCTCTAATATTCCTGGAGAATGGTGCTGTGTCACCTTCAGCTTGTCTTCCCCTGGCGGTTCGGTGGGGAGGAGACCTTCTTAGCTTTGAACTTCAGCAGCAGCCAAGGTGCAGAAATGAAATTGGGCAAGTACATCTCTGTGGCAGTAAGGATGAGATCATGCCTCAGAGCAGTTTCTGTTCTGCTCATCGTTCAGACAGTTTTCAGACATTTTCTCTCAATCTGTGAGCCTTATTATGCAGCTGCTTTAGCTGAGGTTTATGAAGTGGTGAAAAATCTTCACCTCTGATATGTGTCAAAACACTGTCAGACAGGTTTTATGTGAAGAGCAAGTGATTTTTCTGAAGTCTGTTTTCAGAACTGTCTTAGTTTCCTAAATTCCCACTTCTTATTTTTAATGGAAAACAGTTTCATTTTTCTACTCAAACCTTCTTAGACTGTAAGCAGTAGGGAAAGAGTGTTGGTTGATTTTTCCTTTTTTTAACCATTTCTTGTACCCCCAAGTGGCTACGTTATTTTTTCCAAATAACTGAGTACTTGGAGGAGTTTTCACTAAATCTGGTAATACCAGAAAGTTCAAAATGATTGTATATGTGGTAAGGAATTTTTTTTTGTGTCCTTAACACTACACTGATGCTGTCTTTAGACATAAGGGGCCCAGGTCTGCAAAGTGCTTAGGGATCTCCTTTTGATTAAGTGAAATGCTTAAGCAGGTTGCATAAATTAAATTTTATGAGTAGATCCTTTGAAATCAGTGAGATTGCTGGCATGTTTCACTTCCTTATTGGAGCATGACCACAGTACAGAGCCTTGCAGGAGTGAGCCCATAGGAACTAAACCATGCAGGAATTGTAACTTTGCATTTTGTGTCTTCTGTAAGTTTAAAATCCCACCTTCTGTTTGAAGTTGTATTACTGTCTTTTTATTTCATGCCAGAATATATACACACATATATTTATACACATACATATACACATATCAAAGGCACCTATCTTCTGGCAGAAAGTATGAGAAATTTTGTCTTCACAGAATGAAACTAAGAGCTGTCTTTATTCTCCATGTTTCAGTTTAAATGTATGATACTCTGTATGGAGAGCTAATCAGAAGGTATAATCTCTACTCCTGTGACCCTAGCTGCCACTAGTGTATTTGCTGAAGGTTATTTAGTGTCACGTTTGGTGCACAAAGGATGACAGATTTCATAGCCCTTTTGTAGCAGCTGATAATGTGCACTTTGGAATACTTGATAACTGCAGGTTCTGCAAACACACAACAGATACATGCTTCAGTAGTGATTTTGTGGAAAATGATAAGATTTGAGTGAATGACAATATTGCTGATTATGCCAAACAGTTTAAGGACTGGATTTGGCAAATGTAGGAAAGATTTATTTTTTTTAAATGGGGGACAAATATTTTTGAGACTCAATAGTAGTTTAGGCAAGTTTTTGTCACAGGAAACCAGTCACTGTAATTTAGTYTGGAAAGTAGCTACACTGCAGTTGTAAGGATCTTTCTTGCTTTCTCCATTGAAGAAAAAAAAGTCTCTGAGTCTTTAAAAGGAAAAAGTATGTATCATTTTGCTAGTATGGATTTATAGTCATTATCAATAAACAAATATTTTGAAAGGAGAAGATTCTAAATTTAATTCAAGTAGATGCCATATGCCCTGTTGATACATGTATTTTAAGTTATGCATATGCTGAGAAATAATGGTGTGAAAAAACGTTTTTTTAGATACAGTTTGGGATAGAAAAAATGTCACTATGAAAGAAATTATTTTTAAATTTTTAAAACAGTCTATCACAGATTCCAGCAAAGACTAAGGTCTTTGATTTGCTTTTAGTAGGATAAGAAAACAAGCTGCAGCAAGATACTGTGTATTACATTGCTTGATGAGTTTTGTCCAATTAATCCTCACAACATCACATTGAGGTAGGCAAGTTAATTTTACTTCTTACCACATAGCAGTGGTGAAATTTGAGGAAATAGTTGAAGTTACTTGTATGGACTCACATAACTGATTTGCAGATCTGGGTTTCTCTTCAGTTGTAATTTACTTCTTAGTTGGCCTATTTTTGTCCCTATACTTAGGTCTGATGACAGAGAATCAGCTAAAAAGTAATGTTAGTGTATTTTTCCTTATAATTTCAATGTAAAAAAATATTTTAAAATCCCCTTACTGACTAATTATGAGAAAACAACTTCAGCACAAGAGTTTAAAATTCCAGCTGAAAGTGGGATTGCTGTTATGACAGTTCAGTGATGTGTGTGGGATATGCACTTTTCATTTACGTAAAATCCCTTACAGACAGCCCCTTGGCTAGTAAAGAAATGAAAGAGGATCCAGCACTTGAGAAGGTCATTTGAAGTTTAGGAGTCTTTGGTTTAGGTCTTTGCTTTGTAACCTTCTTGTTGTCTTAGATCAAGTCATTTAGTTTCAGAACAGATCACTGGGAGATAGGTCCCTAAGAACTGTGTGGGTTTGGACCTTACACCCAAGTCTGGAATTCAGTTCTGGGTATATTGTGTTTGTGTGCAAGAAGAGACCTGGGCTGGCTCATATCCCACTGCTCTGGGCTGGTGGCCTGTGGAGCAAAGCAGCCATGAACAACTGAGTGCAAAACATTCAAGCACCACTTCTCTAGTGGCACTAAATCACTAGTGTGATTTTTTTGAGTTCAAAGAACTGTAGATAGTAACCTAAGTGTGTTTTAGTGTGCCAGAGTAATGTTTTCATGGCATGATGCTGAGGGGGGAAAAATGAAGCCCCAGAGGAGTGAAATGAGTATGTCAAGAGCCATTTGTGTGAGTGAGTGCTGACTTGTGGGTAGGGCATAAGGACTGTCCTGAGAAGAGAACCTTGGCATGGCTTTTCCTTTTGGGACTGTCCTGTCTGGGTATTTCCTGGAAAGAACTAGTTGATTTGCTCAGGAGTGAGCTGGCCCACTTGTAGTTTTGAAGGATTAAGAGATGAGGGCCTGATAATGGAACGAGTCAAAGCTACTCTATTTCACAGTTTTTGGAAAGATCAGCTAGAGAAATAAACTAGATAAATGGGATGCTCACATAATATAGCAATGGGACCTGTAATGGTACCCAAGAACAATATACAGAGTGCAAAATTACCATTACAGCTACTATCCTTGCTAGTTTGTGAAGACCAGAATGAATCAAACCATCAGAAGTTTCCTTCTGCAATCTGAGATGACTTTTCCAGGGTAAAAATTAGTGGGGTTTTTTTTGCTGAAAATGCAGAAGCTTGCTTTAACAAGAACTAGGTTAGTGGATTAATGAAGAACATCAATTGCCAATAGACCTGGTGAGGGTTTCTTTGTTGAAATGATTGCCTTTCTAATGCAATTGATTGAAATAAGAAGTTTCTTGCTTTGGCATTTAGAGCTCTGACATGTAATTCAGAGTTAAAATTAAAGAGGAATCAACTCACCCCCTCCAACAACTCTTCTCCATTATGAGTAACCTGGAGTATAAGAGACCTGAGTTTCAGTCTTGGTGATTTAAAATCAGAACTTGACTGACTCTGGGCCTACTAAGTGACTGACCTGTAACTCTGGAATCAGTCTCCCTCTCTCTCTGTCCACAGTGTATTTAACTTTACATCAAAATGGCAACAACTGCAGAAGGAAATACCGAGAGACACTGACTTTTTAGTCCTATAGTAAAGCACTCAGCTCAGAGAGGACATATCTAAATCAGAAAGAGCATCTGATGTAGGTCTTTCCTGTTATAAATATCTGCCCTTCTAATCAGCAGATGCTTAAGGATAAGATCTTCTTATCTCTTTCTATGTCTGCCATCTAATCTATACATATATTTTTTAAAGAGCTACATTTGATTCCATTGCAAAAGTCTTTTCAGGATGTAATTCTTGGTTTTATATCAACCCGGCTTTCAGGTCAGCACTGAGTCTATAAAATTTAGAAAGGAAATAGAGTGTTACATGGAAATAATTTTTTATTGTTATTATACACTTAGGGATAATACTTAGGTTAATTTATTGTTACTGCTATGGGATAATTCTCTCTTAACTGAGCACATTGATGGCTACCAGCATGGCCTTTTTACTGTTCATATGAATATATAGGTCAGGAAGGGAGCTTGTAGATGCTGCTTCTATTCCCTTGATGTTGCATTTAATCACAATATCTAATAAAATGCCATCTTGAAATATATTATTTTTTTATTTGTTATTTCTCTTGGAAGGATGATGAAAAACCTTAGAACTTTGCTCAGATGGTGAGAAATTTTCAAGCAAAATAAGTCTGTGGCCAAGTTTTTGCTCATTGTTCGTGTTCCAGCACTGTACTCTGGCTTATAGAGATGCTCTCCCTCAATGGAGTTTAGTTTGATTCAGTTAGTTCTTGTATTTCTTGACTCTATGGTAGTCCAGTTATGCAACATGGAAACTTATAAAATCATAATAAAATTTTGTGACCATGCTTGAACTCATCAGAAATGTTTTATAAATTTCAGATGAATGAGAAGCATGGGGATAGTACTAAACCTTGACTGTATCTAAAATTAAGAAATGTTAAATAGGTGTGTTATACCCAGTGGCAAATTTGTCTTCTGGTAATACATCACCTGTGATTTCACTTAGAGTTTTCATTCACTTCTTTCCTGGTGTAGTAGTACATACTATTTTGCAAATCTGAGCAGTGAAAATACAAGGACTGCCTCTGTCAGCTAAGTACAATTTTACTTGCCATTATAGCTGTTGCCCACTACTCAGAAAATTTTAAAAGTCAGATGATGCAGGTATTCCAATCTTTTGCCATGAGCTTACAGTTTAAATTTTAAGCGTGATCACAAGAAAACAGGTGAAGAACAGTCCAAGGAGAAAAAAATCAAAGAAAGAAAAAAGGGAAAATGTCTTAGTATTAAAATTTTTAAATGAGATGCTCTCATTTTGAAGTTAGTATATTGAGGAGGAAGGAGAAAAATAAAGCTTAGTGGAGCTTTAAAATTAGAGAACTTTGTTTTATTGACTATTTTTTTTCCTGTTACTTGAATATTTAACTGGAGGGACAGTAGGTTTTTTCCCTCTCTCTATATGTTAATTTCAGTCATTTGTATGGTGGGATGTTGTGCCATCAGTATGCACGAGGATCAGTGGAAATTCTAATTCAAGTAGAACTCTACTACTCCAAGTAATGCATTTGTATTGACTGCTGGGACAAAACACATTGGAGGAGAAACAGGCAAGTAGTTCTGAGATAATGCTGACTAAATAATAATCCATCAGTGCATATCACACTGCATGGTAACTTCGGAATACTCCAGTTCAGAGAAAGTAAAACTCTTGGTGTTTTTATGGGTCTTGAAACTATTTGCCATGTGGCTCTTTGGTGTGTCCTTCAGAAGTGTGGCAGGTTGAGGTAGACCTTGCTTTGGTAAGTGCCCGTGGAGGTCTGAAATCAGTGGAATTTTGCCTTTCCCTGATCTATACTTGCAACATATAATAACATACAAAATAGCAGTATACAGCAAGATTAATAAACATATCAGATGTTCATGTGCATTGGCTGCTTACTGTAATTTTTGATATCCATATTATTTCATTTCCCTCTTAAACTCACAGTAGAGCCTGGTTTCTTTCCAACTTGAATTTTATGCCATTAATATACTGGAGATCATCTTCACACTCCCTCAAATCTGTTAGATGTTGAGCTGAAATGGAGGAATAAAGCTAGAGAAGCACTAAAGGACTGTAACATCCATCTTTTAGGTCTGTGGACCTCAGACTGGTTGCTGGAGCCTTGACTTACGTGTCTTGGCTCCCAGGAGGAGAGCTAGGCACACCTGCTTGAACAGCTTTGTTCAGTGACAAATCTGTTTGTCAGCACAGAGTGCTTACATCTGTATGTCAATCACAGTATTGCATAAGTTGCCTAAAAATGTGCCAACTTTAAAGTAACACAAAGGTAATGAATCTATTTAACTGTGACTCTGAGCACCTGTGCTTATATTATGTAGCTGGAGAGGAAATGGACCATGGCTCTAATCTGTAGATTTAGAATTTCAGGCTCTCAAAAGATTACTGATGTTATCGGGGAGATGAAGTGCTAATTCTGTGTACTGTTTCTCAGGGGTAACCTAAGAGATGTTGCTTTCAATCTCCATTAGCACAAAGTCAAAGAAATCAAACACCTTTGTTGGCATTAACACTTAAACAGGCTTGGAGCATTCAGATATTTTGTCACAACTGAGGAGTGGTTTAGGTTGTCACCTTTCAGCAGTTATTAGCTCTGATTTCAGACATAGCATCTGACTTTACAAGTGTGGATAGGTTTATCGTGTCCTATCATCTCAAATGTGGATGTAGATTTGTGTTACCAGACTTGCAGTGAATGATTTTAGGATTAAAGACAAGTTGCTTAACAGGTATTCCAACAGGCACTAAAAATACCTGTTGAGGGAGAGAAGCAGTTAATGGAGTGAGGGTGAGAGTGCTTATGGTTTATACCATAGCCTTGTGACTACAGCAGTTTCCCAGGAAGCAATGCCAATAAATTCACAAATAAGCACCTAAAAAAGCCCTTATGAGGAAGATGACATGTTTGACTCCTCTCTGGATCCTCCCCTGACTGSATTACTGGAGACTGGATGATACCAGGAAAACATTACTGTTGGCTTTCCCTGYCTCATGTCCTCTGTAGCAATTTTCATTACTCATCATCAGAGGCTGCTGGATGGGATGGAGGTTACATCTGACATCATATAATTGCTCATAGGCTTTTCAGCAATCCCTTGGCTGCAGGCAGGTGTGCAGAGGGCACTCTTCAGTCCTTCAGTTGTAGCAAAATGCCAGCATGGCATTGGAAGTGGAAGGGGGCTGAGGAGGACTGGAAGAGAGTGCATGGCTGTGTACTCCCAATAGTTAACTTGCAGCAAAAAGTGGAAAGAAATCTGAGTTCTGTACATCTCCATCATCACCTTCTCTGCTTCCACCTGAATGGAGCTGGGCCTCCTTTCAAGAGCCAGGGGTTGCAGGACAAAGAATGTATTCTTAGATCTTTGGGCTGGGGCAGCTCTGGACAAGTACAGAACTCAGATCTTCAGATCTCTGGAGAACCTGGGAGAGACTTCCTGTAGATAGATACCTTCAGGGTTAAGAGGACATGGAACAGATTTTTTCATCATTTTGGACTTTAGTAGTTTGCTTCAGTTCTTTGGATCTGGCCCACCCTCTCTTGCTTCCTATTTGAAAGTTGAAGGGTCAGTCTGAGACTAGGTGAAATCAAAAGAGGTTTTTGCAGGAAGGCTGTTCATCAGGATCTATCTGAGCTCCCAGTATAAACTAAGTGGCTAGTTTATAGTCAGATAGGAAAACATGCAGAAAAACAATCCTTGCTTATTGCAGGATGGAAGACTTCATGCAGAAAAGCTAAAGAGTTTCCTTCGAGGGAAAAATGTAAAAGCTTTCTGATTGCTTTATCAGCTTCTACAATAAAAATAGTAATTACTGCTCTTTAAGACTAATGAATAAATCACTGTATTAAAATGGGAACAAAAAAGTTTAACTAGCAATCATATGTAGTCATTTGGCAGCTCTGTTATTAGTGTGGGCAAAGTAAGCTATTCACCTCACCTTTGCTGCAACATCCATTGCTTTGGGTTTTTTGTGGGTCTTTTTTTTTTTCCTACAATGCAGATTGAATTCTTCTTTTCTGATCCCGAGAAGAGTTTTGTTTTGATGTCTCTATCTGTTTTGTCATTTGTCTACATTAGTTGGGCTCATATTCCAGAATTCCACAAATACCTGCTCACCTAAGAAGACATGGCTGTGTAGACTGCTGCACTGAAATCATGTCTGTATATGGGTTTTGTCATATCACAGCTATGTCATGAAAAGATATTTTCCAGCTGTGTCATACTCGGTCATCACCACTTCTCTCATTTTGCCCAACTGCTCCCCAGCCTCAGTCAACATCCTTCCTCCTTTTTCTGGAGCTGCTTTCCCTTTTCAGGTGGTGCCACAACCTCCTACCTCCCTTCAGTCCTCCTCTTTGGCTTTAGCTTTGCCAGCTCCTTCTCAGAAGTGTCACAGAACATTTTACCCTTGGTGGATGTACTTCGATTCACTAGTGAGGCCTTCCTGCCAGTCTTGTGTCCTGAAGAAAATACTTCATTATCATGCTTCCAGCTCAGTAGTGTACACAGCACAAGCTGTAATTTAGAGGAAAGTAGTGGCTATTGACCACTAACATAACAGTGGTGTGCTGGCTATGGCTTTACATTTTTGTTAGAGTTGGAAAACCTAGTAGCTGTGTGAGTCATGAAAGCCAGTGTAGCAAAATTCAGTTGTAAATGAAAGAAGAACATTTCCATATTCTTAATTTGGCTTAATTCCTGTGCCTAATGGCTGTGTATATACCATAAACATTGTGAAGGAGCAGCCATGGAAACACTTGTTTTCTTGCATTGCTAAATTTACTCAGGGTTGAATATTAACACAGCGCCTGGCATTACTTTAAAAGCAAAAATAGCTAAAGCGTGACTCACTATGAGTCATTTACTGCTAGTCCTGCTATACTGCCTAGAGCTTGACATTGAACAAGTTGGCAGCCTGCATTGCTGCATTTTTTTCTAGGAACTTTGAACACATTTCATTCTTGTGAATTCTCTTGTGCAACAATATTGAACACAGCAATGTGTTTATTTTTCTTCCAAAGTCGAATTAATCAGAAAACGGTGAAACAAAGAGTATTTTTCTTGGAGATTCTGGAAGAGATGGATTCTGAGAATTATTTTT
Organism: Cardinalis cardinalis; assembly: GCA_014549065.1. NCBI lineage: Eukaryota > Metazoa > Chordata > Aves > Passeriformes > Cardinalidae > Cardinalis > Cardinalis cardinalis. The sequence goes on along the minus strand of JACDOX010000058.1, from coordinate 399,225 downwards.
TTAGCTGCAATAATGAAATCATTGCAAGGATGTTAAAAGTTAATTACATTTTATTCAGATTATGTAAGATATATTTTATATATATTAAAATACCTTTATTGTTGTTATTGATTTGCATTGTCRGCAAAGGTATACGTAGAATCAGAAAGCCAAGCCTGTAGGCTGAGAATGTTTTCTCTTGAATTGGCAAGGATTTTGTGGTGGGAGGGCAGACAGCTCTTAAGGGGCAGACAAAATGAGGCAACTGCCTTCCTATTGGCCTTTGTGTGTAAAAGGCACACCCTAAATATGGTGCTGGGGATCTGACAGTGAGCAGCCTGTTGGCTGGCTGTGGGAATGCCTGAAAAGATCAGCTGATTTCAGTCAGATGGCAAGGGGTAATGAGAGAGGGCTGAAACCAAAAGCAACTTGCTGAAGTAACCATGTAATGAGATCCTGAAATGGCAGAGCCAAATATCACTTTCATTCTGCTAAAATTTTGGTTCCACCTAAATGTTATTTCTAACTAAAAGACACTTCTTAGAACAATAGATAAGGAAATTCTGAGACACGGATCTTATACTTTAATATTTTCCATTTTTTTTCTACTTAAAAATATTGCTATGATAATTGACAAAAATCTTATGCTACCAGCATGCAACCTTCTGCATGTGATCAGAAGAGGTACCAAAAATCAAACTAAAATATTAGTTTGATATTAAATAAAATATTMATAATGAAAGTTCAAAACACCTACAACTGTAAAATCCCACACCCCTTGGTATGGAGAAGAAGCTTCCTATGTATCTCTGCCTTTAGTACAGATTATGGAAATAGAGACTGTAAATTACATTCATCTGTACATTTAATAATATGTGCTGTGCAGGATCTTTGTAAGCTAAAGCATTTTCTCTGTCTAATCTCTTAGAACATCAACTTCAAAAATTTCTCTTGAAGTGGTTTCCCTATTAAAAAATCTCATTATGATGACTCAAGAGAGAAATAAGAATGATTAATTAAGCTTAACAGTGACATCCTAAGCATTGTCCTGATATGCACTCTTCTGTCTCATTTCAACTTGAATTTGTGATCACTGCGCTGAAGACTTCTCTTTAAAATTTAAAATTGTTCAGGAAATTTAACTAAATAAGTTTAAAGTATTTTTTCTTTGTTTTCCTGACTAACAATCATACTAAAAATGATACCATGTTATTTTTCCTAAACCTAGAACAAAAAAATGATTGTGTTATAGCAAACAGTATAAAGTGGGAAAAGATTTTGGTTTATTTTTGTGTTAACTCTTTGACAGTGACCCCCAAATCTCTGTTATKAAAATGTTTTCAGTAATTACTCATGCTATATGCTCTTTAGCAATCTCTTCATAGCTACTGAATAGGCTGTGCCTCAGCCCCACCTCCAGGCATGTTAGGCAGAATATAGACATGAGAATATATGATAGGAGTAAGACTGTGCCTTTTAAAAGACAGCTCTGTGTAGGAGGTTTTTCTGCTCAGAGGATCATCAGAAAGATTGGAGCTGCCTAAGGCACGATATCTCTTGGGCATCTCTGTACACGCCGTGTAAGTAATGTCTCTATTAAGCTATAGCAAATTATTCCCCTCCCTATGCAGTGTTTCCATGTACATGTTTACACACTGACAAAGCAAGGCAGTGGAGTCTCTAGGACAGATAAAAAGACCATGTGCTGAGTTCTAGATTGACACATGGAAGCAGAGTCTATAACTTAATGAGAACTTTATTACAAAGTATTCACTTTTTTTTCCCACACATATGTACAAAATACTCTATTGAAGTGAAACCAACATCCTGTTACGTATGCATCTAAAAATGACAGGTGAAAACTCTCAGTTCTCAAATCACTTGGTGTTCCAGTTAGGAATCCAAGATGATTTTCTTTAATATTTTCACATGATAGAGTAAACAGAACACCTCATAGAAAGCTGTAATCGTGCAGAGTGCTCAGAGAATTCATACCCACTTAACCACTGCAGACTGTGAGGATGAAGATCTTGCTGCTTTCTTTCCCTGAGTCTTTAAGTGTGCATGAGGTGCAGTATTGGCACCATGGTGTCTGTGAGTTGTCAACAGAAAAGTGACAGGAACTTTGGACTAACAAATTAGATTCTGTGGATATATCCAGGTCCTGCACTGCTTTCAACAGCAGAGTAGAGGCTTTTCCCCCCACCCTTCAAATTGATTTTATCAGGTACATCTAACCTGAGGAACTCTTTTCATATGTAATGAATGTATAGGATGCTGAGGGTGTAATTCCTTATTCCCATGGAGTTGTGAATAATATAGTTATTACTAAACAAATTTGCCATTAAATTACTTGCACAGCATGAGCTAAAGATGGCCAGAAAAAACTGTTCTTTGTCTGTTGCACCATTTTTATGTGACTGTGCCCTATTAGAACCAACCTTTCTGACTAAGGTTGTCCTGTGAGCCTTTAATCTTAAAAATAGCCCTTTTTTGCTGCAGTTTGTCTGAGGTTGATTCACAAGCGTAGTCATATGGGATCCAGTGGCATCACTGAACTGTTAATCACTGTCACCTTTTGTAAAGAGTCTGAATGTTAAAATGCTCATTTCTAAACAGCTGCCAAGTGCTTTCCTTTTTCAAAAGCCATKAGTCTAGCAGATTCATTGCCTCTGTTTTTTGTTCCTTACACACTTAAATCCTATGGCAAGCATTTTATAATTCTTGTAGCAGGTGTATCTGTGATGTGTTAGTGGACAAATTTGCCCTGAGATTAACTTCAGATCCAAAACGACAAACAGATGTTTGCAAATGAAGAGATCTTCCAAGTCATGTGAGTCCTTAGTCAAGTCACCACAGGTGATGGGAGTGAAGACAAAGGTTTTTCACTAAACAAGTTAAAAACTCCTCCTTTAAGGCATAACTAGCTTGTGTATTTCAGACCAATTGTGCTATTTGAGGAAATTAAGATACTGAAAGTTAACTTGCTGCATCAACACTGCATATTGCTAAGCTATTTTCCTAAATCCAGAWTTAGAAATCTGGATTTTCCTAAATCCACATTTAGGAATAAATCTGGAGCCATATTTTTAGTTTATATATAAACTTGGAGTATCTCTTTACCTCCCTCATTGARAAATTTGATTAACATCTTTATTATGTATTCCTCTGTAGGATGGGGAAGGTCTCCACCTCAGGATGAGTGTCTACAGACGTGTGCAGACWTATTGAGTTCCTCTGCCTGCCTTGTCTCTACATCTAGTCAGGCCAGTGCCGTGCAAATGTGGCTATATACAAATTCTGAATCAGCACTAGTCTCCATCAGTTTAACCAAGGGAATGGGCCGAGGAGCTCTGTTTACACCCACCTGTGAAGATGTGCCCTGAGATTCACCAGAATTCCAGAGAACTGAGATTGTAATTAGAACAATGTGCTCATACTTCTGCTTATATAGATGTCTCAATGTGTGGGATAATTTKCTTTTGCTGCTTGTTCCTCCTGAGCAGAGGTGAAGCCTCTGCTTGAGACATCAGCATGATTAATATTCCACTGAATATCCAGCTCAGCATCATTATTGYATTTTTTTTAGGTGGGTAAAATTAGGTAGCAAGAACAGAGAAGCTTTTAATAGGCTGTGAGCCTGTTGACATACCTCCTTTTTAAAGAGAAACACAAAAAAAGAGAAAACATTTTGTATGTAGGATGGATGAAACTTATTCTAAAATTTCTTGAATACTGGTGTTTAGTGAAAAAGATCATGTTTGGAGTTTGGGTATTGTTTTAGACCTTAGTAAAATACTACAGAATGTGAATCAGTTGATGGTTATCTGTGATGAGCAGGTAAACAAAATATGTATTTCCCAATGGAGTTTTCATATGATGGTGACAAACTCCGTTGCACAACAATGGTCACATTCCAAAGCTGCAACCAGGTTCTGGAGGGCTAATTTCACAACTGCTTACTGTGTCCTATTGCATTACAGTGACCTTTCAATAAAAAGGGAGATTGCTAGCTTGTTTTTTTGTTTTGGTTTTTTTTTTTAACTTAAAAACTCAATGACTATATAGTGCACTACCCTATTTTTACATATCAGATTTGTCCTTGGCATTTTAAACTGTGTCCTCTAGAAAAACATCCAGAAGCTTTTATGTTTTCTACCTTTTTATTRATCTCTAATGTGCAGATCTACTTAAGGTTTGCATTTATGTTGGCAACACAGCTACTTGTAAAAAAAAAAATTTTGATATTGAGTGACTGACATTAAAGTATGTTTTCCTGTAGCAACTTATATATCATCCATCTGACATAGCAACACAACAAAATTATTTGTTATTTAGTTGATAAGGGGTTGTTTTTTCAAAGTGAACTCATGAAACCTCATTTCTAAAAATTGTATAGTTGCAAGGATAGCTACAAAACAAAAATAAAATCATGCTAATATGATATGATATGAGAAGGATATAAACATCTAAACAGTATTTAATTCTTGGCTGTTACAATTTTTTTATGCTTATGACATTCCCTAAATAGTGACTCTGCTACAAGTACACTTGTACCTCATATTGTGAAACAGTCATGTAATCTTCAGAATTACTTCAGTAAAAAATTACTCTGAAGCTGATAAATGAAGACAGTATTCTACAGCCTGAAGAGAGCAGGCTGACAAGGCCAGACCTGCAATGAAAAATATTTTACCATTGATCCTGGGAAGGCAAGGAAAAGAGAAGCCCAACAGACACTGGCCATAACCAGGAAAGAGCAGCTGGTTGGATGTCTACTTACAACAGCTGGGTCTTAGATAATCTGTAGGAACGTCACAATTTAATAGGCTACAAATTTAATAGGCTACAAATTGTCAAGTTTGAGTCAATGGCTGTTCAAGGTAACAAAGGAACTATTAAGCCCATTCTCAGCTATAGACTTGCCCATTATCCACCTTCTGTATGTTGGGTGTGCTCAGGTGCACACTTAGGTCTCACTCTGGGAGGCTGCTCTCAATGAGGAAACCTTGAGGCTGCTATCCTGACCCCAAGCTGTCAATCACGTGGTCTGATCTGAATAGTTGCAAGGAAGACTTGAGCATCTAACAACCACAGCTCACCAGCAGATCTCATAACCTCGGCTATGTGTAATCATGATTTGGATGCTTTGAGCCTGAGCCACAGCTGTGCTGGCAGCTGGCAGTGTGGTACCAGATGTTACGCCTAGAATATTTTGTTTTGAGTAGCTGTTTGCTTTGCAGTGTAGACAGAGCCCAGGATTACCCCTAAATTCAGTGAGAATAAAATGAATATACCTTCAAATTAGTCTGTATTGTTCATATCAATAGATGTCTTCAGAAGAGTCCATGCCTCTGCTGAGATTCCTAGCAGAGAGAAAAGGTCACTTCCATAGTGAGAATCTCGTCCCCCCACCCCCGTTTCCACACCAGAAGGAAGCTTTCCATGGTGCCAGAGAGTCTGAAAGCACTGTAAGCAATTAGCAAGAGCTTGAAAATTCCATTGCAAGAAGCAGGACTGTTCAGGAGTGGAGACACTTGGGATTTTTCAGCCTGATTAGCTGCAGTGACAGTGAGGTGATGTGTGCTAATTACAGCTCCTTAACCTCCTTAGATGCAGTTGCATAAAAGCCCAGAACAGCTCCATGATGAAACGTGAGGCACTGCAGCATTCCCTGGCTCCTCTGCCTTGGTAGTTTCAGACCATCTGTACAAACCATTGACCTGCCTGGATGCGGCATAGACAGGTGTGTCTGTGAGCCAACCTGCCAGTGGTTGTGGTGCAGAAATGGGAAAGTTTCTCATTAGGATGTGTGGCTGAGTAATAGAACCTCTGATATTATCTCTGTGGGTCAGTCAACCTTTGAGGGTGGATCATGAAAGCTGTGGTCAGTGTTCAGGCAGTGCCTTGTAGTGCAGGTCTGACCCAAGTATGAGGAATAGAGAGATTTTTGTGTAAAATGACATTTCAGTTTTACCAGATATATGTTCTGTTCTGGTGTGGTTTTTGTGCTGTCTTCATTATTACAAGAAATAACAGCATTATAATAGGCAACATAATGAATTCTGATTGTTCAGTGCTCCTTGGAGAGGGGAGATCAGCATCATATTTAAATTAACTCTTTGTAAATACAAAAGTCTCATTATAGGTAATGACTGTCACATTTCTCCAGGAATTATAATGAAAGAATGTTTTCAACTGTTTTTCAATATGTTTTTTTCCAGGTGGTTCATGGAACAGATTGTTTAAAGTTTAAAATAGAAAAGCAGTCATTAGACAAAAAAATGTTTAAGGTACTGTCTTTAAAATAAGCAACCAAAGTCTTGAACAAAAGAGCTAACTTGAAATAATGTTTTCTGTCCTGCTCTTTTTCTAGTAATCTCTCTTTAAATTGATGATACTGTTGTAATCCAAAAACATAATGTCCCTCTAGAAATTAATTAATAAAGAATAATTAAATAATAAGAGATGTTTCATTTATGGAACACTAGAATTTAATCTGAAAAAGCTTGCATATTGCATGGACTACAGCTTACGAGACAGTACAGGAAATATGTGCTACAGCAAGCATTTCACACCATCATAACATATGCCGAGATTTTATGCTGGTCAACACTGAAGTAAATGTCATCCCTACTCTACAGTGTTCCTCCAAAAGTTCTGCATACGTTTGACTTAATAATTGGTTTCAACATTATTTCAGGTAAAAAATTAATATTTAAGTTAAACCTGGTGACTTAAACATGGCAAAGAAATGTTAACACTTTTTTTTTTTCTGAGAAATTGCATCTTCCATCTGGTTAGTCATTGTGTGTGTGCATTCTTTTGTAACCACTGACAATGTCATTTCCCCAGATACTGTTGTAACTCTTGACATTGACAGTCTTTTTTACTTCTCAGTTACCTTTTCTTCAAAAGTAGAACTGGAAGCTATTTGACTGTTCTTCCTCCAGAATCTAGCAAAGTACAGTATTCTGCTGAGGTTTCAGAATAAATGTAAATATGGCTTTCTTTTCTTGGACGAGATACATGAATTTTACATTCAGAAATAAGTATTTTAAGCACACATCAAAGGAAATACCAATGTATTTGAAAAGCTGTTAGAAGTGTTAGGAGTTACATGCATTAAGTTTCAGTGTACTGTAAGTAATTCAAAGTCTGCCCAGAAACACTGAAGAATGCAAAATACACGAGCTAAGCATGTACCCAAAAATACTGTAGGACTTGACTCAGCCTGATTATTCTTTAAACTTGCATTTATGGTCTTTTATAGTTACCAGTAGGACCAGTCTAAGCAGGAATTTTCCCTCTTCCCTGAAGTTTTTCAAATGCCATGTGTGTGTTGAGTGCTGTGTGTACATCCACTTCTGTAACTGTGTCTGCCACTTGCTCCTGCTGAGTGTTGTGCCAATCCCCCAAACCTGGGGATTCACTTCCTTGCAGTGCCTGTATCTCACTTCCCTGCTTTACAATCCTGTGGTCTTTCCTCTTCTGGTCAATGGCTGATGAATGTGTTCTGAGGTTTTGCTCTCACAGTGGCAGTGCCTTCTATCCAGATCCCAGCTTGACATCTTCATAGAAGATCCTTTCCTTGAGAAACAGTCTGCAACCAGAGCCCTTTCTGTACATTCAGTCTTGTTTGACCTTGCAGGGGACCTGGATATCCAGTGCCCCTGTGGTGTGTCCCCAGGTCCTGGGAGGGTCATGCCTCAGCCTGGAGTTGCTCTGAGAAATCCCTAATGACAAGTCCTCCAGCTGGACTCCTAAATCCTGCCTGCTGGTGAAGTAGGAAAAACAGGAATTGTGCTCCTGGTGATTTCTGCTCATTCTGCTGATAATCCAGCAAGAGCAAGGCTCTTCTGTATGAAGCCTACAGTAAAAGCTGCTTGATGTCCAGTCTAGTTTGTGTAATAGTAAATAAATCTAACTGGTTTGATAGTGTATTTTGACTGTATGTGTTTAGGAAAAAAACCCATAATTTTTAGGATCAAAATACCTGCTTTAAAAGTTAGGAAAGTAAAACACACAAAAAAAGCCTTTGCTGCTTTTTTATTAATATTGTATTCTTGGTTTACTTTGGTGAACTAATTTTCAAGGAAATAGGTTTTGTATTAATTTTCTTGTTCACCATCACTTGTGATTTTTTTAACTTGTTTTGATTAACCTATATTCTGATGAGTACTAGCATGACAAGGCTGCCCAGCACAAGGCACATGTGCTAGCACAGTTCCTTTTGTTTTTCAAGGCCTTAGACGTGCTTAGTTTCCCTTAATTTTAATTTCCTTAATTTCCACTGTTTTCAATTGTTGTCATTATTTTTCTGCTTTCAGTTTTACTCAGCTATTTTTCATCCTTGATCAGTATTTTTGTTTTGGGATGCTACAAATGCAGGCACACAGCTGTGTCAGCCATGATTTCCTCCAGATTTTGTCTTAAGTACAGCAAATCTGCAGCTGTCAGTACCCATTGTAGAGCTGTGGTTATCTGCAGGGTAATGGTTTCAGTCATATTTTGCAGCCACTCAGGGTATCCACCCATAATGTGAACAAGTAGTGTGACTTTCTTTTTAAGAGCTGGCTTATCCATACAGAATTTTGCAATACTGAGGCCGCAAGTTCAGTGAGCTGTTTTTCCTGTCCTAGCAGAAACTGAAAATTACTTACATTTCCAGAAAGAATGGAGCATGTAATTGTGGAAAACAGTGCATTTACAGAAAATTTACAGAACATGGAAAGTACTATTTTTGCATTTTATATTCAGTAGATCTGTTGCAATGCTATAACTGTTTTTGCTAAACTTCAATTCCATGGCTATTAACTGCATAGTCTCTGCTCACATCGTTGAGTGATATATTTATCAGAATTAATTGAAAACAAAATCCCAAGTTCTTTACTTCAGAATTGAAGGGCACTAATCTAGATGCATTAAATAATTTTTAACTCTACATATTTAGAAGGTTTGAAGGTGAATTGTATATGACCATTTTATTTCAGCTGTTTAAAACAGCAATTGCTACAGTAGGTGAAAGCAGCAATTGATGAAAGGAGGTCGTGTATTCTGATTTCCTGTCCCAAGAGAGACAGACATACTGTTTTAGAAGAAAGGATAGAAACTCAAGCAGGGATCATTATTTCTAAGGAAGAAAAATCCAACTGACTTCCTCATTTAGAGAGATTCACGCATACCCTAAAAAAATATGGTTTTAGTTCTTCTAAATCACACTTACAATAAAGACATCTACGTTTCTCTGCAGATGATCTCAGTGTGTTCTAAGAAGTAAAAAGCAACTGTTCAATGCCAAGAAATTGAGGTTTTGCCTTTTTACCTAAGTGTAACTGGAAATAGCAGTTCCCAGCTCACTGTAAATGAGAAGTAAAACCAGTCAGCTTAAACCACCATGAAGGTGACTTGTAAAGAATGTTCTTCCTGTGTGACCAAAACCTTGAAAAAACAAGCAGAATATACCTTTGTGGTGATTTGTGTGACCTGTTACCTCACTAGGTCCTTGACACTTGGACATCTCCTTGGGCATCTTTCTTTAATTTGTCTTATGACACCTTACTAGGCACAGGAGAAGTTTCAAGACATAGGAGAAGGTCTCCTCCAAGTGTCTCTTCAAAACTGCTCTGCTGCACTGCATAGAAAGAACTCTAATCTAATTATGGGTGGGCAGATGGCACACTGGGATTGTTTTTCCTCACTGGCTGCAAATCCTGTGCATCCTATTATTTGTTACCCTGTCCCTGCCACCATCTCCAGACCAACCCACTTGTTTATGTCCTCTGCCTGGTTTGTCCTGCCCTTTAGGTTGATTGCTTTGGAGCAGAGGTTGTCGTTTTACATAACATAAGGGTTTTCTGACCAGGCTGGCATTCAGGTGGTACTACAATATAGATATTATATTATGGTAGTACTTCTGCAGAGGTGGAACAAGTGTTATGTATAAAAAGAGCCTAATTCTTTTCCAAGGTGCACCACATGCTAATATTTTGTGTGTTTAACTATGAGCAGAAGCTTATATACATCTAAATAGAGCTACTTTGGCAGACTTCCTGTGACAAGAGCCAGCATTCTATGAATGTAGTTTAATCAATGAACTGTATGTAAACCACTGAAATTTATTCAGTCTAAACAAATCCAGAGTCTTTCATGACAAACGTTTAATCCTTCAGGATTGCATAACTGGGGGATTTAGTGATTAGTTAGCTTTGAAAATAGGTCAGGGAAAACATCTACATTTGGTTAAAGGCTAATCAGGCAAGGAAATAAGTAAAATAATGAAAAAGCTTTAGAAGAAGTCTTTTGCAAAGTAAATTTTATGGAATGGTACAAGGAATGTTTTCTATTTATCAAAGAGATGCAGGCCCTTGTCCTCCTTTTCATTTACACTCATAGAATTCAAGGGAAGCTCCATTAAACAAGTGATGCAAGTGTGTCCAGAGTTAGGAGTTGAGTATTTTGTTTCTCTGTGTCTAATGCTTTGGAAAACTTCACAAAATTTTATGAAAACTTCAAAATTACTGTAAAGTGACATAATCTGTAAGTATGAACACTATTAAAAAGATGCAGTGGAAATAGGGTTGTAATCCTAGAAGTGAGGTTGTGAAAGAAAAGTTTAGGAATCACTCCAGTGAGGCTGTTGACCTAAATCTGATAATCTCCTCAGCCACTGAAGTCTGAATTCGTCTTTCAGCTGCTATTGAACTTTCCTCCCTGACTTCACCTCTTTTGCCCACTGAATGGGCTTTCTGCATCCTAGGGCTGTCTGGCAGCATGGTACGGCTTGTATTGACAGAGGTCATCCACTCCTATCACCTGGGTTCATAAGGATTTTGTTCTGTCACGTTACTGAGAAACAAGCTTCAGTATCAGCCACAAGCTGGTGCTCCAAGTTTAATCAAGGTCTGTGTGATGCATGGAAAAAGAGATGCTGTCTCTGAGATGCACTGTGTAAGTCTGTGTGACTTTGTGCACTTATGTGTTCTAAGAAGCAAAAGCCATCAAAATATTTTGAGAACTGCATCGCAGCTCACAGCACAAAATGTGCTCCCATGCCCAGGGAGTACAGACTGGATTTTTTGACCTCATGAAGTTTCTGTGTAATGCACTGAATACTTTGCAGTTTAATACCAGCAAAGCTAGCACAAGATCTGCACAGTCTTGTAGTCAAATGAACAAGTTGAAAAATATTAAAAGAAAACCCAAAAAGTTTTATTGGTTACAGGAAGCGTCTCTGTCTCCAGCATACCCTGGACTAAAACAATGCATGTTTTCAACCACTATATAGAATTGACGTAAAATAAGTTGGTCCTGTAATTCCTATGAATACAATTCTTGCAATACAATTATTCCTTTCTCTAACAAAACACATTTGCCATGAGTAAGGACTGTGAGGATTTATTTAGGCTACTAGCAGCATGTATTATTGGTGATTTGTTCAAGGCTTTTTAGCTCTCTAAAATTTCATTGTTACAAGGTGATATGAATATAATTAACCCAGTTGCCTCTTTTAAACAAGTTATCATTGCAATAGATACAGTGTTTTATTTTCTATCTGACAAATAGTTTTAGTAAGTGACAGTGCAGGCAGTGATGGCCAGATGTGGCTTTGTTACAGAAACACTGAAAAGCATGCTAAAGGTCAGTTTAAGTTGAGCATTCAAACTTAGGTAAATTAATAATGGAGCTTCTTACCAGGCTGGAAAAATTAGAAGGGAGAAAAAAATTATCCAGGAATGCATGAGTCATTAACATGTGATCCAAAATTCAGCACTTAGAGTCCCTTTTAGACTATTACAAGTTCTTTACTGTAATAATGTAGAATTGATTTCCTCTTTGTTCTTTGCTGTTTTCGAAGCTTATGATTATTTTCTATGCTGGGTCTTCTCACTTACCTGATTCTTCTCTTAACCATCTGATTACATGCTTTTTTATGCATCTTATTTCTTGTCTTAATACCATACATTAGATTATGATGCAGCTGAGAAGCAGGAAGATAAATGGCACAGAGTTTTAAGTCCCAGTTCTAGTCTCAGATCTGAGCTGCACAGGTGCCATGAGACTTTTGGAGGCAATAGGAGCAGCAAAAATCAGTGAAATGTGAGGATGACCTGTGCCAGTCACCCCCTCTGTGAGCATTGCTGCTTCCTCCGGGAGCAGTGGTGGTGTTTTGACCCAAGAACATTGTGGAATCTGCAGAGATCTAAACTTGATAGAAACCAGTGCAACTTTTTGTAGGGCTTATTATAGGAATGAAGTATCTTTGGGTTGTAAGCTCCACTTCTCTTTTGTCCTTGTGCTTGACAGACACGGTGAAAACAGCCAAAAATATGATTTTTGTTTGCTGACCTGATGAAAATAGAAGATTTCTTATGTATTGAAGATTGTGAAAATACTTGCTGGGAAAAAATGGACAGGTTGTTGCTCTGAAATGCAACACAATCCCCCAGTATTGACTTGAACTGGGATGTTCTTGTTTATGTAAACATTATGAAACTATCAGGAATTGCCCTTTTAGCTTCAGGAACCCTAAGACTGCTCTAACACAACCTCTCCTTGTGAGACCTCCTTCCTGCCTCTCTGGGCTGCCATATTCCCGCTTGTGGAACACCTACAGTCTGTTGTTGGGACAGCCAGGGAAACTATAAAGGCAACAGAGCCTCTCTCGTGTAACATGGCTTTGAATCTTGTGGACCTTGCAGTGGCCAGATTTCCTGCCTCTGGAGCTGAAAATTTGGAGCACCTCGAGCACCTACAATGAGATTGTTCTGTGTTTGAGAAGCTCCTTTCCCCTCCAGGAACTCATCAAAAAATCAGAAACATACTGGTGACATGAAAAAAAGGTATATGAATACACAAGGTGTTTTTATTAAACATATGAAATCAGTCAAAATGATGTTTTTCATTTTAGAATTTGTGGCTAGCTTTAGCTGATAATCAATTACTCATGAATTTAAGACAGAAACCTATTTCTGGTTTGTGGGACTGTCTGCATCCTATGTAAGATGGCAGGAGTTACATGAAATTTCAGGGTGTCAGAGAAGCAGAGAAATGCCATTTAATACAAATGTCTAAAAGACAATTTTCTAATATTGGGGATTTCATTTCAAAGTCTATGCTCAAATGCTGGAAAACTACAAATAGATAGCCATTCTGTGGTATCCCTATTTGTCTTTATTATCTGGGGTTTGCCAACCAAAACTAGTATTTTCTCAAGACCTTTTAAGCTGGGACTAATTCCAGGCATTAGATTTAGTCATTAATCCACTAGTGTAACTGTGAACATAAAAACATGGAAAACAGAATATTTATTAGTTCAGGATACTTTTTGCAGAAGCCAGTTGTGGAATCTATAGCATAATACAGACTGGGCTCCCTTACAGGAGCATTCAGTCAGAGCAGAGGAGTTTGTTTCAATTCTTGTTTCTTCTCTTCAATGCTTTTGATGCTGGCTTTCATGTTTACTTGTTTGCGACCCAGATTTTGGTTTTGGCTTTCAGTTACTGTAGAGTTCACTGCATCACCTAATGTGAACTAACATAAAAGTATAACACACAAACTGGAGGAAAAGAGAGAACAACCCAGCCTTCTTGATACTTTACAGTCTAAAGACAAACAAATCAACACAAATGTGTTTGATACAAAAAAGAAAATATCTATGCTAAAAATCAGCAACATGAACTGCAGTCCAGAAGCCAAGCTATACCTGTGATTGTTTCCCTGTTAACTTGAGCAAATACCTGTCTTTTGTTATCCTCTGACAAACATGGGAACACAAGTACAATGACAGATCACTCATACCTAAATGCTGTTCAAAACATAATAGTCATTTTACAGTCAACTTTTTATATTTGTTGCGTCACGAAGATTTATTGAAGAGATAAAAGTGATTATGGAAAACACTGTCCAGTAACTATGGCAACAGTTATTTGTTCTCACAATAATTAGCTTAGCATTTGGTTGCACAATAGTTTCACAATACCTCCTTGGTTAGTTCATTAAATAAAATTAGCTTTTGTTTGAACTTTCATCATTTGTTATTTTAAGATTAGTCTAAGTTCAAAGGAATTGAAAAATACATTTTCAAGCTGCTATTGTACAGGAATAATTTATGCTACAAGTGAATTTGTTAACGTCATTATGTAGTAGCACTGAATGTGTTAGTTCTGGATGTGTTTTATTGGTTTAACTGAAAATTACTTAATATATATATACAGGTGTGCACACAGTGTCAGTGTGGAAGATTCATGAGTGCCTGAATGAACGTCAGTATAAGCACACACATAATGTGGAGTTAAAAGGTAGTTATTGGAGCTAAAAGGCAATTAAGAAAGGTGCAATCTTAAAAAGTGTCTGAATTCAATTATTGTTTTATCCATTCCTACTTCTCCCTCACATAAGCAATCAGATAGCCTTTAAGTTACAATCACAGTTTACTTTCTCCTCTCAATTCTGGTTCAGTATTTCATATTGTCTTTGTTCTTAGCTATATCATCAGTCCCATTTACTTACTGCTCTTACAGGTATTGCTTAGTCCGTGAGTTCTTAAATACCAAGATTTTATTTTGCTAAGATATAAACATAGAGAACAGAAGTCCCACTTGTTGTTTACTACAGACTGATTAAACTCTGTTCCTAATGCAGAGTTAGTATTTCTGTTGTGCTTTTTTATGATCCTCATTATTACAGTGTCTGCAAGCATTAATGAATTTGTTTTTACATTATCCATATGAGAGGATTGCTATTATTCCCACTTGACAGATGGGAAACTGAAATTCAGAGAGATTAACATAAATGTTTTGGGTAGCTTTTGAGAAACCTAGGACATGGTATCAGAGCTGTTACGTGGCACACAGTTCCCACTGACTTCAGGGTTTATGCAAAGCAGACTGCAGTCTTGCGTCAGGTTTCATAGGTCATCTCAAATCACACCTTTTCTAAATTTGGAATAAGGAAACTCCCTTCCTAACTTTTCCTTTCCCTACCAGTCTTCTATTCATTCTRTCCCCCTCAGGCTGCTTTTCCCAATCTTCCCCTTTTCTCCTCAAGGCTTCCATCTTATCCTGCTTTGATCAGAAAGTTTCTTTCTTCACCTAGTCCACTTAGCTTAGGTAGGGGAATGATGATATTTCTTTCTTCTCTCTGGACTCATGCCGAGTCCAGATTACATCTCAATATTACTAAGCCCAGAAGCAAATGTGTTGGCTTTTCAGAAAGTTAATGTTGAGTAAAATGGACAGACCTTATAGAGAAGACAAAAAATTATTCCCTACACTTGGGCTCAACTTCAGGTCCCTGGTTCAGCACAAATGGGTAATGGAGCTGTCCAAAGAACAAGTTGTCTGAATTATGAGGTGAAATTGCATAACTTTCCTTGGCTCTGTGATTTTGGTGCCTGGATGTACTTTTTTGCCTGAAATTCAATCAGTTTCAGTCCAAGTTGATATAATTTAGGAAAATTGTAAGCCCTATTTTACTGTATTACTGAAAATGCTATTTCTGGTGAAACTGCTGAATGTCATCTGTTTGTGTGTACATTTGAGAACAAAGTACCATCAATTTAATTTATTTGATACTAGCCTTGGCAGATGGCTTTACGTGGGGACATGAAAGAAATTTATATGTTTTTCTATGGTAATTAATATTTTTTATTGAAGTGCTACTATTTTGTTGCACACTAGAGTGCTTTAGGTTTTTCCTTACAGGTGCAACAGAAAAGAGGCAATAAAACCTGAGTATCTGCAGGCAAAGTTTGAGGCTGGTACAGCATCCAGTTATGATGACCAGTGATGATCCTCTTGTAGCACTTTGGAAAGATTAGAGCTAAGAGTTTATCCATATTTTAACAGTAGAGAATGTTACAGTTAGTATTTTTCTAGAGAACAGTGATCTTCTCTCAGTTCTTGAAGCAGAAAAAGGCACAGGTAGTGACATTTTTTTTGACAAGCAGAAGTCTACGCCCACCCTATAAGACAACCTGACAAACTAGTAAATCTAGTTGATGTTATGGACTAAATAATGAAGAGAGTATTAAGGGAAATCCAGGATATTGGCATCTTTTAAACAGTTTCTCTTTTTTTGGGAGGACTGGTCCATAGATCTTCATCCTGCTAATATAGGTGTGATTTGTCTTTTGCTAATGCAGTAGTTAACAATTTCAAATGCAGGCTTCACACACTGAAGGTGTTGGCCCTTCAAGAACAAGTCTAAGCCTCACAAGGATAAGTTTGCTTAAACCCTACAGTGTCACAGATCACAGAGTGAAAACCACTGGCATACTGCCTGCTAATGAATGGAGTCTTATCTTCGAAATCCTTGAAGAAAGAAATGTTAGTTTTAAATATGTTTTAAGCAGCATGGATGCTCAAAGCACCACAGTAGTGAATAGCATTTCAGGACTCGTGTTATAAATGGTACTAACCTACAAATGTAACTTTCAGAATTGAAAAATTCACAAGTGTTTTACACAGTCTGATAATATATATCTACATAAAAAGCCATTATATTTAATTGTACAGATTAGTATTTTGAGATTTTTAAAGGAACATTACATTCTGTACTTGCTAACTGCCTACATTTTGACTGTGAACTTCCCAGGTGTGCAGACATCTATTGTTCAAAATACTTGCCTTTGCAATAGCTCTCTATTTGCTGTAGCAAAATACACTCAAAGCTTGCTCTTGAAAAAATGCTTTTGTTCATGATAGTTTTGTATTCATAATGATATATATTCATAGGAATAAAGAGTATTCAGCTCCCTCAGGGAATGTTTGGGTTTGAATCTTAAATGCTGCAGTTCTGGCAAACAAGGGGTATCAGGGGAGAGATAATGCTGGAATGGCTTGAGAAGGAATGGATTGGAAAGGGTAAAGGGAATGTGGTCAAAGCTGCAGGTGTGGGAGCCCTTTCTTATCATAAATTAGAACAATCTGATTTGCTGCAGCTACATCTGTATGGAAGCTCTAAATTTCTAAGAGAGGCTGATTTCAAAAGATAAGCAATCATGGATGTACCTCTACATCAAAGAATTTTGCATTTGGTCCATGCTATTTTATCCTCTTAACAATCTCAGAAGAAAATATCTGGGCAAAGGCATATTATAGTTGGAACATTTCAGTTGGTGTTCTGCTCTGGGTATGGAAGTAACTCGTGAAAACTATTAAACAACAACAACTGTTTTTGATTTATAAACTCACACAATGTCAGATTTTTTAAAATATTCATGCCCACTCTGGTTCTTCTTTTTTTGGGTTTTTTTCCCAATTGCATTTCAATTTTTTGTCCTTTTGGATTGGCTTCTTTTGAGTTGTATTAAAACAACGCTAGCATGCATTAAAAGTGTGGTCAGCAGAATAGGAGGAACAATAAGGGCATAATGTGTTCATGATATGGATTATTTGTTCTCAAAAATCACTTTTAAAGTTAGTTATGAATTTGGGCATCTGGAAGATTTTAATTTCCTCTTCTTGAGTTTTAAGGAAGTTTGTAATTTTGTTGTCTTCTCTTTCTAAGAAGAAATAGATATAGTCCAAAGTTCACCAAAATGTGGCATTCCAGTAATTATTGTTTCTGTAGACCCTAACCAAGTGTTTGGTTTAACAAAAGCTTTTTCTCTAGGAGATGTTTTTATCCCTTAATGACTAGAAATTCTGAATGTTGGCTATAGCTCAGAATGTCCTGAACATGTGATCCTGAATGTTCTTCCAGAGACTAGGCAGGTGGTGTAGCTGGAAGAGACTGGAGATTTTTAGATGTGAACACCTTTTTGAAAATTAAACCCAAACCCCCAAAACTGCTTTCCTATAATTTAAGGGTAAATCACGAATTTTTTTAAAAATCACAAAAACAAACCCCAAGTTACCATTTACATTATTTAAAATGAGATTTTGCTTTCTGTTCCTTAGCCTGTAATTCATAGCAGAGCCGTAAAATCAAATCTGTTTCTCTACACTTTGAAAAGAAGAAAAAGTCTTAAATGTGGTGCCTAATGTACATGGTTCTTATAGATTAATTAACAGTGTCAGGTCTCTGCTTCAAGCAGCTTACAGTACAAATGCTTTATGGAATGTGATGTGCAAGAGAAAATGCACATTGTTTGTTAATTCTGGAATTTTTACTTTAGTGCATTTAGCTATGGATTCTGTATCCACACAATACAGTGTGCATTTTCAGTCTCTTCTTAACAGCACTGTGAATAAGCCTCTTATTTGAAGCAAAAGTGCTTAATTGAATTGTATATAAGCTGAATCTCTCTTCTGTTGTGTTTCCTTTGATTAGGAATTGCTCTGGGAGAACATGAGCAAAACTTTAAGGTAAAACACAGTACACAGCTGGGTGCTACCTGAATACAGATAACCCTGGAAAGTGACAAATAATAAACTCACTTACTTTCTTCCAGCTACACAAACTGATCCAGAAATATTTCATCTTATTTAACATGCTTGTTAGAAATGTTACCTGTCTGTAATCAAATTTGCTCTGCAATGTAGACTCTGGATGGCAAGATAAGAGAATGTTCAACATCAAAATCTCTGTTCTCTACACTTTGGCTTGTGAGTCTCATAATTGTTAACACAACAGAAACTGGAGCGTAAGCAAATTCCTGATATAAACAGCAAAACTGAATGTCCACCTATTGTGTAATCAAGGAAGTATTTTTATTGCCCTATAAAAGTGGAGCTTGATAGGTAAAACAAGGCACTAAATGTGCACAGCTTGATGTGCCACTGACCTAGGCTGTCGATAGCCTTATGTCAGTCCCTGTCCTATCCTGTTAAGTCTCCTCTTGTCTCTGCATTTGGTGCCTCATGAAAGGGGTGTGGACTTGTAGAGCTAAACAGAACTGAGATATGTGGAAGAGCATTATGAACACCAAAACACTGTTCAGCAGAGCTGTTGCTTACTCTTGATTTCATCATCATTTTTTTCCTAAGCCTGCTGTTTTTCTGTGGTGGTATTACATATTTATTCCAGCCATTGCCAGCTGAAAATGGCTTCACATTATGCCAAGTGCATCTGTGAAATAATCTTCTGACAGCTGCCTTGTCTGTTCTTAGAATCATGTTTCTTGAGCAGAAAGTGGTAGAACACTCAAAACTATCCAAAGCAGCTTCTCACTTAGTAGCAGCTGCAGAAACGTGAAGGAAACACAAAGAGCTCAGACTGAAAAAAGGCCATCAAGATAGGGGAAGTAGAAAGTTTATTATTCGGTTATTAAAAATGTAAATAAATGTAGCAACATAGAAGCTGCTGCAATGTTTAACTACCAAGAGGAAAACTAAACAGAAATGCTGGGATCCTGCTACAGAGTTGATGAATGTTCCAAGTATTACCCAAGAGGAAAAATGCTTTAAAGCCTGGCAGTTCATTTCCTGCAGATGAATTACAGGCACTGTTAAATGGAGAGTATTGCTTTTGACTTCAGCAATACGAAGATTTCTTCCATTTGGAAAAAAAGGGTAAAGAATAGTTTGAATTTGCCCGTCAAGGACATTTGGAAAGGCTGTAGGCCAAGTTTGGCTTTGCTGTGTATTTTGTACTAGGTGCTTTGTCTGCTTTAATTTCTTTGCTCTCAGATCTAGGTTGCCTCATCATCGCGTTTCTGCTGAATGGCAAAAAGAAAGTTTGATTGTGGTTTATTGCTTTGGTGACTGAGGGACATTGCTGATATGTTGGAGGCTATTCTTTTTGCTCTTCATGCACTTCTGAGAAAGGCTTAGCAGGTGCTGGCAGACAACTGTATGTCATCATCAACTGTTTTGAAATGTGGCAGTCCTTAAGGCCATATTCTGTCTCACAGGTAGTTTATTATGATGCTTTGTAGAGCCATCACTTCAGAATTTAGAAAGCAGGCTCATCAGTATGCTGGTGAAATACAGACGTGTCTTTCTTTACACAGAAGAACCTGTAAGTTCAGCATCTCTCATGGAGTAATACTTAGGTGATATTGCCAACTTTCTGTCTTAAAGCTGCCTTATTTTCAACTCTGAAAAACTAAAGTGCTGCTGCTGAGTGAAGGTCATTGATAGAGGGAAGCTTATTCTTTGTCTCCCTGTTTATTTAATAACTGTGTGTTCACAGGTAACAAAGCCAAGCAAAAAATCCCAGAAGTTCTTAGAACCTTGCCCTGTTGACAGAAAATCCTCTGTTGGATTGCCAGGGTGTATATTTTCTCACTACCCAATTTGTACTCTGTGGTTTATTTTGCTGATAATAGAATAGCAGCATATACCTTATGCATCAGAGCTCTGATGGACAGATGGACGTTCCTGTTGCCTGTAATTTGTTGATTGACCAACACAGCTGCTTTCCAGTTTCTGTGCACCTTTATGGATGTGGCTTGGGTGTGGATTCCTTATACTAACTCTTACCAGAGGAACAGGTTAACTCTGGGGTTAACCATCTCTAGGGCACCATCTCTTAATAATGAAATGGATTCTGGCAGCCTCTTTCCTTGGAGTTCTTCATGCTGGTATCATTTCCCTCACATCAGGGCATCTAATACATGAAACCTTCATTAGCTCCAGCTGTAGGCAAATGTTCTCGTGGTACCTGACCTCCCGTAGTCTGTTGCCATGTCTCCTTGAATCATTGTCTCTCATTACAATTTTAGTGTACTGAGACAGTTAGCTTGAAAAGATGCAGTTGACAATGTCATCATGCAACAAGAGGCTTAAGTCTTGAAAAGCCTTAAAATAAGGAGTTTTGGTGCTGTCAACAAGCTTGCTGTATTAATGTTTCTTGAAAATGTTTGGGTGCTCTTTAATTTGCAGTCTTGCAGCCTTAAATCTCCATCTGTTCAGCAGATTGTTGAGCACCATACATGGTGATTTGTTCCATTTTATGTTACTGAACTTTTTAACAAACACATTTTATTTTTGAGCAGAACATGAAAGTTCCAAACTTGGGAACTTCAAGGAATGTCTTCTCAAAAACTTTTGCTGTCATCAAACCTAAGACCTGTTTTAAACTGTTTATTAGAATAGATTGTAAATAAATTGAGCAAATGACAACTGCTCTCACCAATCGGAGAGTTCATAAAGAGAAAACTTTTTTTCATACCTAATGAGATAACTTGATGCTGAAAAAATGTCTCTTAGCTTCACAACTCTGTGACATGCTAGGATTCAACTGCACTGTAGATTTTTAGTGAGGCAATGTGAAAAATAAGTAAAATGTGACTCAATTCTGCCTTGAGCTTCACATCTTGTAGTGAAGTGTTGATCCAACTGAATTTGATTAGTATTTTCCAAATAATTGCATGTGTACGACTTTATTTTTCTCTTAAAGTTTCTATCAGTAATTATTTCCTATAAATAGCCATGACAAGCAAGCTGTTGGAACACAGTATGTTTTTGATTACATGCCTGCTGGAAAGGAGAGTTTAAATAGGAGCAGCAGGAAGCAGCAGTAAATCAAATGCATAAAACTTAATGACAGCAATATTTTGGCAGAAAATCTTTGACTCTGTTTCAAATGTAGAAATGTTTCTTCTTTCTATTAATTTTTTAAAGGAAGGGTAGATTCCTATACCCTTGCTGGTAGTCTTTTTTCCATCCTAATAGTCACTAAGATTTTTGTTCTTCTGGAATCTTCCTAGTGCAGCAGTGTGTGTCAGAGAAACTGTGACTGCTGAGACACTGGGACTGTTTATTTTAAAGACAAGTACAGCTTTGGGATTGAAMTGTATTTCTCTAGGTCTCTTTTCCTCCTCTCTCTTTGAGTTACCATACACAGCCAGTACGGTCTAGGATTTCTATACTGTGGATATTAATTGGAATATGTGAGCTGCTTCAGAAGGAATGYTGTTTTATAGTAATGCCTATTTTGTGGATGGATACTGGAGACCCAGAAAAAGAAGACATACTTTAAAAAAAATAAATATGGAGGGCCTTAATTGTCAGGAGTTTCATGGGAAGTTAGGCGTATCATTCTCTTTGTGGATGTTAATTATAGTGATTTGTACAGTAGCTTCCAAAAAGTGTGTCTGAACAGAGTCAGAATCCACTTCTCTGTCACAGGCTAATACCTTTTCTTTCAAACCATCCTTTTTTTAACCATAGTGTTTCTTTATTTCCCCTGTTAGACAGTTCTTTTACGCACCTTGAAGCAGAACATAAAATTTAAGAGTTGTTAACTCTTAAACATAAGCATAAAATTTACTTGTTGCACAGTAACTTTGGCCTGAAGGAGCCCCAGTAAAATGCCTGCTGACCAGGAGTAAAGCTGTGCAAGGAAACCTTAGCCCTAATGAACAGAGACAATTTTCAGAATTAAGGTGCCAGAGCCTGTAAAGCTTTCAGAAAGCCTTAAAAGTATTTCTGTTCAGGTGCTAAACAGGTTAACACTGTTGAACTTTTTAAGCATGAGAATAATTTCAATAGAGTACTATTGAACTATAGAATTAGTTTGGTCTCCTGACCTGTGATACAAAATCTGAAATTGTTGTGGTTAATAAAGTCTTTATCAGATTTGGAAAAATTAAGCTCCTTTCTATTCCACACTAGAAGCATTTTATTTCAAAGAGCAATTAAACATGTACCAGGAGAGGATAAATTAAGCAGAAATAAGTAACACATTTTGTCATGAAAGAGAGTTAATTTGAGGTGACTTGGGGGTCCATTAAAAAAAAAAAGACATTACACAATAACTTATTGAGTGAATAAAAAATTTTAAAAATTGTATATACTTGGTCTAGAGTAGAAAAACTGTGAGCTGTAGTAAGCATACCATAGATCACTTCAAGCTGGCACAGATAAGTTTAGGGGTAATGCCTACAGAAAAGAGAACTTCAAGTCTGCAGAGGTGTGATTAAACTSAAAGCCTCCTGTCTGCCCACAGGACATCTGGGAAGTGTCAGCTGGGTCCCACAGCCTGGCACAAGCACAGAGAGTGCAGTAAGGGGCTTCTCCTTGGCAGCCAGCAGCCTCTTCTTCCAAAGGATGTGGTACAGAAAATCAAGGCATTGCAGAAGGAGAAATTAAGTTYTTTTCTGCCAGAAATTTTCCTACTTAAGTCAGTATAAAATACWCTTCAAAACAGAGTCAGCTCATGAGGTCAAGTAGATGTTACAGTCAGATGGTTTTGTTGTTTTGCACTTGTGTTCTTTAGAATGACTCTGTGGAGGAGAGCTCTGGGCCTCCCAAGAACTGATCCCAGCAATACACTAGGGTCCTTGGATAAAGCTGTCTCCATTACAGGCTCATTCTCCCAAGCTCCTTAGAAGCTGAAATAATTTCAGCCTAGACCTCTCCAGCAAGATGTTTTGTAACTAACAAAGGGACAAGAAGGGCCCAAAATAATGAGCATTTTCTTTTCTGGATCCCCCAAATCGGACTCATCATGGTCCAGCAAGAGGAAAAGGATCATATTAAAAATGAATAGAGAAAGCTGAGAGATTATATATAAATTATGAATTCTCACCATGAATGCTGTATTCCTCTGGAGAGATTTTATCTTCAAAGAGAAGGCAGTTAGAGTTCAGAGACAGGCAGGAAAAACTATTAAAAGCACAAAAATACTTTCCCATATGAAGAAATCTCGACTGGAAATGAAAAGACAGAAGAAAGGCTTGTAAAGTGATAAATCATGCCAAGAAAACAAATTAGAGAACACAATCTTCTTGTTTTGGATAGAGATATGCTCTACAGTATTCAAGTCGACTCTGTTTTAACCTGCAGAGTGGAGCACTCTCTTTATCCTTAATGCAGAAACTTAGGGTAATAAAATATTGAACCCAAAAATTGAAGTATGTCTTTTGAATGCCTCCTCAAATAAAYCCCAAAAAACTTTATAAGTAGCTTCCTGAAATAGTTACATTAGGAAACAAAAGCTATTCTGAAAACCCAGAAACCAAACCTTTTTAGAAATTCAAAGACCAAATAGGAGGAAGTCATGTGAGAAAGGTTGATTTAAGAGTGAAATGGTTTTAGTCCTAGGTCTATGATGCTAAATAGCCAGGCATTCAGACTGAAGGGGTTCATCATAAGCATGTGAAAAGGAAAATCTTATAAATATTTCTAATAAGTACTCAAAAAGTAACATCTGAATCATTCCAGGCTGCTTTTGAAAAGATATCTACGTTTTTAAAAGTCGATCTCATTCAGAAAGAATTATTGCAGGACAGTGATGCAAGGGAATCCCTCAGGAGTGTAGTGAACATCAGAACTATTTTGAGAGAAGAAAGCATTCTGCTGTAGTGATCAGAGAAAAAGTAGCTCCATTTCTAGTGCCTAAAGAAGGGCAATGGTTCCAGCAGAGAGTGTGTGTGCACTCTCACATGCAGGGCTCAGTTTAGTCACAGGGTAATGATCAGCCCAGGCTCASTGATGACTTTTGCATTGCTCACAGAAAAAGGAGGTGGAAAGTGTGCAGCTGGAGCACGGTTGCAAAAGTGTTCAATGTCCTCTCAGTACACAGAGTAACAGGTTCAGATGACATGCTGAGTCACAAGTTTTACAGGAAATCAGTAAGGAAATAAATGAACCTTTAACTGACATTTGTAGATGTTTGCTGCAATAAGAGAACAGGAGGGTTATGGAGAGAAAACAGTGCTCTTCTTTTTAAAAGTTGAATGCAACATACATTAAAAGGGAAAATAATTCAATAACTTGATTTCTTCTCAGAAATCTCTGAATGCTGCGTGTATTTGTGCCATAGCAGTGCTGTGACCAATGTCAGTAGCACTGAGTTCTGCACTGTTCGTGTGCCTATTTGTATTTCCAGTTGTAGAAACTAAGGCCCCCTACCTGTATTTTGCTGTCAGCATATTTAGACAAATTAGTATTGTTTGGAGGGATTTCTTGAGTGATTGCTTTGTTGTTCTTATTACATACATTTTCAAGTTCCTCCCCACCCACAATCTGTTCCCATTGCTGTGCTATTCATATTTATGTATGCATTCACAGTTTTCACAGGAATAAATTCTATCCATCTTAATTAAGATGCTTATCCCATCAGACTGGGTGCTGCACAAATGTTTTGTAAGAAATAATCCCCACTCAGAATAAACTAAGTCTAGATACAGAACAGTGAGAAATTCAGTTATGTTCCTAATTTCTGTAAAGCACAAACCCAAATGTTATACTTGATAATGCCCAGATCTTCTAAGTCCCAGCCTATTCCTTTGCAAGAAGATTGATGCTTGTTTCAAAACACTTATTKGGAATAATATTTACAGCCTCTACTAATTTATGTTTGGGTTGGTTTTATTTTCTTTTGTTGGTTTTTTTTTCATTATTACTACTTTGCAGTAGTTGAAGGAGGAGAGTGTGGTATAAAGGGACTTTTTTGTTGTTTTGTTAGTAATTTTTATTACACACTTGGAGTCTTATTTTGAAGTCATATTCTTAAAAGAAGGTGGAAAATAGTGAATGGAAGGTCCAAATCTAAATTAARTAAGCAAAGGTATACTGTAAGAAATTGTAAGGCAGAACACTARGTGTCACAGAAATAATTTCTCAATTGAAGTCAGCTTTATAGATTGGAGAGTTTATAGTGAAATAGAGAAGCAAAGCATAATCATGTGCTATTTACTCATTTTTAGCAGAAGTTTCTTTAAGCATGCTTTATTTCATAAGTACTTGGAAGTGAGGTTTCACATCCTTTCCGAGTCTTTTGCAATACCAGCTCTCTTTGATATACTTAAATATCCAGCAGTCCCTTTTTCTAGCAGCAATTTTGTTATTTTATGATTCAGAAAGTATTAGCACTACAGAATATATCTTCATGCAGAAAGATCATCTTCTGTGAGGGTGTAATGGGTGGCAACAGTGCAGGTTCCTGCTCCTCTATTCCCTCTGGCACCTTTGTCCATCACTGTTGCCACTGAGTCCACACACAGCTGGGTTTYTTTGGATGAGAACCAGCAATGAGCCCCAGTGCTTGGTTATTTTCTTTCACTGCTACTGTTTSTAGTTTTGTCTTTAGGTTGTACATACAACTGCATTAAATATGTTGAGTATATTTTTGAGTTTCTTTAGAAGCTGGAAACAGGAAAAAAGATGTAGTAAACTTAGTTCCTTATCAGCAGGTTCACCGAGAACACAAAGTGAAGGATGAATGAGCATTCGGGAGTGCATTGCTTTTAGTGTTCYTCTTTACCTCATGTTGAATTTCCTCACTCTAATCTGGTATTTGTCAGCATGTGTACAGAACATAACTTCTTTGGTAGTCATGTAATACCAAAGCCAGTAGTCACTGTCATGGGTCCTTGTCCCCAGACTGGTGAGTGTGCTGGTGGCTCTATGGGCACCATATGTACAAGATAACTGGCTTTTACTTAATTGCTACTGCTTATATACCTTGGTTTTAATCACTAGGTCTTCATGTGTTCTACCAACAAAGGCATCTCAAATGATGAAATTTAGACACTGGAAGGGAAAATTATTTTCTGAAGGTCACCCCACCAGTCAGTGCAGCATCTGGAAGAGCCTAGGAGGAAATGGGTCTTTGTGTAATTCTGGTTTTGGTGTCTCTAGTGAATGAGACACTGAGCCACACACTGAGTGAGTCACAATGATAGAATGAAATGTTAGACTGATCTATTTATTGCTCTGCAGCCTTCTTGTGCTGACAATAACACAGGCTATGCTGTATTTTTTTTAAAGTATGAAACTGTATAATTAAAGGACTGTTTCATAATGCGCATGACAGGTTATCTTCAGGAGAGAATGATGTTATCAAAATATTCATGTGCTCCACTGTAGTTGTTCAGAAGATACAAGAAAATAAATTCAAAATTTGTAAAACCAATATAAAAACTTAATTTAATTTCAAGTAAAAAAGTCAAATGCACTTGGTTTTTAAAAGCAAAACCATAAATTATGTATATTAGAAACTCACTAGCTTTCCTTCTTTTCATAAGTTCCTGGAGAATTTATGGACAAGCACTAATCTCCTAAATTTAGATTCTGCAAAAAAAAGTGCGGAAATCAGTGAGTTTCTTTTTCATAGTGTTCATGTAGTCTAATGAAATTGTGTTTTATTCTTTTAAAATGTCTGTGCAGGAAATAGGCAAAAAATACAAGATAATTACACAAGAACAACACAAATACATTTCTCTTAAAAGATAAATAAGATATGCAAAATGAGAGGAATAAGCTAAAATAAGGCAGAAAATAAGCCTAGAAGTTAAATTATTGCCTTAATAAAAAAAAGAAAACTAAACTTCCATAGAAGTTTTTAATATGAAAAAAGACAAAACAAAACAAAACCTGAGAGGATAGTTTGGAAACAACTGATGCATGAAGTTATGTCTAAGGCATCTAGAACACCAAAACTATTAAATAGCTCTTAAGCCATGCTCCTAGGAGATGCTAGCCTTGTCCGAGTTAGATAGCTCTTCCATTCATCTGTTCAAAATGATTGTGAAATGTTTGGATGGTAATGGGAACGGAGGACTGGAGGACTCTCATGTAGTGAATACAGGGTAGCTATTATTAAACTTTATTTGATGTTTTACATCACTGAATTTTAGATGAGTAGTCATTAAAATCTTAGGAAGAAGTAGTTGAGTTTGTGTACAGTTCTCTTTGGAGCAACTGAATAGATTTCTCTTGCTGCCCGAGAGTTTTATGATATGTACAAATACTGTTAAGAAAGAAATTATGTACTTTATAAAGTTATCCTGTTAAAAAATATTTTTGATATGACATGTCCTACTCTCTTCTTTAGGTTTCAAGACTTATAAAAATTTAACACAAAAACCCCATTATAATGAATCATAATACAGAAAATAGTTTATGTTGGCTRCTTGGGTAGATAATGTCTTTCTAAGTGAACATACAGGGGTACTTAAGACTGGGAGCAAATTGTGATGAATACTTTTTTAATTGCATGTTTTTAATACAAAGGAAATCGTACAAGTGGTGTCAAGGAATATTCTAGCAAGATGTTTCAGAAGAGTATTGCATAATTCAAGCACTTCAAGGTGGAAGTATTTAATTGTACTTGCTGTTATGAAATATTTTGTTATTCAAGGCAAAACTATAGATATGAATAAGTATGAATGGAATTATATTTAGATACRGATAATCAACTTAAAAGATTTTTAGTTTAATAATAGCTTGAAGAAGG
Source organism: Cardinalis cardinalis (assembly GCA_014549065.1). NCBI lineage: Eukaryota > Metazoa > Chordata > Aves > Passeriformes > Cardinalidae > Cardinalis > Cardinalis cardinalis. The sequence goes on along the minus strand of JACDOX010000058.1, from coordinate 371,172 downwards.
ACATTTATTTACTTAGACATGAGGTCAAAAGGGTACATTCTAAGTTCTAGAGAAACCAAATATATATTTACATAGTTCAACATTTTTAATGTTCATGTTTTTTCATTTTGCTTTCAATAAAATTATCGGCCATTTATGTTGTAGGTAAGTGTTATTTTCTGCTTGGGAATATTTTTTATTAAAGAGTATGTAAGCAGCTCATAGAACTAAATTTGTCACAGTTTTAATCTAATTTCTGGTTTTTCTCATGAGAGAAAAAAGTGATCGATTCTGTTCTGCCTGGAGTTTTGTATTTTATACTTAAAAGTGTTACTTCTCTTTTTCAATGCCCATTTCTTCTCATACAAATGATAGGAATTATAAACTTACCTGTCTGTATAAAGTGGCTGAAATGAGTTTATTGCCTGCTGACACCAGCTGCATGCTCAGGATGCAACCTGATGAAGTCTTGTCTTTGCAGTTCATATGGTCATCAGAAAACAAAATAAAAACACATCCTTATGTCATAACGTTATACCTTGTAATTGGTACATCTTGTGCAATTCCTTCAGTGGGGATTTCCTTTCTTTCCTGTAAACTGAAATTTTTGTAAGCAGTGTTTAGACACATTCTTTTGTAAAACTGATCTTATCAGGATTATGCAGAGCTTCCCATTTTTCTACAGGGGTTAAGGAATGCTCACCACAAATGGTATGAGTATTTCAACTGAAAATGAGGTATTTTCAAAATGAGGGGAATTTTTTAGTCTTAATTTTTTCAAATGGAACAAMAGCTATTGTATTTTCATGAAGACTGTATACTAAGTAGCATATGTGGACTTAGACAACTCTCTTTTAGGGGTGTAAGGAATCCCTTGTTGGTTTATTATCCATTATTGCAATGGCTAATAAACAGGCTTGAGTATTTTGTAAGTTTTACTGGTGTTAGAAAATGATTCATTGAAATGTCACAGAAATAGCCTTATAAAACTTAAGAAATATGTCTCATTGTTATGCCTTACTCCTCCCTTCTTCTCCACCTACCAACCTTCTGCTAGCCCACTACCCTACTTCATCTGTATTGTCGAGCCAGAACAAGACAAAACTTGTGTACAAGACTTGAAAGAGGAAAATTTTAGAGCTTAAACTTAAGAAACAGAAGAACTGGTATTGCTTTTAATTTGRTGGTTGTTGTTGTTGTGTTGTTTTGTTGGATTTTGTGGGGTTTTTATTGATTTTGATCTCAGATATATTAAGATCAGAATTGGTTGAGAAAAAAATAATCCATCTTTTCACTCTGACTCAGAATGAAAACTAGCAAATTTGACTTATTTTCATGCAGAGGGGGGCGAGGGTGGTATGTGTGTGTGAAAAGAAATGCCAGAAATGTTTGAATAGTTGTATTCCATTCCAAGCAATAAAGCAGAATGGTGCAGGTGGGTCTCCTTCACCTTTTGAGAAAATACCTGCAAACCCACTGGAGAAGTGGGGTCAAGAACTGTCAAAGAAATTTCTTTTCAATATGTTACTACAAGCAATTTAATTCACGTGGCACCATTGAGAAAAGATTGAAAGGATAAATTTGTATRGAGCCTGCATTTTATCAGCTGATGTGAAACATTTGGGTATAAGATGTTCCCTGCAGCTAAGACTAAGAAATAACAGCAAAACAAGAGTTTATGGTTGTTCTCTGACTAGCCATTAATGAGAGATTTTCTCAGTGCTGAGGTTCTGGAGTTTCAAGTTGCATTTCAGACTTAGGGAAAACATAATATATTTGTAGAAAATCTTCTCTTGCAGCCTTGGGTTTTTCTTCCTGCTACCCTTTCCAGATTTTCCTGACATTTTGCTGCCCAGACTGTTCTTGTGCCTGTCACTCCCACCTATTCTGCAACCCAACTGCTACAGTATTTTTCATCTTGCCATCCTAATTCTTGCCCAATTCATCTGCCATGTGCCACTTGACTTGTTACCCAAATCTGCTTCCCTTCCCCTTTCTTCTCCTATGCCTGGTTCTCAGTTTTTATTTACTCACAGTCTCTGCAGACCTAGTTCTAAGCTACAAGTTTCAGCATTTTTAGTCTCTCCACATAAAACACTTTCCCCCTCTCCTTCACTGTTTTAGTGGCCTTTTTCTGTGTCTTTTGTAACTCCACTTCGTCTTTGAGTTGCAAAAACCAGAACTGCACATAGTACCCTAACAGGGGACACCAGTGATTGATGTCCAGGCAGGAAGGTCCCAGTGCCATGTTCCTAATGCCACTGCCAGAGATGCACATCAGCTTCTTGGCTTCCTTGTCCTGTGCAYTGAGCTGCCTCAGGACTGGCAGCTCCAGGATCTCTTTTCTAAGTTGTAACTATGAGGCCTGAGTACAGCACTGTGCAGATGGTTTAGATTATTTTTCTCTAGATTAATCACTGTACATTTGTCCGCATTGAAGCTCTTCTGCCACCTTTTTGGCCACTTTTGTGAAGTCTTAATGTAAGTTCCTCATTATCAGGACAGCACTTGGCTCCCTGAGTTTAATGGAATCTTCACACTTGGAGATGTCACCACCTTCTCATTTCTCTGTGTCATTACTGAAAATATTGACTAAAATTGGTTCCAACAAAGATCCCCAGAAGGGATCATGGACTCTACTGCTGATTCTTTCCAGTTTTCAGTACATTAAAGCATCTTTCCCTAATCCTGCAGAAATATTTTTTTTAATAATCTTTTAAGTGGAACCTCCTACACCTCAGTTCCTGCTTGTGAGGAAATTCTTGGAAATATTAACTTCCTAAGTAATAATAATTTAGTAAGATATGATTAATTTTTTTATTATTCTTGCTAAGCATTTATCATGTCCAGTTTTGAGTGGAAATGCTGAGTGTCAAACCCATGTCTTGATGTTGTTTCATTGCCAAATATCTGCTATTGGATATTTTTAAAATCATTATTTACAACACAATTTTGCTAACTTTGTAATTCTTACTGTGTGTCTTGGCATAATTTAATCTCAGAATAGACTTGTATCATATTTRCTGGATTTGGTATCAAAACATACATACCAGTCAGGCAGCTGGCTCGGAAAATTCCTGTCTGGATCCCTACAATTTCACAGTCTTGTATCTTCTGAAAATTACTCTAATACTCTAATTACTCTCTTACTCTAATACTGCCCATGATTTCTTCTGGTAAGTTCATACTATGAATCTGCTGGGAATAAAAGATTAATGGGATAACATTTTGGAATCGTAATTTGGGAAGAAAGGAAGCTAATTCACAATGTTAGTGTGGAGTTTAATTAATTCAGATGAAGCATCATTCTTGAAAATTATTCTGGTCTAAGGGAGGTCCAGGAATCCTTACAAAGTCATATRTTACTTCTATAGTTTTAGAAGGGCAGAGAGTTTAGAGGGGCAGAGTATTAGAGGGTCTTTTTATCTGCTGGAACCGTAGAAAAGTGGCCTTTCACCACTGAGCAGGACAAATGAATTCACTTTTCTTGTCCTGCGTTTAAAATTCTTCATGTATCTACCAGGTAAAATACATAGTGATTCTTCACCCCTCTCATTTTCTCACTCTGCCCACCCCAGAACACAATTCTCTGATATGATTTATGGTGGGAACTAACCACAGGATCTAATCACRGCTGTACAGAAACTGAGACTTGTTTAAAGCAGGTCTTAACTTCTGTTTGGCCTCTTCTGGCAGGCCTCCACAAATGGCAGAGAGGTTGTTCTATGGCCTTACTGAGCTTTGCCAGGAACCAGTGGCAGGATGCAGAGAGCAAATCCTCTGAGAGAAAATCATTAAGAGCAAACAATGCTAATTTGTGTTGTGAACAAAAATATTTAAAAGCTAGGAAGAAGTTCAAACATTTTTAACTGTGCTTTTAGAAATATGGCAGGAATACTTAACTTTCTTTGTAATTTTCCCTTGGACTTCAGGAATGATCTTGAGCAATCTGAGTAATTTGTGTTAACATGCAAGAGACATACCAAAAATATGTAGGTAACTGTAACTGTTTACTTTTAAACATTTTGTTGTCATTAACACAAGTCTGCAGAAGGAGGATGTGCAAATAATTGCATTAATATGTAAAATTTGTTGGAACATTTTATGTAAAGACAGGAAAATAATGTATGGCTAGATACTTTTGAGCTTGTGGATAACTAATGTTCTAATCTGAGAACCAGCTTTACCATAAAGTTTCATTCAATGCATGAGGTAACCAGCAATTTCATTTCTTAGAAGAGATGCTGATTGACTCTTACAGCATTTACTGGCACAAACTGACCCCATAKTTAGTCATGGGAGTCGGTGTCCTGATTTCTTAACACAGGAACAAGTGAAAGAAATCCTGCATAAGAGTACCSTGTGAATTGAGGACATTTTTGTTCAGGTGCTTAAAAGTCAGTGTGCAAGTGATGTGTTAGATGAGTTTCAAGCTGTTGCTCTTTTTTTCTATAGGTTTTCTATTGATAGACTTTATCTYCTGACTCTCATGAGTTTACATTTGAGAGTTGCTTGTTGAATAGTKATGTAAAACAGGTATTCCCTCACTAAACTCGCAGTTCAGAAAAGCAAAACAAATGATTTTGTGACTTCCTTAGAAGTAAGGGTCATCCTTGTAAAGGCATCCCTCATTTATTAGTATCACCAGGATTCAGAATAGTCCTTCAGGTTCAGGCAGACAACGTGATTTCTCAAATTCATGTTTGGTGTTGAATTCTAGAGAGCTTACATATTTTTCTTTCTTATTCCTCATTTTGTCGGCTGTTGTGCAAATCTGAGTTGTACATTCTGSCCTAAAAATTTTATTTCAACCCTTTCTATGTCCTTCTCACTGTTGGGATATGTGAAAGGGAGAGGGAGAATCATAGAATGGTTTGGGTTGGAAGAGGTATTAAAGACCATCTAGGTTCCACTCCACTGCCATGGGCAGGGACACCTTCCACTAGACCAGGTGCTCAAAGCCRCATCCAACTTGAAAAGGAGCATCCAGAACTTCTCTGGGCAACCTGTTTCTGTGACTGATCAACCTTATGTTAAACATTTCTTCATAACATCTGATCTGAACCTACCTTCTTGCATTTTAAAGCCTTTACACCTTGTCCTGTCACTCCATGCCCTTGTAAAAATTCATTCTCCAGCCCTTTTGTCGCCCCTTTAGCACTGGAAGGGCTATAAAGTCGCCCTTGACCCTTCTCTTCTCCAGGCTGAARAACCTCAAGTCTCTCAGCTTGTCTTCATGAGAGAGTTGTTCCAGCCTTCTGAGCATCTTTGTGACCTCCTCTGGACTTGCTGCAACAGTTCCATGTCCTTCCTGTCTCAGGGGCCCCAGAGCTGGCACAGCACTCCCAGTGGGGTCTCACAAGAGCAGAGCAGAGGAGCAGAATCACCTCCCTCCACCTGATGCCCATGGGGTTTTTGTTACAGCCCAGAACATGTTTGGCTTTCTGGGCTGCAAGTGCACATTGCAGGGTCATGTTGAGCTTCACATCAACCAACACCCCCAAGTCTTTCCCAACAGAGCTGCTCTTAACCCACTCTCCACCCAGCTTGTGTATATTGAATACATGACCAGGTGGAAAGAGGGAGRGTAGAAAAGCAAAGATGTGTATAAACTGCAGATACTAGTTGAAGCTGTGACTGGTTGAAGTCACTCACTGACAAAAGTCTAGTGACAGAATAAAATATATGTATTGTCTCTATGACACAAAAATGTTAAATCAACAGAATTCTGTAAATATATGTGAAAAGTTTTATGTTTTTTTCTTTTCAGGCTGCCTCTAAAGAAACTACCATTGCTTGCATAAAAATGAAATMACCTAAAATGAGATGGTGATTCAAGTTTTACTTAAATGACATATCTTTTGAATGTATAAAACACAGATAAACTGAAAACCAAAAAAAAATTTTTAATAAGTATGTTTCAGCATTTATAGCTGCAGAAAGGAGTAAATGTTGTTTGAACGAATTGGGCAACATGGYATAGTTCAGCTGTATTTTTTCCACAGTTAGTTTCTAAGCAAGTGTGGGTTTTGAAGCTCTTATTTTTTCCCCTTGTTAAWTTTTTTTTCATTGTAATGAGCAAACAAGTCTACACTTCAAATGAGATTGGCATAGAATGCACAAATCTGTGCTAAAAGATTAGTGGTTGTGGTGTGCAGCCAGGTATTGGCACTGGTACTGCTTTCAAGGTACTGAGGAACTGCATTAGACAGCATGTGACTAGAAAAAACCCAGGAAGCAAAGGAAAAAGATTAAAACTCTATCCCTCCCAGCTGAATGCCCTGCTCTTGGAGCTGCAAAGTCATTCTCAAGGTTTTTGGCTCTTGTTTTCAATCCATTGCTTCAGCTGCACAGTGGTYGTGCTTCTGCAGATGTCAGTGTCTCTTTCCTTAGTAGGGCTGCAAACTATCCAAGAGCAGCTGAACTTTTCTCCTACTTCTTAGTTACTAAGAAAGGGAAAGACTGCTGCTATTGCTTTCTCTTCCTGGCATATTTTGAAAGAAACAATATTGTCTCTTGGTATTTTGAAAGAAAGAGTTTTGGACTCTAAAAAAAGTCTTAGAATTCTAAAGCTCTGATGGTAGGAGGCTTTTGCAGAAAAAAGCACCAAACTCCCAAATATGGGAGATCAAAAGTGCTGTTATCAACATGTGCTCTGTGAATCTTTAGCAGTTTCAAGGTCCCTACAAACAGTTGTAGATCCCTTTGCTTAGCTGACTTTCCTGAGGCACTGTGTAAGACTTTCCAGCACCTGACCTGGTGCTCTCTCTGCCAACACAGTGGCTGGGCACCCTTGCTGGAATCACCCACAGAAGAATCTCTTTCACTTTTACATAGCAGGTACTCAAACAAGGCAATAATAAAAACGTGAATAAAATACCAAAACTGATAAAAACATGCCAGAATGTGRGTTAGTTTATGTGTCCTTGTAGTACTAGTTCTGAGGCAAAGCTTACTTTGGCCACAGGATTTGGTTATCTCACTCCAYACTGATGATCRCTGTACATTTTCAATTAGCAAGTTRGACTACTGTARTAATATAATAGGTTCTAATATAAGAACTTTCCTGACCATCCTATACTAAAATTTCTTTATCAGCTCTCCCAGCCCTCATTTGCATGCTGGGAAAGGGAATCACATTGTAATTTGTGTCCTGAAAGAGAAAACCTCAGAAACCCCTCAGAAAATGACCCAATCCTTGTAAACTGGACTGCGTGGCTGACTGGTGTGCCACTGCAACAAACAGTAATTAGAGGCATGCTCGAAGCAAGGCTTTCATAAAACTGAATGAAAAGTATGATTCATTTCCCAGGAAGACTGACCCACCCATTCAGCCATTGACATGTCTGTTGTCCTCTTTTGCTTCTTCTTTTTCTTAAGTTTCAAAGGAAAATAACATGTCTGAAACAGAAGACCTGCCTGAACATATTCCTCTTCTATATTTAAATCAATTTGTAAAATAATGTTTTGATTATAAGGTTTCCTAATTTCTCAAGTGTTAATAACTCTATGCATTTTCACCCATCTACGTGTGTACTAATGACAAGTAGTGCTCAGTGGATTAAATCTTCTTTTGGCCTCTGATAAGAAAGTTTCCATCATTTCCAATCATACTGAATATATGTTTCTAATATAGTTAAGTACTCTATTTCAAAAAAATKTACATATAACATAAAAAAGCTGTGTATTATCTCAAGACAGTTAAGTACTTTTGTAAAGAAGTTTGTAGTGTACTGCTAACTTAAGATTCCAGTTGGAGACTTACTTTTACAATAGTATAATCCTTAACCCACTTTAAACATTCAAACATCCAATAACTAAATCTTTATGATGTTGCATATGAGAAAAGATGCCTGTGGCTACCTATGCCAGACATGTTTGCAGGATTAAAGTGAGAGTGCAGTAGGGTGGTGCTGATGCTACTGGTTTATACCAGTTTTTTTATCCTTTTTTCAGGGTTTTAGATTAGTGTGAACAGGGTTCTAATTAAATTCTTTCAAATAAAATTTCCCCTGCATCTTCAAAAGCATTGTATTCTTTGTCTGAGTGTTACTTAAATTCTAAATTTTGTAYGATCAACAGACTAGAAATTTTTTTCTCAAGATTTTGGCCATGACAGCAGTATCTGTAAAGAGGAATTTCCATCCTTCAGTGAGTTTAGGGACAACAAGATGTCTGTGAAACACAATTAGCAAGACTGCTAGTACTGCTCTCGTGGAGCTCATTTCATAGTCAGGATTGTAATATAGAGTCAAATTCCCTAGTTCAAAACTAAACCAAAATGAAAAGAACCCTCTCCATTTGTGATTCTCTTGGAGSAGGAGAAAGTATTTCATAAGGCCCTTGGAAACTCATGCTTGTCAAAAGTAAAAAGAGATAAAAGACATTTTGTACATTCTTAGCTCTATTGCTGGGTCAGTATGCAGACAGCAGAATGCATAACTTATATGGCACATATAACAGTGTATATGGTCAACCCCAGTGTCTGAAATGCAGCCTCAGTTTACCAAATCCRGCCAATCAAAACAAACAAATAGTCAAAGATGTATTCCTGTTTCCAGAGTGAACTTTACTCTTGTGGAGACCTGATTAATGTGCTTTGGAGACCTATAATGAGGGAGAGCTTAATTATTCAGATTTATCAGCTTGCAAAGGTTTTGGATGATCCCACATAAGCCTGTTCATTCAGCATTCCAGAATGTGCAACCTGCGTGTTCAGCAGTGGTCGTGGTTTGTTTAAGCCTGCAATTTAACCCTAAATGCCAAGATTTTCAGTAATATTTTCCATTAACTGAAGAGATCCCCTTTTCTAGGCAATTGAGCTTATTTGAGAAGTTCCATTTTATATACTGCATGAGTTATTATTAATTCTATAGTGCCATAAAAGCACTGCCTGTTTACTAWATAAAGATGAGTTCCCTCCCACAGAATCTTGCGATCCAAGATAAGTGAGAGGAGACAATGAGAAAGCCATACTAGAAGAGGAGGGTGTGGGGTAAAACAAGAGACAGATAAGATGGCAAAAAAGAAYGTGACAGATAGGCAGGAGCAGGCTCTGGGAGCATTTGCCTGTGAGGACCTCCCGACTGCAGCCACACCTGGCTGTGCTGGTGCTCCAAGGCATCACCCACTTCCCCTCTGCGGGGGCACCACTGCCAGCCTTGGTTCTCAGCCTCACTTGTTTATTCCCTTTGCTTTCTCTCGTGCCACCCCTTCATGAGACACCCTCCAGCAGAAAGGGAGCCCTGTAAAATAAATTTACCTTCCCTCAAACTCCCCCTTCAGTGATTTCTCTTGTAGAAACACTAGTAATCCCTGAACCAGCACTAAGCTAACCCTAATAATACCTTTTTGCTGATTAAAAGRAAATAAAAATGATCTGTAAGTAAAAGCTGAATGCCCAGCTAATCTGTAGAAACAAACATGCTGCTTGTACACAATCACTCTCACTCCACCATCTGTTTGTTTCCCATAACTATTGCTTTGTCTTTAGCGAAGTGTTTCTTGGCTTCTCTAGATAAAGTTGGTTTTAAACTTGCACAACTTTGCAGCTGGACACATAAACCTGTAGCAGTGAAAATTACGAAGAAGAAAAGTAGAAGGTGCTTTTGACACAGAAGTAAGATTTTGTTCTAAACCTAAGTGAAACATATCCCAAAGGATACAGCAGATTTGAAAATAGCACTGAAGAGGTATAAGAAGAATGAAGGTCGGAAAGACGAAAGACATTTTTCTTCTTTTGACAGAAATCTGGSGATAATGTACCCAGCAGCTCTTCTTTTATGCAATCTCCAGCCATCAGCATGAGCCATAGTTTCCATTTCTATCTACTGAGTAGCTTTCTGTTTGAGGAAAACTGAGCAAAATTTATTGGCTTTTATCAGTCAGATTCCCAGTAAATGCAGAGTCACCTGTGATCACAGAGAGCATATTAAGGTTAGAGAGTTAAGGAAATGTCCTGCTCCTCCTTTTGAAGAGCTCTTCTGGCAGATCAACCTCTATAGTCTTTTGCAGAAAAGTAGGCTGAAGCTTTCAATGGAAAAAATAAGAATAGAAATACTAAGCTGCTATTCTGTCTTTGACAAAATAATTCCACATCTAGGATTTAGCTAAATGTGTTGAACTAAAAGAAGCTGTTACAAACTTGGCTTGTTTTCTACCTTTGCAATAATTTTATATATTTCATTGTTCTTGAGATGGCTGCAGTAGTTCTCCAGCAAAGTCTTGACAGGGAAGGTGCTTAGAGACCTATGGATGTTGCCAAAGCCAGGGAAAATATGGACAATCTAGATGTTCCAGAAAGCACTKGTATACTGCTGCAGTGCATCTTAGGTGTTCCACAGGAACAGCAGGAGAGGTACTGAAGCAACCACATGTACATGCAAAGTAAATAGTTAGCTCTGCCACTGCATTAGCAAGGAAACCACTTCAAACAACTCTCTCTACCTAGGGAAAAATGTAGTAATAATAAGCAATAGCAGAAGTCTCCACTCCTTGCCTCAGAGGTTGTCTACTAATCCTTAGGAGCCTTTGCACTCTGCAGGCTTCTTTTTCTATCCTCATTTGTCACTGCAAAAATATTTGTATGGGTCACAGGCATACTGCAATTTAAAAAAAAATATTAGAGAAAAAATGTTCACCAATGAATCCCTCTATATATGTAAACAACAAACAATGGATGTTCTCTGAGGAAAACAGAAACTTGTTAAAGAAGCTAGAAACCCTTCCTGCTTGTGAGTTGCTGGAAACCCATTGTGCTGATGCTTCTGAAAGGGAACTGAATGCACTTGTGAGGTTTTTTTTCTTTCATTTCAAAAGCATTCTCTGGTTTGAGATCTCCCCATAGCTAATTAAAACAAGAACAGAGGGTGACATTAGTTATGCACCAGAGTGGGAGTCAGAAGATGTGAGTTCAGTTCCCAGCCCTGCCACTGACTTCCTGGGTGACCTTGGGTAAGCCTCTTGATGTTGATTTTCAAAAGACCTCTGGGGCCAAATTTTCATATTGAAGTTTGGTTTTCAAAGGAGCTCAGTATCTAGTGATTTCCATGATGTTGATTATGGCCAGAATTTCAAGCAAGCTCAGCAAGAAATAGGCTGAGCTCATTTGAAAATCAGGCTCTTAATCTTTTTCTGCCTCAGTTTCCCATCTCTGACAGTGCTGGTGAAATATTTCCCTTGTCTGTCCTGATTGTTTAGACTGTAGCTCTGCAATGCCAGAATTGTCTTTTCATGAATGTGTMTAGTGTCTTGTACAATCTTGTTTAATCTCTATTATGGTTTTTAGGCATTGCTGTAGTGATTGTTACACCAGTGTTCTGTTTTAGCAAAGAAAGAAACTGTAATCAGAAGAAAGCCTAATTATTGTGTTGCTTCTTGGATCTGGGTGAAGATCTATACTGATTTCTTTAGTTTACTGGGAGGCTGTCATGTGGAAAACACCAAAAGCTGTATTTAAGATCAGGATATGTAGGTGAGCTGACTTCTCTCGTCCAGCAGGGACAGTTCATCTRTCAGAGCAGCCGGTTAGGTCGGTTTGGCATGATTTGATTTGTCAATAAACTTATTGACTGTCTCCTACTACCTTGTTATCCTTTAGCTGYCTACAGTCCAATTGTTCAATAATTTGCTGAAGAAAATTTTCAGGCACTGAGTGGTGTGAATTTCCATACACCTTCCTGCCTCTCTGGTTAATAATGTGATTCTGTTTGTAGTTCCTACTGCACCAGCTCTGTGTGCACTTTTCCCACACTGCTTTCATGCTCTTGCAACATCTCAGAGCAACATAACATTCTCTGTTGGCAAAGGCATAGAGTGCTTCTTCACTTCATAAGTGCTGTTTGCTTCCTGGGACCCACTACAACCCATTCCTGAAATTCCAGATCAGCATTGTCAGTGATAATCGAGCTCCTGGTTTCAAGCTCTGTGCTGTACAAGCCAGAGGCCAAATGTAGTAACCCAGGAATGTGTGATTGCAAAGACTGTCACTTCCCAAGGAACTCTGCTTACTGCTAAATGACTGCCCTTTCCACATACCTGTGGGTGCCACTAATACGGTGACTCTTCCCTCCTAGGTTTGTCATAWATGGGTGGCCAGCACCTCAAGCAGCTGAAAGTTTGGAAGTGATCATTTCCTATGTTTACAAAAACAGCAATGCACTTGCTGCTGTTTTCCAGATTCCCCTGTACTCCCTGGCTAGAAATAGTTATTATTCAAGTTTGTGCCCTCTGAAGAGTCCTTTTGATACTTTATATTTTCCTTTACATGAAATGGGATGCTGTACCTTGATTAGCTCTGCAATGAAAAATCTAGCAGGACACCTCTATGATCTTGGCTATTTTTCAGTAAAAGCTGRGTGTGTTTTGTCATGGGGAGAGCTTAACTGTGCCATTTGCCTGTAACTAGAATTTTCTGTTGTTCCATTTTTTAAAGGAGACTCCCTTTTTGGTCTTTACTAAAAGTGCCTTTCATTTTCTTGATCTAACAAATAATGCTCTAAATTGTGTTACATGTTCTAGTGTTGGCATGCATGCCATGCCAAGGTGGTATTTGATTTCAAAGAACTGTTATCTGCCAGGACTGGTATCTGTAAACAAAACCTTGGAATCAGGGAAATACTATACATGGTTTGGGTTTAAGAGACCTTTAGAGATTATCTAGTTCCAACCCCTCTCCCATGGACATACTCTGCAAAATCAGGCTGCTCAAAGACCTGTCCAACACTTTCAGGCGTGGGGCGTTCACAGCTTCTTCTGTTCCAGTGTGTCACCACACTACAGTAAAGAATGTCTACCTCACACCCAATCTAATCTATCCTCTTGCAGTTTAAAAGCTCTGCTCCTTGTCCTGTTCCTGCAGGCCCTGGTAAAAGTCTTTCTCCAACTTTCTTCTGATCCCCCTTAATAYATTGATTTAGTCCTTAAAAGTTTTCCATTCTTCCCAGTAACTGAACCAAGCTGCCCCATATTTTTACTAGCTCTATCCAAATGTGTAGAAAAGGAGGAATCTTAAACTACCTTTACAAACCAGAAAGTGCCAGTAACACTGAGCTAACCTAAATTCTGGGTTGTAAGGCTACAATCTGCTTGWTTGCTGATGTGAAAGATGCACTGACAAAAAGGTGATACCTTGGAGTAGCTCTTTTGTAKTCAGTTTTGGTCTCCTTCTGTAATTAGTGCAGTTTGATTGTTTCACTTATATTAAACTGTTTATTTTGAGATATAAACCCTCAATCTTCCTCAGCATCGTGCAAGGATTGTATGTGTTTCTGCAAGGGCTGAAGTGCCAACCAAATAGTGCAAAAAAAATTAATAGTTCTTAAGAGGTAAACTATAATGTTATTCCATTCTGGTAATAAGACTAAAATAATGAGTGTAATGTTAACTCCTTTGCTAGAAAGATGAAGACTGTGCAGGATGCCCTGTGATTTAGCTATGTGCTTGTTATGCCTATTACAAGGCACCAGTGACACTGCAACTGCTGTCCCATCAATTCAACATTAGATTCCCTTGTTCTGCTTGTCCTGCTCTGCCATTCTTGTTTCTGCTGCTGTGTGCATCTGTACTGAGGCTGTTCAAGTCCTTTCTCTGTCCCAATTCACTCYCCTATTAAAGCTGATCTGGAGAAGAAAGTGTAGGCATAGAGGAACSTTGAGGGTTTAAAAGACTGTGCCTAGTGTAGGACCTTAGTTAAGCCCCTCACAGCCATCCCAGTATGTCTGCCACAAAGCACAGGCATTTCCAGATTGTCTGTTCTGTTATCTGCACCATGCAGAATGTCAAGGTGAAGTCAGAAGTGCACGTTTTGTGATATAAATGACAGTGATAGAATGATAAGAGTTTTCTGATGCATGTAGCATTAAAGAGGATGCACTCTGCCCGTTACACTCCTTAGCACATGAGAATCTGCAGAAAGGAATTTAAAATAAATATCAATCAGACTTAAAATTAACTMCTAATTACCATCAGAAGCTACTAGGCTTCTGCAGTTATAATCCAGGAGTATTTATAGCTCAGGGCTCTAGCATTAGACTTTTTTCTACTGACTGCCACTCAAGAAGCCTAATCTTACATCACAGGACAGGTTGAGAAAAATCATCTCAAACCAATGCCAACATTGTGTTTGGCTGTAGAAGGCCACCATGACATTGTTTTGGAGGATGCTCTATATACTGGGATTAGGGACATTTTTTGTTTCTTTTAGGGAACATTTTACTGAGGGTAAATTACAGTGAAGATCTGCTAATGCAGAATGTCTTTGTACACACATAGGCAATATGTCACCCTGCTTTAATCTAAATGGAAACCATKCAGTTTTATGATGGAGCAGTGGCCAATTGCTCTAAGTCCCTCTTAAATCCCCCTAAACAACAACTCAGTTTTATTTCTTATTTTGTTTTGATATGAATTATTATTTTTTCTTTGTTTTCATGTAGCTTAGCAAAGATGTATTATTTTATAAATATGACTTACTAGAAAATTACCATGTGTTCTCCAGTGCCAGTGTTGGTGTTCTTAGAATAAACAACCAGATATTGTGCAATTACTAGAACATACTGGATTTTTTTCTGTGTTGTGTTTTTTGCTTTTAGTGTGGAACTGATGCATTCACTAAGAATGTATTTGGAAATCATGTGTAGCCTTAGTTACTCAAGGGTAAGATAGTGTGGTCTAATGGGAAAGACAATGGGTGCTGGTGGTTCTGGATGTGTTCCTACCCTGTGCCTCAGTTTTCCAGCAGTGAAATGGTCACAATCATATAATTGACCTCTTTCTGGAGTGCTTTGTGTTCAAGAGAAGCAGAAGGGTATTAGTACTTCTACAAATTAGTTGTTGCTTAAGAAAAATTCCTCTTCTAAGGAGGTTGTCAGGACTGTGGGCTGGTAACCAAGGCAGGAGCAGAGCAGGAGATGCAGCCCCAAGCAAGTACCCAGCCAGTGTCTGAAGCAGTGCCAGGCTATCCCASAGGTGTTCCAGGCAGTGCAAAGCTGCAGAATTCAGAACAACTGGAATGGTAAAATTTATATGCAAAATACAGAAAAAAATATTTCTATTAAAAAACTTGGGAAATTAACACAACTTCTCTTTTTATACATCCTAATAATAAAGCTCAAAAGATTATGTGGATATATGTAGTGCTTCACTGCACATTGAATTATATTCACTTGATGTTACATTTTAAAATTAATTAAATTCATTCTGAATGTAGGTAAGAATTTTACAAAGCATTGTAARGTATTGAAATGCATCACTAAGAAGAAAATTGCAAGTGCTGTCTTCATTAAGACTTATTTTAAAATAAAATATAGCACCTAAACTTCTTTCAAGTGCTTCAATATTTAGGGGGTGAAATAAAGGGTATTTTGTTCCCACCTTTTTTTTTCCACATTTTCTTATTTGTACTCATGTCTTTATTCAAGAACAGTATTTTACRTCAGTCTTCTGGTAAAGAGAAGCACATCTGTTCTCCCCTCTTTTCGTTGGGTGAAAGGGGTAGTGGAGCTGGTTTCCTGCATTATAAACCTGCCCATTCTCAAAGGTGACAGATTGCTCTTTCCTGTGCTTTCTCTGCAGTTTCAGGCCTGCTGAGCCTGTGTCATTCTTGCCAATCACAAAATCAACAGGTTAGTCTTCAGGGATTAGAGCTTCATCCCTTTCATGGTATATCTTATAAATATTCCTTTATACCTGTGCCCCCAACACATGACAAACTCCATGTGTCTCCATGTGTCTGTATTCACAACTCTTCTGGCACCAGGGCACATTACTCGAAAGTGTTTTCAGAGAGCTGTTTAGAATAGGAAAACAGAGAAGTCTTTGTCAAAAAGTCTTGTGAGGAAAATGTGAAGAGACAGATTGAAATGGCAATCTGAGTGATAATTTTCTAGGGGTATGATCATTTGGTGTAGCTGGGGAGTTTTCTGCTCCCTGGTTCCATAACAGCCTGTTGGATGGACTGCAAGGACCGCTGCTACCCTGGTCTGCTTGCCCCATCACTGCTCTTTTTGTTTTCTGTCCATTATCCTGGAACAGTTCTGTTCAGGAGCATATTCTAGCAGAAGCTTGTTCCACCTGAAAATCCCTCACCAATTCACCTTTTTAGAAGTGGATGTCTACAAGAACGCACAAATGACATACTGAGGTAGGCAAAGCGACTCCCAGCCAAGGGGTTACAAGATACATGATGTTACCTTTTGTTGACAGTTGATGATTTCATGATTTCTGCTTGTAGAGAATACTTGCAATGGACTCTTCTGAGAAAATATGAGTTAAATTTACAGAGTAGGCCATCCAGGCACTGCTGGGGACTTCTACAAAAATGGATGGGCCTCCCGTCTGCTGTCGATACCAACAGCTGTCCTCTCACTACTCCAGCCCAGGATTAACAGTGCCTTCCTCAAGTCCAGTGTGGAAGTGGATTAGGCTAAACAGCCAAAAGGCACTCTTAGTGCAGAATAGGAGTGTCCACACACTGAGTTAGTGCCAAGTAGTTAATGCATTCTGTATTCACACCCTCGCTTATTTTGCAACAACTTCCCTGTGTAGGCAAGCCCTACATGTTCATGTCATTTGATGGTTAGCATTGCATCAGTGACATTCCAGATTCTGACCACAATGTTAGTAATGGAAAGTGGTTCATCTTCTAATGAAATGGTAGGCTTTTTTTTGTCCTGGTTGCGCATCTTTTGCAACTTTTTCTTTCATGTGCCTGGAGTGAATTTCTTCATTTTTTAAATGTGTGTGATATTCTTCTCATCTCTGATACATGAAATTATGCTCTCTAAGCATGGCAATTGCCTTTATAAATTATACTGCATGAAGCAGTGATTRCTCAGCCTTTTTTCTTCTGAAGAGCAGGAGAAAGCCCAAGTAATAAAAATGTATTTACAATTTAGTAGTTTGTGTCTGATATATTTTTTCCTCATAACATATTCCAGTTTTCATGTTTCGCTCATACTGTGGCATCCTTCATACTTGTGCTCTATTGTCACATGCCTGGCCTGCATTCATGTAGACCTAGAGTTTCCTGGTTATTTAAGCAGTGTTTATCAGTTTGGTTTATTTTCAGCAAGTCTCTGGTACTTAACCTGCTTCTAAAGTTTACATGTCATCGTGGGTGATTGTAGTTAAGATGGAAAATTTGACCACCTTAGGTTTTCCAGAAACAGTAGCTCCTCTGAGCTTACTGATGAGCCTTCATGACATCTTTTTAGGTAATCTCCATCTCCCCCAGCAG
The DNA here is from genome assembly GCA_014549065.1 of Cardinalis cardinalis. Lineage (NCBI taxonomy): Eukaryota > Metazoa > Chordata > Aves > Passeriformes > Cardinalidae > Cardinalis > Cardinalis cardinalis. The sequence continues at coordinate 353,957 of JACDOX010000058.1, read as the reverse complement.
CTTCTTCAGGCTGAGTCCAAGCAGCAGCAATGAGGAAACTGCAGTTTAAAATGTCATCAGAGGACTTTGAAGTGTGGATTTCTCATGTYTTTTTGCAATACCAGGAGGAGCAAGAAAGCTGCCTCTCTGTTTGCCTACCAAATTCTTTGAGTTGTGTGGTTTATAAYCAAAGATATCCTTTCTGTTCCACAGACACAGTTCCCACTGAATTTCAGTGGGAACAGTCTGAATTTCCCAAAATGTAAAGGCAACATTGGTCTCCTCTCACTTTGATTAGTGTGTGAATTGGAGATTTCACAGGGTTTTCTGGAGTTCTTGTTGGTTTTTCTTTCCCTAGGATTTGTAGCCACATTTTATTATTAATATATTAAACAGCAAATTGTATCTAGCTGCAAGTGTCTTTAAATCTCCTTCACGTACATTATTTCTGTAAGAGTTGTCCAATAACATTTCCATCAAATCACAACTTCTCTTCATTTAAAGGCCATTCTGGAAAACTGGCACAAGCAGCTCTACCCAGCAGTGAATGGGTAAAATGGGAACAGTATTTCCATTTAGAATAGTGTATTTTAAAAGACCTGTAGCTTAATGGGACAAAGTACTGTAAAATATACAAGTGCTCTGAATTTGATGGCATGAAAGGAGTTTTTAGAGGATTGATGTTTAGTGCAAGACATGATCCTTTCCTTCTTCACTATTATGTAAAGGAACTAAAAATTTGCTAATACRTTAATCTAATTTGTATTTCATACTCCAGGAAAATAAGAATGGCTTATATTTACAGGATTGTCRTTTTATTTTGGATTGACCAAATGCACCTCTGTGTGCTTTTTACACAAGTATCTGTCAAACAGGGCACACAAAGCACTTGGCAGTAAATTACCAGCAAGTTGCTTGGCCTGGGCAGGAGCAAGTAAATTTGCAATTGCAATCTGGAGCAACATGTTAGAGGCCACCTTCCTTAGATCAACTTTGTATTGCAACACCAGCAAGTAATCAAATTGTAATGTACTTCAATGCAAAGCCTAGTTTGGCTTGGTTGGCAAATTAAACTATCACATGCCTCTGGCAAAAAGCATAAAGCCTTTGAACTGTTTGACTGCAGCTGTAGCTTGCACACCTTATTTTCCCTCTTAAAAATCAAATTAAACCATAACCTGCAGCCTCTGCAGTAATTTTAAAGGAAAATTAAACTGTTGCTAACCTTTCTAGCAAAGATAACTGTCTCTAATCAAGCTGAAAGGTCCAGGACGAAATTCCCCTCTCCAAGTTTAGACAAATTCATTGAAGGAAAACTCCAGGGCTTATTAAGTATGAAGATATTACCTCTGACTCAGGAAGTCCTTGGCCACAAATTGCTAGAGACTGGAGAGTTTGCCGGAAAGGTATTACTCTGTGCTTCCCCTCTTCTTTCACTCCTACAGCATTTACTGCAGATCCATCCCTAGGGAAGGACACTGGACAGTTCTGGTCTGCTTCTCTGGACTGAAGGCTAACCCAAATTCAGAGCAGTGATGGGCATGCTGACCCACTTTCAGGCATTATCTRCTGTTCTCAGCAGTGTCAGGTCCTTCCTTTAGACTTGGCCCTGGCCTTTCCTCAGCCCAGATGTCTTCTGACTCCTAGAGCACAACTCTTGGATGTGACAATGTCCTTCACATCCCCCACCTTTCATTATTTTCTGTGCCCTGCTGGCAGGAACCCTTGGCATCTGACTTGTCCTCATAACATTCATGTTTTTCTTGGAGCTCTCAGAGACAGGATTTTTCCCAGCCTGGATGAGTTGYTGTTATTTCTATGGAGTCAGCAGTACAATAGACCCTCTTGGGAGCCAAGACCTTGTCTGTCTGGTGGCTCCGGCTTACAAAGACTCAATCCCACATGCTTAACGTTACCCTTTGATTCTCAGGATTAGTGTCTGACTGTGGCAGGTGAGAAGGCAGAACAGCCCAGCACAAAAGGAAATAAATCAATTGAGTTTACATTGCAACATGTACTCACTGAGAACCAGGTTAGAGAAACAGAAATTGGGGAGAGGGCATTGCTGACACTAGGAGCAGTGAGCAGGCAGCAGTCTCTTGGTCATAGAAATAACAATGACAGTGGAGAGGATTTTTCCTCTCTTTTTTTTTAAYATGTATATTATCTATGCTTAGTATAATTCACAATCCAGCAGTTAATGTCTCTGCACTATGGTTTTCCTATTTTTAAAAGTTGGCTTAGAAGTTCTGAGTCTCTCTCAGCAGAGTAAGTAAAAACTGAGCAAAGGCATGTTAGTCACAATATTATCAAGAGATGAAAGTGATAGAGATATAAATTAATACCAGCTTTTAATTAAAATTGAATAAGTAAAAAAACCGTTGGCAGTTGCAAAATTCATTATGATGTGTTACCAAAAATAGATACCTTCATAAGAATGCAGTTTTATTACAACAGCTGTAAACATCATTGCTGAGATAGCAAGATAGAAAATGTGTTACTAATACTCGTAACATGTTTCAGTTGGCTGGAAAGGAAAACTAGAAACTGTTAAAGCACTTATGATGTGATCTCTCAGACTACCAAAATAGATGTATGCACTTCTGTTACTTAAGGCAACATTGAATTTTGGGAACAATAACTTAGTGTTTTCTGCATCTGGTTTTAATTCGCAAGGAAAACTCAATTTTATAAAAATATAACCTGACTTAGCTGAAGTATGTATGATCCAATGTTTTTATTTCTTTCTGTAGAATAGTCAGACTTGCAATTTAGATCCTCCAAATATTCATACATTTCATTTGGTAAAAAAATCCCTTTGACCTTAATGAAAACATCTTCCAGTATGAGGCTACAGATATAGATCTACAGTTTAGAGCCTCTTTCTGACCAGCTTAGGATGTGTGTGTGTATGTGTCTTGTGTAATGTCTGCAAAATTTACTGTCACTGAAAAAAGTGATTTTCCTTTCTTCTCCTGTAATGTAGAACATCAAGCAATAGCAACAAATCTGTAGGTGGTTTATCTGATTTATGGTAATTTGCTATTGACATGTTTGAGGTATTACTTGCATCATCCCAGTCTTGCATATTTGTTTTTAAAAATATTAGCTGCTTATGAAAAGGAAATATTTTAAATAATGATTCATTTGGGCTGTGATCACCTCTTGAAGCCACGGCCCCACTCTGATAGGCTGTATACAAAATCTTTGCAAATGAAGTGCAACCTGAAGTGTTTAAGATAAGATTGCAGCAAGAGGACACTTTGAATCCAAGAAGATTAATATACCCCACCTACAAGGATTAGGTCTCAACTCATGAAATTTCAACCATTAAACATGAGGCATCTGAATCACCTCCAAAGCCAGTATGGGAAATAGGAACCCCTGCCTGAGATAATTTGCTCTTTCCAAAGCTGCCACCTGCCAATAACTCCAGTGTTGCTTAGCCTTGCTGTCTTAGTGGGATTTCAACCATTGCTTGGTATTTCAAAAGCTTTATTTAAAAAAACTCTTTTTCCCAAAGTTGTGCAAAAGTTGTGCTTTCTTCAAATACTATGTGCTTATGATAGAATAAACCATATATATGAGCAATTTAATATGTCGGGGAGTTTTTTTCTGAAAACTGGTGACTAACACAAGTGCATTTCTGGTGTCCATACCATTRCAGCTTTGGTATTTATAGTTAAATTGTGCCCACCTTTGCCTTCTGATTGGCAAGTGTTGGCCTTTTTTAGGTGGTCAGTATCTGATGAAGGTATGTTAATATTCTTGGAGATTAAAGCCTTGAAATTGTGATTGACATTGGACATTTGAGCTCCTTTTCCCCCTGTTGATTGCATGAGACCTTAGGAGCAGACACAGAAATATCCTTGATGAATGCCTGAGTATTCCCATGGTATTCACAGGAGTAGAATCATAAGATGGTTTGGGTTGGAAGGGACCTTAAAGGTCACCTAGTTCCAACCCCAATACCTGGGTTAGAGCACCTGGGTCAGAGACATTCCTAAATGCCTGGAATATTGAAATGGAAAGAAAGGCAAGCTCTGTTAAGGAGGAAGGTCTGGAAATAGGCCTGGCATACCAAGAGGTGCTGTGGTGGGGCAATGGCTGCAACATCAATGCCAGGAGTCCCCCAGCCAGGGCTGTGCTGGCTCCCAGGGCAGCGAGCTCAGCCTAGGCTGGGTGTGAGAGGTTTTAGTTGCTCCATGGGTGATGTGCTGGTATCATCCGGAAGGTGATGGTATCACACAGGCATGCAGCACTGACCATAAGTTAGGAAACACTGGTCCTCAATAGATGTGGAAGACTGAATACCAGGGAGGCAAAGATTGACTGATAGTGTGCAACAGCAGCACAGGGAACCCAGGCTGAGGCACTGCAGAAGGCAGATCATGAAGTAATTCTAAACTCTCTGTGTTCACTGGTGTTTCTCACTCCTCCCTTGGGGTGCAGCTCGTGCAGCTAGAAAGAAAAATGTTCTCTTTGCTTGGGACACCTTGAGGACTGCACCYCAGGGCCTTTCTCTGCCTCTGCAGAGGCATTGCAGAACTACCCCAAAGGAATGGAAAGCCATGGCAGGTGTTAAGTTTGCTGTTATTACCAGATAAGATTCAAAGATAAACAAATGCATTCAACTAAAAGCCTAGATTTGCAATAACAGAGGAGAGCTAGAAGATAAATCAACATGTATGTAATTCATTAAGGCTATACTTAGCTCTCTCTCTCTCTCTCTAAATCTATAAAAATATATTTATATATACATATTTGTCTCTTCCTTAGCTGCTCCCATGTCTCAGCTTTTGACTTTGGCTAACTAACTTCTGCATGGTGTGCCCCTGGGTGCATAGAGTTGCTTATATTTTGCTTTCTTCTTCTGGTAAAGGTGGAGACCTGCAGATCCTCCAGCTCTAGATGGATTTATTCTCATTTGTCTGCCCTTTATCCCCTGGCATTGGGCCACAGGGTGTTTTCTGGGAATTGTCAGAAATTTCGTTCTGCCCATCCTCTTTAAGATTACTTCAATAACATTTCTGTTGACTGTGACACTTTTTGGCTTTTGTTTTTCACTAATTATAGTCTTATCAAAATACGACAGCATCACTTTATAAATGATGCATTATGATAAACAGTGCAAATTCCTTTTAAAGTGTGTACAGTATGTACAGGCTATACAGCAAGCCCATTTATGACACTCAAATACAAACTGATATTGAGGGTAGGACTGCCAGATCTGCTCCACCTCATCTCTTGTTAGGTTCTGGGGACTCATCTGTGTGTAACTGGGTTTTGGTGAACTTGAATAGTGAATACCAAAGGTTTTGCATATCTTCAGGCCAGCYTGCTCTCCTTCCCAGCCTTTCTTTCTGGAATTGCTTGTAAATAGCCACACACACACGTGCACACACACGCACATACAAACACACACAAAGTGGTTACAATATAAAAATCCACATTTTCTGAAAGACATTCTAGTACAGCATTTTTTGCACTGTCTTGTTCATGGAGTGGTGCAGAAGCATGCTGTGGTATTTTAGATATCACTGTGAGATAGTGCTTGGCAAATGTTGGATTTTATTCGCTTATTTTAAGTATCGGCAATCTACATTAAATAAGAAACAATTTTTTTCTCTTTTTCCCATTCTACTTTCTCATAAATCAGATCATGGTAATGACACCATTGAACAAATTGATGAAGATTTAGCTGTGACTCGGAGTCAGATGAACTTTATTTGTCCCATTACACAGGTATGTATCACTGCTACAGTAATTGACAGGGAAATAGTTATTTCATATTCTTCATCTGCAGTACCTGTTAAACAACATTATATATAACAACAATATTCTAAATTTTAAGCATTTTCAGAAAAGAGTAATACTGCTTGGGAAGAAAACCCATGTAAGTGGGAATGTAGTTTACCAAGCAGGATCTCATCCCATAATTTGACTGGAATACCTTGTATGAGTGGCAAACACACTTCTGCTGTTTCACATAAAATCTCAGAAGCAGCATTTTCATATCAGTTCCTTTAAATCAATCCTTACAGGTGACAATGAAGAGGCCAGTGAGGAACAAGGTCTGTGGACATATTTATGAAGAAGATGCCATTCTAGAAATGATCCAGACTCAAAAGCAGAAAAAGAAAAAAGTCCGGTAAGCTAAAAAGAATGTGTRGAAAGGCTATTTGCTCTGCTGTGTAAGTGGAATTTTACTCCACTTGTTCTAGGAAATGTATTTGGATTGGAAAGGCTGCAGGAAGTAAAACYTCAGCATCTGCCCAAGTCACAGCCTCCTCATTAGTACTAGGCACGTGAAGGTGCTTTTCTTTTTAATGAAAACCGTGTGTAAGGAAATATTCAGGAATTGTGTGGGGAAGTTACAGCTACTTGTAGCTGCACAACAGAAGTAAAGAGATTTCATGTAGCCATGACCAACAAAGAGAGACCTCAGTTTCTTAAAATTTAGTTGCTGATTTGTTCCCACTGCTTATGTAGCAAGCCTTGAAGTAAATGAAAAAAACAATTCCTCCATGCACCTTCTTTTGCAGTTATATTCCAATTCAGCTCAGAAATATTAAAACAGCTGAATGTTAAAGTGAGAAATATTAAACCACAACATTTTAGATAGAATAGAATTGAAGAATGAGATCAGATAGTGCAGTGCAGTTCCTACCATGATGGAGTTAAATAATTCTTTCCTTATATCACCACAATAATCTGTCACTTTTCCACACGGGACGTATTTTCTTGAATGAAAAGATGTAACAGATTATTGAGAGGACATGTCATCTCATCATTGGTTTCACCTTTGTTTTTACACCATTTATGCTAGACCCTCCTGCTTTGGGGCTGATGACTTCATGGAAACTTACCAGTTGTGGATTTCTTTATAAATGTGCAGGTTGCTTAGGAAGATCTGTTAGGGACCAGCAACCTGATTTCCCTGAAGATAATGCCACAGGCAGCTTATTTCCTCCATCTGTTGCTCTGGCATTTATGTGAGGCTCTACACAGTCCTCCATCAGGGTTACAAAGGTGGAGCTGGAGTTTTTATTCCATGCTCATTCCCTGTTACAGGAAAGCACTGCTATAAAACCAAGCATCAGTTGGGATGCCCAGCCACTATCTCAGTGTCAAGACAGCTTGAAGAATTAAATGGAAGCACCTTGCTTGTGTTACAAAATCTAGGGAAAAATCTGGAATGGGAATAACTGGGAATAACAACAAAACCAGCAACATGGATGGACAGAAACTTGGCTGGAAAAATGAACAGGAATTGGGTAATAGCTCTCAAGTTGGAGGAAAGTGAGTGTTCTGGAGGATAGGGAGAGGCTAAAAAGCATGTGCTTAACAGCCCAATGACAAGAATACTTTCTCTGATACTGAATTTAGGATGTTCATATCTAAATATTTCTCTGGGCTGTTAAATCCATCAGAACAATGTCAGTTTGGGAGAAATTGTTGTAGTGGATCAAAAGTTTCAGCTCTGCTGAAWAACAAATAGGGTCACATGACTGAACTTTATTATTTACCTTTTAAGAAATGGAAGACTAGAGAAACGTTGGAGTTAAAAAAAATCACATCAGCTGTACAACAACCAGGTTTAAAAGCTACCTTATCCTCAAACCAAAATTATTTGTGCAGTCTGAACACTGGCAGTTCTTAATACTGAGCCTTTAGCTGGCAGCCTTACCATTTTTACAGCAGTTATTCCAGTGCTAGMAAAGCACACACAGAGCAATGCCACAGCTTCACTGTAACTAAATTAAGGACTCCTTGGTTTTCTCTGCCCAGTCTGACCAACCTACRGTAATTTTAAACTTTCTCATGAAAATGCAGTTAAAACCCATCATCTGCYGTGATGGGAAGATGATGGGTTTTAGCAGGCCAGCTATTGCTATTGAAGTTCCCTGTTTGGTATCCCAGTCTGGTGGCCTGGCTGCTGGGCTGTGCCCCTGCCAGGGATATTCCTGTGGGAGCAGGTGTCCTGGCAGAGCAGAGCAGAGCAGAGCAGAGCAGAGCAGAGCAGATCCTCGCTGGCCTGGCTCTGGAATCGGAGCTGCTGCTCACTCTGCAGACACACAGTGGCTGTTTCCTCACAAGTACTTCCCAGTTGGAATCCACAGGATGCCTTCAGTGCCCTTGGCAGTGCAGTGCCTGCCTGCCAGCCCTTCAGCTGACGTACACACAGCCCGTGCTGGCAGACTTGTCACACACTCCTTGAGGCAACTCTTACGTCTCTTGCTTTGCTCACTATTTTCCACTGCCTGGAAGGACATACTAATACTTTATGCTTACAGGAAATGTGGGAAGCTTTCTGAGCACTTGTTATTCATTAATCTGGCAAGCTATTGCTGTATTAAGGTGATAAATGGGAAAACTGAGGCACAGAGCAATTAAATGACTGATCTATGACAAACACAGTAACCTGTGGACGAATCYGGAGTAAAAGTTAAGAGTACTGAGTGTAAATAAGTTCAGCACCTCAGACAAACGTTAATCTAAGAGAGGAAAAATTTCAGGAAAAGTGCTACTTCTTACTATAGATACCATCTGTGTATGTTTGGGCTGCCACCAAAGGAAAATGACCTTTGGTCCCTGAATATCTTTTACCCTGCTATCTTTATCTGGCTGTTTCAAGTAGTTGTAAGACATTTTGTATTTGATTATCATCTAGAGGCTTAGTTAATTTGGCCCCATTTCTCCTTTCTGAGCTTTCACAGCTCATAAAAAGTCAGGTTGATTTTTACACCAACTAGATAGTCCACTGATTCACCAGTCAGTCATGGCAAGACTCACTCCCTTTTGTTTCCCTAGAAAATAATTTCCCTACTTATCTGCCAGTGAAGATTATGCTGCCTCACTGCAGTTTATTGAGGTAAGCAGTATCTACCTGCAGTTTTTAGAGGACTGCAGAGAGAGAAAGCAACACAGAAAGGTGTCCATGCAGTGCTGATATCATTGCTGATGAAAGCAGCTTGTGTGCTTGCAGCAAGAGAGTGATATACAGGTGAAAGGTTCCATCTCTCACTGTGCACCTTCTTTCCTTCCTTCAGCTGATGATTCTCACCAGTTGAGATAGATTTATTTTTTTCCCATGTAGAGCTGGTGAAGAGGACAAGAGGTAACAAGGAAYGGAGAGAAAGAATGGAAAAAAAAAAAAAGCTAGCAGGTGTCATGCAAAAGCCCATATCTGTCAAATACAATTCTTCTTAATGGAGTCTATCTTTTCTTTTTAACAGATGCCCTAAAATGGGCTGTAGCCATGTTGATGTAAAAGGATCAGATCTTGTACGAGATGAAATACTTAAAAGACTGATTGACAGTCAGAAAAAACAAAGCTGGTCAACCCTGGACACGTGAGCTGGATATGCTACTGCCACAAAGAAAATTTGTTATTAAAGGTCTTGTGAGATAAGTTGATTCTAAATAGGTTGTATAACTGATTGTTATGTGTTAAGTGTTTCATTTATAGGTAAATCATTGTTAAATGTTTCATTTATAGCCAAAGTTGAAGGTCTCCGCTGTAACTGAAAGCATTTTTTGAACTCAGGAATATAAGGAAGTCCAGTTAAACTTGTTTGGGTTTTTTCTACCTTCCYGAATTTCTAAAAGCTTGCATTTGGTAAATAAAGTATGTTTTGCAGCATTTAAACTTCCTTTTCAGTGTGCTAGTTTCTTCAGCATATTATAGATGCAGATCCTGCCAGCATGTGACAATGAGTGCTTTGCTCTGTATTGCAGATTGTTCTGTTACTGTCTCTGTAACTACTGGGCATGGTTGGAGTAGGGCACTGTGACCAAGGATTTTCAGTGCTTGGGACCATGCTCATGTTGTAACACAAACCTTGGAGATGAATTTGCAGAAAGTGTTGCACACATACCTTGTTTGTGGCCACAGAGAACAACCACTCAGCTTTGAGGATTTGGCCTTCTTTTTTATAATTTTGAATTCTCTGCCCTGACTTAGGCTTTTCTTTTGAAATTCAGAAGCATTTAATACAGGCTCTTTTCATTTGGGAGTCTCAGAAGGCTTTACCTTAATATTGTAGGCTGAAAGACTACAAATATTTACAGAGGTATTCCAATAACTAAATTTTAGATAGTACAAATATATTGTAACCATATGCCTTGGATTGAAAAACAGTTAATCTTTTTGTATAAGCTTCAGATATCTATGCTTTTGGGCACAGATCCAGAAAAGAACTTAAACTCYGTGACACTATTTATTGCCTAAATTGATCTGAACACATCAGGCAGGTAAGGCATATATATACATGAGTTAGAAATAGCCATAGGTAAAAGAAGCTGCCTTGGCAGTCAGATGACAATTATCTCTTGGCATATGTAAGYAGAAAATACAGGTTTCTTTCAGCTTTGGGTTCCTTAGTGGGCTAGATGGTGTTTTCCTATGTAATTTTTCTGAATTTACARTCTGACATTTCATGTAAAATGTAGCTGAGGTACCCATGTGCTAAGGTTTTTCACTCTGGGTTACTGTTTGCTAACAGCTCTCCTTTCATAGACCATTATTAACCCAAATTGCACTTGAGAGCACAAACCACTTCAAGCTGAAAATTGTTATTTTGTAATTGAAGTAATATTAATCTGCRAGCTGATTTCATAGCTGAAAAAGAGAACTGAACCATTATTACTTSCACTGGGCTTTTGTGTTCCAAACACCTCTTGGGAATTGGCTGGCTAATTTTCATTATGTGGTCTRACCCCCTAGGTCCATCCTTTCCCAGCTCTGCAGTGAGCGTGGGTGCTTCTGCCATGGAAGCCCAGCTGAAATAGCTGAAAGGGACTCGGGGGTGGTTGAGCAGTATGTACCTGTTTGTATTTTTATGTGGCAAATCWGGTCCCTTTTAAAATACCTCAGGACTCAAACCTGTAGTTTTTAAGGTGGGTCACCATTTTTCAGTTAAATACCCCAAGGGAGAATGTTAACAATAGCATTTTTCAAATAAAAACTGGGAGGGGGAGGGAATGTCCTTTTTGTTTTAAGTTTGTAGTTAAATTTATTCTTGAACCATTTCTAAGCAGAATAGTCAGAAACAGAAACTTGCATTGGTTAAACCAGCTCTGCAGTTTCTGGCAGAGGTGCATTGAGATTGTCCTCTTGGATCTAATTCAATCCCTAGTGATAACCAGCCTCCCAAGTTCTCAGATGCAAAGATGTACATACATTTTCCRTGGCCACAAGTGCTGCACCTCAAATTTAGTTTGTGTTGGTGTCTGAGTGTGCCTTCCAATAACACATAACATTATAAATGGTAAATTATACCCAGATTCCTACCAACAAACTGGTGCAAGCAGGTTTGGTTTGCTACCTGTGGCATTTGTACCAGTATAGCCTTGGATTGCWGCAGTTCCTGATACGGTTCATTGCCCTCATGTTCCAGTGAGTAATGCTGTGAGGGAGATTGCTGTCTTGGTTACACCTTGTTGTCCTACGTGTAAAAAGAGGCTTGACCCATCACAGTGCTGCTCTCAGCCTCTGTTAGCTAATCCACAGGTAATAAAGTGGACTGCCTGCTTAAGATGATGCAGCTGGGAGAAAAAAAACCAAACAAATCTGAAGCAACACTTTAAATGAAAAGAACAAATAGTCAAACAGTCACTTATGGCCACTCCAAGAGGAAAGGTATTTTTGGATGTTCATATTCCTGGTTCAAACTACATCCTCTTCCTTCTCTCCTTTGCTAGCCTGAGCCAGGCAATGTCAGTGAATCAGAGAACCTGAACAGCAGGTGAAGTTCTGAAATCCTTCTTGGTTTTACCTGAAAGAAATGGACTGATTTTTGGCAGCACTGGCCTGCCTAGCTTTAATAACAGTCACATCTGAGGTGAATAGGCWTGTGTGTTTAAATAGAGGTAGGTTTCTTTCTTTTATCAGCAGAGATGCCTCTTTTAAAATATGGCCATGTTACCCAGAAGAAGACAGATACTTGTTCACTTGTGCCAGTGTTGCTGGTGAGAGTACTTGAGTCCCATTGGAATCAGTGATGCACCACACAGATKCAAGTGCTAGAATAAACTGCCTGTGTTTACTGAAATCAATGAAGTTTTCACCAAAATGTTTGGCATTTCTGAATTTAAACTATAACATAGCATCCAAGGAATCCTAGTATGATGAATGGTATTTTTTTTTTTTTTGGAACCTGGAACTTGAGCCATCCTGTTGATYTTGTCATGGCCGGTTCTCTCCTGTTGGTTCTTACAAGTAATTTAAGTAATTTTCCTCTTTAAATTGCAAGATTCCAGGGTTGGCCATCAGCATCCATTGCAGCTGGCTCTTCTCTTAACTAGGTGGAAGGACAGACTGACCATGGCAGCTGGGGAAGGCTTCTGTGCCTGTCAGCTCACCTGGTGCAAGATACAAACCACTACTGGTTCACTGGRGTAGCTGCAGTTAATGGCAGCTCTTTGCTCTTTCATTTGCAAAGTTCAGGGTTTGTTGTGCAGTTGTGATCTCTCTGTTCCCACATGTGCCACGTTCCCCCTAAATGCCACTCTGGGAAGAAGTAGCTTGAAAGAGTTAAAGAATAAAAATAAGTGCCTGTGATGAATAAGCTGTATGATCTGTATGATTCACATAGTGGAAACTCAACAGCAGTTAAACCTTCAAATCTTAATCTGCTTTGGTTATAAGATATCATATGTAAACAGGCATATGTTAACAGTTCACAGGGTAATTTGTGTCTCATTGTCTGACGTCAGAAATTTTGCAATGATATTTTTAAAAAGAAATTCAGAGGTCAGGTGTTTGTTTTTTATTTTCTTTTTCCGGTAAAGTGTGCTTTACAAATGCAGCAAACCTCAGGGTAGCTGAGAGGGATCTGTCACTGAAAATTGGTGAGAAACTGTCTCTGCTAGAGAACTTCCACATAGTGTTTTGAAGGTTTAAAGAAATGTCTAGGCAAATAGTGAATTAAAGGCAAGAGAGATCCACATACAACAGCTTTCAGTGGTACCCTGAGGCACAAGCCATTAACACTTGCTCACTTAAGCTTGCTCTCTCACTTGAACAGATTCTTCCTGTGAATTCTCCATTTTACAACTAGAGAGTCTGAAGTTTTCAAATCAGTGAAGCCATGACAAATAAAGATAAAAACTAATCAGGCAGGCATCTCATGGAAGATTTAGCACACTTGTGCTAAAAGAAGTGCACATTCCTCTGAATCAAGGACATATTCATCATTACTACTCTGGARCTGTGATCTTATTCATTCTAGAAGAATCAAAAAGACTAAGTCAGTGCTCCCTTGAGAAATACCCRGAGCAAAAGCAGGGGCTGCAGGAAGTGATACTGATGACTCAACAGCCAAGGCCAACACACTGCCTTATTTTAGACAATGTCCTCTTGGATACTCATGTTTCCTCATGAGTGGCTGATGACAAAGGTCTTACCTACCTGTGGTCAGAAGTACCTCATGACATTTTTCTCAAGAATACCTCCAGTATTGTGGCCAGAACTAGCTTAGAATTCACTGTGCAACGTAATAAAGTTTCACTGCCATTTCAAGTGAATTTTAATCCTCACCTTCCCTAAAAATCTTCATGTATGGATCCTGMTGTGTCCATTAACTAAACATTTACCTAATGGACAGTGCTTTATTATACAGTGAAGAAGATGCACTTAGAAAAGGGCTTCCTGGAATGGAAAATGTAAGAATATCCCAAGGACAGGTCTTCCTTTCTGTTACTATAGCCAAAGCCATAGCTGATGGCTCCTCACTGCAGGTACAGACTAGTACTGATGGCAAATTCCAAGTCTTCTATAAAWAATAATTTATTTGCTGGTCATAAAGTTCTTATTGTTAATACATAATATTTCAAACACCTGACGTGGTCACAGAATGCTCAGAGGAGAATCCTGTGTGTAGGTGCCAGCAGATTCTAGGCTCCCAGCCAGTAACTATAAAGAGCAAAAACATTAGATTGATTGTTAAGCAAGTAAAATTCTGGAATGGGTGTACATCATCCATGTATGTGCTTAGCCTCTTGATGCATGAATAATCACAGTGACTTGACAGGACTGCAGCAGTGTGCAGAAAACACAGTGTGTTTCATCATTTCAAAGCACTGCAGAAAAGGCTGTGGTGGGCTGAGAAGAGAGCCTGCCTCTCTTGCTTGTTCTGATGTTAGTCCAGACCCAAAGACAGGGCCTGAAAGCACGCACATGAATTGAATTGCATGGGAAGCTTACCAAAGGAAGTGTTTGCTTGTAAACTCAGTATGAATAGGATCTTCTCTGACCGCAAGGGAAACGGAGACACTCATTCACTGTCCGCTTGTGCAATCCACTTCTGAAGTAAAAACAGGATTTGAGGTCTAAAACCTGAACATTCACACGTCTTCCAGGCAACAGAAGAAGCCTTCATGCTCTCCAGTTAGCAAAGGAACAAAGTCAGGAGGTGCTGCTCATAAGACTCCTTGGATTTGTTAACAACAGGCTTATCAAAAGGGAATCATTGAGAGTTCTGAGCTATAGCAGCCCTGAGAGCAGCTTTTGTGTGGGCTTGAGGGGAGACATCTGAACACCATTACACTGCACTGCTTTTGATGTCACTACGTGCTCGTCATGTGTTTTATATCTCAGTGGTGAATCTGCCGCCAAGTTCCACAGTGTCTGAGGATGGCTGTGGGTTATCACAGATGCTGCTCTGCTATAAAAAACATCACTCTTAGTTCTTTATCACCTGGCCATACGACTACTCTTTGAGCCCCATCTGTGCAGGGTAATTCTGTACACCATTAGATTATAGATGACATGCTGGTTTAAAATTGTTGGCTGTCAATCTGGCAGTAGTTTAATTTTCATTACATGGCTTGAGATAACTTTAAAAATAAAGATACTGATTTTTCATCGTTTACCAAAAGTTTAATATTAGCCAAAATATTTGTGTTCCTTTYCTTTCTCATCCGGTAACTAAAATAAAGACCTTTTCATTTTTTTCTGTGGCAAGCAGCCAGTTTATTTATAAGTGCCCTAATCTAATAGAGGTTTATTCAGTGTCCCATGAGACATACTGTCAAAGTTACCAGACCTGTCCCAAGCACTTGGGAAGTGGGGGGATGGTTACACAATTCTCATTGCCTCTGGCTGCTCTAGTTACAGAGATAAAGGGTCAGAGAACTGGAGCAACAGTGATAATTTTGTGAGCATCTAAGGAAAAGCAGCTGCTCAGGTGAGTGTAAGCACTGGCTGAGGGCAAGGCAGGTAGATGCTTGAAAACCATGTAACAAAAATTCCCTTAAATAAAATAAGAGGAATGGGAGGATCAATGCCTGAGTACCAGGAATTCTGGATTCTTCAGTCTTCATCTGACAGATGCACTAAGCTGCTTGTCTGTTTCAAAAAAGAGAAAAAAATATATGAAGAGCAATATTCACCTTGCCACAGTTCTGGCAAATCTGTGCTGGCTAAGACCCTTCCCTCTGCTAGGACGTGCCCATTCTGTGATACACATCCCACAGGCTCTTTTTTCTGCTGCAGTCCCAGATCCTTGCCTAGCAGCTGGGACTCCAGGAAGTTAGGAGACAGCCAGCAGTCCTGCTTGCTTTGACTGGCCTTTTCCAAGGCAGGATCCACTCTTTGTAACGATTTTGCAATGTCCTTTGACTGAGAGCTCCTCAGACTTTGGTATCGGGAAGGTGCCTGTTGCACACTGTTATCCTTTGCCAGGCATGAAGCCTACTGAACTCTACTTCCAAAGGTCATCCCTGCCCACCTCACAGGTACCAAGTCCCTTTKGAACACCAGGGCTGAGTGTTGGTTCCTTGTATTCTCCTGGCTCACAGCAGTTTATTTTTTCTGGCACTTGGATAGCAGGACTCATCCACAGAGTCAATGTTTTATCCCAGCATTAGGTCTGTAATTGTGCACTGATCTGTGCTCCACAATGATTTTCAGTGCTGTCCACTGGAGATGTGTAACATTGYCCTGGTTCATTTTGAAGGGCTGTAAAGCCATTCAGGCTCAAATTCACCACAGGCACAACTGGGAATTACCATGACACCATTCATCACATGCTAAGCAGGTAGAGCCTGAAAAGTCTTTTTTTKGGAAGGGGGAGACGGAATAATGAAGGCTTATGCAGGGAATAGAAAGAAGACCCCARAAGATAGCTTTTGATTTCAGGAGGAGACTGGTGCAGGAGATAAGCCTGCATGCTTAAAAGCCAGTGGTGTGATGGCAACAAACACAAGGCTGCTATGTCAAGTGTGGTAGCTCCATTTTCTGCAAAAATCTTACAATACTGAAATGTTGCAACAGTTTTTCACAAATCTCTTCCTGGAATTCCTCCTGTTCTCAGCACTGGTTCCTACCACACCAGGGCTGCATGCAAGCACTGGCTGAGATGGGCAAGGAGGACAAGTTTCAACCCTTTGAGAAAGAGCAAAAGAACATGCCATGCAGGTCATCAGACAATATCCTTGGCATCCCCTCTTTTTTTTGGGGGGGGGGATGGGGGGGCGGTTGGCCAAAATTAGAAAAACCAGAAAAGCCAAAGTGGGAATCACTTCTCTGCTCTGCATCTTGAAATGAATTTGGTGGGGATGGAGGGGAGTCTTGGACCTTTTCCTATGTTCTGTACCCAAAACACAAGGCTAACTTGAATAATAATTGCTACTATATGTTAAGCCATGRCATTAAGGCTTTGAGTACTGAAAGCATGCCAGGCATTTTAAAGAAGCAACAAAGGTTTCCTTCTGTCAAGAACTTCACCCATTTTGTAAAGACCTGGGAGATTTAAGCTTTGGTTTGTCTCAGTCACATGTAGACAGTCAACTGTAGTTTAGTCTATACAGTCCAACTAGAAGAGGGCACCCACCAGTGCTTCTGGGATGAATGCCCCAGGGGTTATAATTTCCTGGCCTTTGAGGACTGCACACCCAGTTAGCAGGAGCAGACATACAGAGCATGAAATTGCTGGAATCCCTGTGAGGAAAGGCTGCCCAGGCACCAGGAGAATGTGGCAGGACTGTGAGGTACAATGCTGGATGTASTCTGCTCTCCTCACATGCCAGGTGGTTTTGGAGGAGCCAGGATGACAAGAGGTGTTTTTTTCCCTTCCTCAGGACCAGTGGGTGCCATCCCCCGTTTGGCTGCCAGTAGCTCGAACCAAGCACTGTGCTCAGGTGCCACTGTGTCCCCATGGTGTGGACCTTGAGGTTTTAGATGGATGGGAGGCTGGGCAGGTGAAGGACACAGCTTCCAACAATGCAGCAGATCCTCGGTACAGCCCTTCTCCTCAGCAGGGACAGTGATCTGACACAGGAGCTGAGAKAGGGAGGTCTTTGGGAGGATGGGAACACTGGCGTCTTCATTCCTGCTCCCACTGCATCTCAGTTCTGAGAGAGCTACAGGGGACACTGGTACGCACCACTAATGCCCATGAGAACCTTTATGCAGGTCCACTGCTCTTTTGTCTGCAYCCATTTGTTTTTGTCTGCCCCCTTCCCCTGTCCCCAAAGGTACTGATACCCTTCCCCCCCACCCTGCACCTTGTGCTGTCTCAGATGTAGGAAGCAGCCCACACATGTGGCATCCTACCAGCTAAATTCACCCAGCAGCAGCAGCAGCAGCAGCAGCATTCCAATCATTAAACTTCCAGGAAGGGAAAAGTAAAACAAAAGGTCTGATAGATACTTGCATGCGTTTTACCTATAAGAGGAACCAAATAAAATAGCGTGCTTTGAGAGTTGTGGTGAATCACTCAGAAACAATCTGCAGGCATTAATGGAATTTTATTTCTGGGGGAAAAAAAAGAAAGAAAGAAATGCAGGCCCTGGGATATCCCTTTATGGCATATGCGTTTTATGTTTAAATGCATTAATGGGACTGCTATGCTATGAGTCATCCCGCACAAGAGTTTCATGTGTTTCTTAAAATACACTAGAAGTARCTGAAGGCATGCATGGGTTTGCTGTGCAGTTATCTATCAGGAATCTGAGCAAATACCTGCACACGTGGCATCCCAGGCTTCAGAGCTGGGTGACCCATCCTCGGCCCTCTCTGCCTCTTGTACAGACCCGGGTTGGGGAAGCCAAAACAGAAGTTGATCCTACTGAATAACAAAATGCAGGGTCCCTGTGTTAATATTAGGGAAGCTTCAGGGCTAAATTACAGAAATTTTGCATATATATAGACAGAAAACTGTAGAGTTTCCTTCTGAAGCATTCTCGTCAAAACTACAGCTGCCTGGTTTTTTTTTTATCCCAGGGATGATTTGTTGTCTGGTTTTGTCTCTTTTTTTTTTTTTTCCTTTTCCATTTACTACCAGTCCCGACTGTAAGTCTATTTACTACTCCTTTAAAGCCATGCTATTGAGCTGTGTGGAGCTCCTCTCAGTCTGCTCCTCGCAGGTCACTGCAGCTGCTGGCTGCTGCCTGGCTCTTCGAGCTATTCCTTTTTGGGACAGCAGATATAGTTTTAACATGGGAAACACCCAGTGCCAAGTATTTCTGATGGTGCACGTTACGTCTACGCGTATGAGTAAACGCTTATGCTCACACAACAGCGCTGTGATGCAAACCTTGGGGTGAGGGATGGTTAGTTAGTGATTAGTGAAAAGTAAGGACTGGGGCTGGGAACCTGCAATTGTMTGGACGAGAAGATCCTGGAAAAGAAGGTGGCCTCGCTTTCTCGACATAATTATTTAAGGTCGAAGGGGGGGTCCCCGCAGCGCCGCCCGGCCCCCTCAAGTCCCGCGGCGGCTTCCCGGCCGCCCCGCCCGGCTGCGCGGCGGGCCCGGGCGCGGAGAGCAGCGGGCGGAGCGGAGCGGGCGTGTCCCAGCCTCCCTCCTCCCATTTCCCCGTGCGTCAGGGCCGGGAGGAGGAGGAGAATCACCTTTTTTTTTTTTTTTAATTTTTTTTTTAAAAGCCTCCAACTACTTTAGCACGGACTCGGCAGCAGATGGTGGACACGGCCCGAGGTTTCGGCGGGGAGAGCGAAGGGATGCGCCCAGCGCGCAGCGCCCGCCTGTAGCTCCGCGCCCGCTCCGCTCCCCCCATGAGCCGCCCCGCGTCCCTGCTGCCGGCCGCCCGCTGCCGCAGCGCCCCGGCCAAGCGCCTGCAGCCCCTGCACGACGGCCCCGCCGAGGAAGCGCCGGCCGCCAAGTGCCCTCGGCTCGCCGAATGCGGCCCCCCGGACTGCCTGAGCGCTCCCGGCTCGCCGTGYGCCCCCGCTTCTCCCGGCGGCGGCGGCGGCGGCGCGGCGGGTCCCAGCCTGATCGCCTCGTACCTGCTGCTGCCGCTGGCCGAGCGGGAGCAGGTGTCCCGGGCGCTGAGCGTCAGCTCGGGCCGGGAGCTGCGCTGCAAGGTGAGCGGGAGCCGCGCGGGTGGGGAGCGGGTCCTGCCGGTGCGGGGACAGCCCTCCCGAACATCCATCCTCCCGCTGCTCCACGGCCGGCAACGCCCGSCCAGCCCCCGGCGGCGTTTGCACGCCCTGCGAGTGAGCCGGGACTCCGGCTTACCTCGGAGCGCCTTCCCCCCAGAGGCTGTGGGAATGGTGGTTTGTTTTAGTTTCCTCCCCAGCCTTTCAATATACAACGAACAGGAAGGGTCTCGGTAGCCGCTCCTGCCGGTCTTGCCGAGCCCTGGCTTCCCTCCAGCTCTCGTCATTGTTTGGGGAGAGTTGCTACGCGAGCTGCAGCTTTCAACGCCCTTGAGAATGAATTTGGGTTTAATTTCCTCTATACAGGTGTTCCCCCTCAAACACTACCAGGACAAGATCCGACCTTACATTCAGCTGCCGTCACACAGAAACATCACCGGGGTTGTCGAAGTCATTCTCGGGGACACCAAGGCCTATGTGTTCTTTGAAAAGGACTTTGGGGACATGCACTCCTACGTGAGGAGCTGCAAGAGGCTGAGGGAAGAGGAGGCTGCCCGGCTGTTCAAGCAGATTGTCTCCGCTGTAGCTCACTGCCACCAGTCAGCCATCGTACTTGGTGACCTCAAGCTCAGGAAATTTGTCTTCTCTAATGAAGAAAGGTGAGTGGCTGTCAGCAGCCAGCCCTGGGGTGAGTGGGGAGGGAGGAATGCCACATCCAGAGACACAAAAAGCGTCCCAGGGAGTGGAAACAGCCCCGTCAGCCGGGCATCACCTGCGAGCAATCCGAGTAGGTCCTCCTCACGTGTGTGTAGTAGGTCACGGATCTATCCGGGGTGCACTCCCTCTTAGATCTAGACTGATGAAAGGGAGGAAGCTCACCGGGAGCTTCCTCTCATTCAGCAGAAGTTCAGTGAAACCCGCTGGCAGACAAAGGGATGATAGTTCAGATGCTCGTWAGCGCCAGAAGATGTCATGTGTGCCACTCATTCAGTGTCAAATGAATAAAAGGCWGAGAGGGAGAGGGGGGTAGGCTGAGGTGTTGTGCCGGCGGGAGGAAGCAGCCCAGCTGGGGGAGCAGGAGATGTGAGGAGCTGGAGCTCTGGTCCYTCCTCGGGAGAGTTGCTTTGTGACCCACGGTGGAGCCCCAGCACTTGGGTAGGGTCTCCTTGCTGAACCACTCTGCTGATGAGAGTGATGCTGCTGAAMCCTTTGAGGCTTTTATCCCTCCTCCACTGCCCCCCATGCCCGTGGATCGTGGGCACACGCAGGAGGGAAGGTGGGACATGGTTAAATAATGCTTTGGGAATCCTGCGTCAAAGAAAATCACTTTAGTGAAACTTAGCCTAAAGCCTAGGTTCATAGAGGAGACCATAGAATCTAGTTGTTAAAATTAGATTAGGGAAATAATTCAGTATTCCCCTGGAGTGTTTGCTGCTCTTGCAGTGCTTCACCACACGTGGCAGAGTCAGAAATACAGCAAAACTGACTCTGGACTAGCTGCTTATCCCAAGGAATGTTAAAAAACTAAGTAAAAGCTGTAATGGAGTTGTGCTTAATATCATAAAAATGTAAGTTGATACTACRGATGCRAAAGAAAAGGGATTTTGTTTTGTTAAACTGGGCTAATGATTYTCCAGGATATCTTTTACAAATTTGATAAGAAAATTAACCAGCGCTGCCCCTCTGAAACAGCCATATGTTGACACATAAAGAAGGCTATTCCTTTGAAGGAAACTATTGCAGCTTTTCCCTCCCATAAGAAGATGAAACATTTGTTGAAATGTTACGTTGCGCACAGTCTCGCTCATTTGGAAATAACTTGTTGCACAGGCGATGTCATGTGCATCACATTTGGCAAGAAGAGGGTTAAGCAATGGCAGGCGACGCGGGCTCTGCACAGGTGCAGTTTCAGGGCTCCCGCAGCCAATCCCGGGCCCACGGTTCTCGTTGAGTCATATTTTCCGTTTGCAGAACCAATGGGTATTTGCCGAGGTCAGGCTGAGGACAGGCTGAAGCCAACATATCTACACCCCAGCAGGCTGCCAGGCAGTGCAGAGCCCTTCCAGGACTGGCTGGTGGCTTCCCTGCCGACGGGGAGCTCCMCTTACCCTCCAAAATAGGAGGTTGGGGTGGACCCATCTCCACCTGGACATGGTGGGTGTGGTGATACGCTCCAAAAGGCAAAAAGAATAAATTACGAACTAAAATGAAAAAAAAATAAAAAGCTTAGGGAAGCCAATGATCCTCATCAGTGCAGAGGGGTTTTGTGGTTTGTGGAATTGCACAGCTGGATGCTGTTTGCTCAAAGCCTGAATGGCACACAGTGGCTGTAAAGTGCYATGTCATCAATTAACCCCCTGCAGYGGCACTGCAACCTGCGTGGGTAGCAGAGACTCCTAAAGAGTCCTTTGTGTTGTTAAAATCTCCAGTTAATAAAAAAACGCGAGCGTCACTGAATGCTGGCCCGATGCATACAGCAGCACTTCCATTACACATTCCCGGGCGTCTGGGCAACTTCTCTGCTGCACGTTGAGGTGTTTTCTTTCTCCGTGCCAACGTGAGAGAGGATGGGGCCGTGGCAGGGGCTTGCTGTGCTTGCTCACGACTACTGTTGCTATTTCTCACTTGTGGCTTCCTCTCCTGCCCTGCCTAGGACTCAGCTGCGTCTAGAGAGCCTGGAAGACACACACATCATCAAAGGTGAAGACGATGCTCTGTCGGACAAGCACGGCTGCCCGGCGTACGTCAGTCCTGAGATCCTGAACACGACAGGGACTTACTCTGGAAAATCGGCCGATGTGTGGAGTTTGGGAGTGATGCTTTATACCCTGCTGGTGGGACGCTATCCCTTCCATGACTCGGACCCTAGCACTCTGTTTTCCAAAATCCGGCGTGGACAGTTCTGTATTCCTGACCACGTCTCCCCCAAAGCCCGCTGCCTCATCCGCAGCCTCCTGCGGCGGGAGCCTTCCGAAAGACTCACTGCTCCGGAGATCTTGCTTCACCCTTGGTTTGAGGCAGTCTTGGAGCCTGGATATACAGACCAGGAGACGGGAGCTTCAGATCAGATTGTCCCAGAATATCATGGAGACAGTGATGATATTAGTTCCTTCTTCTGCTAACCCCGAAATCTCAAAAAACCTTGTCGGTTCTTACCTCCGGCATCTTTGTAGGGTTTCATTTTCCCACTTCTGCAAACTCAACAGCATCTTAAAGTGCCAGTATGGTCAGAAAAGTGACCTTGTCTAAATGAATGCCACCCTGGAGGTCTGCACTCCCTAAGTGTACTCAGAGTTCCATCCTCTTGCYCTGCTGGTCGGTCCCACCAGCCCTGGAGGACTTGTGCAGCCTTGTGAGAACTCTCTGGCTGTTCTGCCTCCCGCATCCCCCTCCGGTGTAACTGGTCGCATCTTGGCTGYGGAGTCCTACGTCTGGCAAGGTGTGGGATGGAAAGGCAGCTCCTTCTGCTTTCCTGCAGCRGCTGCAGAGGTGTGGAGCCCTGGCCACGATGTGTAGGGGCAGAGGGGCACATGGTGCACTTCTGCCTGAACAAATCTGACAGAAATGGTTAAAAGGGGGATCGCCTCGGCATGCCCCAGCAGCCACCTCACCAAGCAGCTCTCTGACTGTAAGCACACGTTAATGAGGGAAGGAGGTCTTCACCCACCATGGCCAGCTCTCTGCTCGCTGCTGCTCCTCCAGCTGATCCTGCTCTGAAAGGCGTGAAGCTCCTAGATCCACCCGTAAGACAAATCACTGCTGTGGCTCTTTCTGAAGCAGAAACCAGCAGATCTCCCAGCTGGATCCCTTCTGATTCCATTCGCTGTCCAGGAAAGCGTTTTAAATAGACTTAAGCCTCGTGTTACCACGGTGTAGCCTATATAACTTTATGCCCTCAGCGAGCTTGTCAAGTAGCAGGTCTCGTTAGCTCCGAGTGCCAAAATGTATCCGTTTACCAAACCGTAACRCTATCGGCTGGGGCACCTTCCCCTGAAAGGATAACGGGTGTCTTGTACAGTACCTGTAAACATGGCCATGTTTTTCAACCGGCTTAACTCTTAAAAATACCACATCACCTCCTCTTTCCCCCTCCACCCCCACAAAAAATTAGTCTTAAGAGTAAAATCTCTGTACACCCTTAGTTGATTATTCAGGTATGCCTCCAGCCTCCCCCACCTATTTTTTTTCCTTTTTTTTTTTTTAATTTTGTTTTGTTTTTATTTTGCATGATTATTCATAGTCTTTCCAATATGTGTGAATAATGAATATATCTGAATCATTAGCTTCCTGGGTTGGGGGTAAGTAAAGCTTAATCCTGCCTAAGATTTCTGCTTAGTTTCCCATGTGTCCAGTGGTTTATGCAGAGATGTCCATTCACCTTAGGCAAGAGTGTGGCTTCTAAAATGGCTGTGAGGTGGGTGATGCACGTTCCCAACACCACCCAGTTTGAGTGAAGTCATTTTAAGGGTTAACCCTGGCAAGCTGCAGTCCCACCACGCATTGCAAGGATACCATGTATACCTCATGGACTGTGTACTTTGTACATACCTTACTGTTTGGGGTTTTGTTTTCTTGTTTTGTTGTACCTTGTCTTAATAAGAGGTGTCGAAGAGCAGTTTAATGTGAATTATTGTTGGCAATACTAACTTGACAGAATCATGAGCATTAAGAGCAGAGCGCTCCAGCTCTCCGTTGCACTAAACCTCTCATGATTGCTTGACATTTGTATCTGTGATACAGTTTAACCCTTCTATGAAAAACAGTACGTTTGTATATATTGGTAGAAAATTCTGCCAGAAAAGCTAAAAACACTATGTCCAATTTGTACATATGTATATGTCTGTGGAAACCTGGATGATAAAGTCTGACTTGTAGAAAGTTTTAATAAACTTGGTTTCATAATGTTTGTCCCCAGTTCRTGTGGTGCCTCAAGAGGAATGCTGCTCAGTGTGTCTGGTTTAATCTGAAAAAATGGGGTTTGGCCTTAGAGACTATCAGCTCCTCTATGGTCTGTATATGCATTCCATCATGCCTTAGCCTGAACTCCCTCAACTCAGCTTGGGATTGAATCCCCAGGGAGAGAGGGGACAGAGGATGGATCCTGCCTCTTGTGAGGTGGAAAGGGCTTGGGATGTCCCCAGGGTTATGTGAAAYGGGATATCCTACTCCTCTGATAAACAAGGGAGAGAGGAGTTAGAGCTCTGCCTCTGAATTTTAGAAACCCTCTTGCCTTTCAGCCCATGCATTTGTTTCCCTCTGTGTCCTGTGAGCAGAAGATGCTGTGGCACAGCAGGGCTGTCATCCTGCACCTGTGTGCCTGGCAATGTGATGCTTCAGCCAGTGGAAAATCCTATCTCAGATGTCTAAAAGTGAGCAGCCAGAAGGAGAGGCAGTAACCAAGAGCACTGGTGTTACAGGGAGCTACAGCTCGTGGGCGGAGGCTTGACCCTGCTGCTGGGAGGCAGCACGGTGCTCTCATTAAAACRAAGGGAAGGATTATTAGAGCTGCTTTTCTTTGTGGTGAGAAGAGAGAAGTATAAATAGCTGCAGTATCAAGGTTAGAGAATGTGCTTTCCTGAAAGAGATCAAGCCACCCTTGCAATCCACCCGGAGCGGTGAGATCATCGCTCACAAGTGGAAAGGAGGAGGAAGAGAGTCTTGATTTTTATTTATACTTTGCCTCATGTTTAACTTTGTCCTTTTGCTTGAAATCTGTTTAGTGGAGCAACTGCTTCTAGGCAGCTCCTTGAGAAGAAGCAACTTTAAAAACAGCTTTTACTTTTAGAAGGGGAGTGGAAAGTGAAAAGGGAATAGGGACCTGGTCAGCGATAAAGCAAAGTGCGCTGACTCTCATGAGTTACCTTGACTCCCACTCTGTGAAACCAGTGATCTGTGCAGTAAGCATATTTTCTTAGCACTTGCTGAGTGAATGTCAGACACCAAAATATCTCAAGTTACTTTACTGATGTCATTCTTGCAAGACTTGTGAAAATATGCACACTGCATAGCCTGGCTGATTAAATTACCCCCTGCCCTACCATGCTTTCAGGCTTGGACAGGAGCCCTGATGCATCCTTTCAAAACAGCTGCAGGAGGTTTGTATTTAAGTGAAACCTCAAAAAACTTTCAAAACACTTTTTTCTCCCCCTTGCAGTTAAGTCACCCTCAGTAGGTGAACGTGTAGGTCATCCCGTGACTTTGTTTCACATGAGCTGTGCTGCAGAGCAATTAAAATAAACGCCAAATTGTAGTAACATCTGCAAACAGCCTCTGTATTGCTTTAGGGATTATAATGCAACATCCGTTTGTACAGCAGAATAAATTGCTATTGCTTTGTTACCCCATCGTTTGTATTATTGTATACAAAGTTTCAGAATGTGTTGAAAGAACCAGCATATTAAGTGATTAAACTTTTGATGGTGGGTGTGAGAACTTTGATTTATGCAATGCACACATTTCTTTTTGAGAGAGTCATAGTTTGTCTATTTTTAAATGGTCCTTTTGGCTGAGGACCACATGAATCTCTTAGGTATTTTGCAGACCTGGTCACCATTTTCACCTTGAAATTGCCCTCTCTGAAAAGTGCTGTAAGAGTTCAGTCCTCTGTTGTTGCTAAAAACACAGGAAAAGTTGAGGTTTTTCACAACATCCTGGTCTCGGTCCTAAGCCGACATCGAACCACCTCACAGTCAGGATGGGTCTTACATCTTAAGTATGTATTTTATCAACTCTCAGTACTTCAGCTGCATTTTAGGCACCAGTTCAATAATTTTCTTTTGAAGTAGCACAGCAGAATTTGTAAACCAGCTTCCTCTGAAAGTGCCAGGTAAAACAGCCAGCTCAGCAAGCTCAGGTTTAAGGTCAACATGTCTGCCAAGGAGGTGATACTGCTGAGGTTATTTGCAGTCAAAAAGGACTGGTAGAGGTTCAGCTCTACCTATGCTAAACAGTGGCCTGATTTTCGTAGAATACCTTCAAGTTAGGCAAAGGCAGTTCTGCATCAATGTAGTATTTATGAAAGCAAAGGGGTGAAAGAACAGGGTTATTTTATAGATGTACAAGAAGAAAATTCATTGCCCTTGGCTGGATCACAACGCCAGTGCAATACTCTAGCTCTCCTTTAATGCACCRAGGGCAGGCCTGACAGATAACTTGAGAAACACTTATTATTCCAGCAGTGCTGAGTGCACTCTGTCAAGCAATTCTCAACAGATTATCTCTTTATAGAAAACCAAAATTTTTTCCCTACTTTTTTCATGCTGTTGCATTCTTTCAGGGAAAAAAGCCTTATGGCACTGCACAGATTTAGCAGCACAAATAGTGAGCACTGAGGAGAATAACGTGACATATAACCACGGTCTGAATTAATCCCTTGCAAAAAATGTCTTCGTTAAATGCAATGTCACAGAAGTATTGTTGATAAAAGTACCGTGAAATTTGCAACAGTTCTTGCCATGATTCCTYCATAACTTGCAAAATCCTTTTCTCCAAGTGAAATCCAGTGTTCAGATTTCAGACAGGATCAACTTTTGTTGCAGCAAAATGAKAAATCCTTCAGGATATGAGTTCACAGCAGCATCTTTTTCTTCTTTTTGTGAAGCCAGCTATTTAGAAAATGCCTTAAAGAAAACTCATTAGTTTTCATTGCCCTGCATRTATTTATTTACAGTATTTAACCAGCTAAACAAGCTAATGTGCAGCACTTCATTTCCTAATTTGGCTTTGAAACTGGAGCAGCCGAAGTATCAATTACATTCTGTCAAATGCAAACATTAACATAACTGTATGAAGCAATCATGTTTCTAACAACAGCAAGCACTGCCCAGAGGACCAAAATAAATAAAATTCATAGAGCAAGAGGTAAGGCTTTTCTTTAAGGCAGGATTAGGGCTGGTGAGCGCTTCCCTCTGCGGGGTGTTTGTCTGGCAGGGCTGTGCAGGAGCTCCAGCTGAGGTGCAGGGGATTAATAAGGCGCTTGCTCACCAAGGGCACGGTCTCATCACGGCGGGTGTGGATTTCTGCCTGCAACTCCCACTGTTATTAATGGTTAATTAATGTGTAATTTGCACAAAGAGATGAAACTGAGGCCTCGGCGGTGTGTTGTGAGCACACACACACAGGCTTATCATTCGAAGAAATATCAGGGTGACACCAAGGGTGGATGACAGAAAATAAGTGTGGCGTGAATCAGCTGCCCTGTGTTTATGATACGGCGCTGTTGTGGGAAAACATTCACCTCCATCAACTGCCGTCTCCTGCCAACAACAAAAGTTGATTTTGATAAATTATTAGTGGAGATGTTCTCAGTGGCTTTGCTTAGATTTTACTCCTCTTGCGCAAATTGCAGATTAGGAAAGGATTAAGTAACAACAGTGTGGCTAAAGTATTACACATCGTGCTGGCAATTAGCCAAAGAATGTAGCATGCAAAAGCTGACATTGCCTAAGAAATCAAATATAGCTCTGGTCACCACAGAAAATGACTCTTCCCCACCACCCAAGATAGCTGCTCAGTTTCTTTCCTGTCTCAGAGCCTTGCACCAGCAAATTGTTCATTACAGAAATTTGTTTTCCTTTTCATGATTTTTAAAAAAAATTTTTCCTTAACTTCCTGATAGTGAAAAAGCCGTAAACATTTAGATGAATTGAAGAAACCATAAATGTAATTGAGTGTAAAGYCATTGTTGGGCCCTGTGATAACATCCCTGTCAAGTCTCAACTTGTCAGAYTCATAGCCTCACTGAGGCTCAAATACCACGAGTTTCCTTTGCTGCACTAACAACTGGAGACAAAATACCCACATAATTTGGGGCAAGATTTGCACACACAATGAGAATGACTTTGCAGATGAGCAGTGGGATGCATGGTGTGAGTGTTTCCCRCAGTGACTAATGGCAGCAGAGTTAGGCTCACAAAGTTCAGTCAGCAGCCTCTGTTGCTAAGCAGGGGGACAACAACCCTCAAACATCAGGTGAAAGTGCAATACCCATCTGGTGCATTTATGAAGTTGCTGGCTGACAAGCGTGGTGGGGAGCTCTGCTCCTCCTCACCCTCCTGCCTGTGCCCAAGCTGCCTGGATCTGGGGGAAGGCAGGATGCTGTCAGGTCCCTCGGGCCCCAGGAGAAGCACATGCCCTTGCCTGATGCCTGCAGATGTGCAGGGAGTGTGGCTGGTGCCCAGCAGGCACCTCCTGAGGTGTTTCCCTGCAGCACAGGGACACAGCACCCAAAGGGGACCTACAGGAAAGATGGAGAGGGACTCRTTGTCAGGGACTGTAGTGATAGCACAAGCAGCAACAGTTTTAAGCTGAAAGAGGGTTGGTTTAGGTTGGGAACAAATTCTTTCCTGTGGGTGTAGTGAGACACTGGAACAGGCTGTCCAGAGAAGCTGAGGGTGCCCCAGCCCTGGAAGTGTTCAAGGCCAGGCTGGATTAGGCTTTGAGCCACATGGTCTAGTGGAAGGTGTGCCTGCCCACAGTGGGGGGTTTGGAGCTAGATGGTCTTTAAGGTCCCTTCCAACCCAAAGCATTGCATGATTCTATGACACTGTGGCCCACTGATACCCACCTTGGTATTTAAGCATCCTCCAAGGACCTTCCTATGAAGGAAGTCTTGCTTGGCCCTTGCTGTGACTCTATCTGTACCTCGAGGTCTCAAAATCCTGCAGCAATGAATTCTACAGCAGATCTTGGCATTGCTTCAGTAAATTACCTTGCTTGGAAGGGGAATATGTTTCAAACAACAGCAATATAACAGGAAAGACTGAAGAGGAGCAGCTGGCCCAGTTTTGGATGATCTTTTTGCTGCCCTCACCCCCCATGGGGACTGGAGGTGACACTGGGCTCTGTGCAGGTCAGGAGCCTTCTGAGGCACCCAGAGCCCCCAGAGTGGTGAGGACTTGAGCCCAGTGGGCAGAAAGGCTTAATCAGTGAACTCATGGGATTTTTTATCCTGGGTCTTGTGATCCTTGATATGTAAGGGCTCTGTCTGCCGAAGGCAACGATCTCCAGGAGATTTTGGATTTTCATGTGAGCAAGGACAAGCAAATGTCTGGTTTCTCTGTTCAAAGAGAGATGTGGAAGGATGTGTCCCATGAACCCTTTGGACTATTCCCTGCTTGTTACTAGTGTCCCAGCCAGATGCTTCATGCTGCAAAGACATGCTTGACTGGCTGCCTCATTACAGCAGGCAGTTTCGTCCTTTCATCTGAGCAGCTGGCAAAACAATAAATTAAAAAATAAGGCAAAGTCAGCAAATAGTTTTCTTTCCCCATGTGCAAGGTTAGAGGAACTGCTGCCCCTCCTCCAGAATGATTTCCTGACTTAGTAACATTTTTCTCAATCTCCTCTTCTTCTTTCTTTCTGGGCACATGGGGAAAAGCAGGATTTGTGTTTTGAGCAGAGAGGGAGCACCTTTACATGCTGTGCTGTGGCCCAGGCTCTGCATGTTGTGTGCCAGCTGCAGCCAAAGCTCTGAGCAATCTCCCTCCAGCAAGGGGCAGGGGTGGCTTTGCAGAGAAAGTGCTTTTGTTGTGTCAGGATGGGGCCTGGACCCCAGAGAGSAGGTATCCCCCTGCCTGCAGGCTCCTCGGGCAAGCCTTGCTGCCTGCAGACAGACAGTATGGCCAGTATTAGCCACTGGCAGGAGCTGGTCCATCCTGGGATGTCCAGGTGTGTGGAGAGAGGATGCTGCAGCAGCATGCAGCTTGTCCCCAGCCCTGGGCACGCCTCTGATCCTGGCAGGGCGCCGTGGGCTGAGCTGCTGACCTGGGACTGGCCCGTGATGCACATCCTGCTCACGCATGTGGGCATGAGTCAGAGCCGGAGAGGAAAAGGCCTCACCCAGTGACAGGCAGTGGTGCAGGGAGCTCAGGCTGGGTGCTGGTAGAAGAGATTGCTCATTACAGCTGACATCCTCCCTCGGCAAAATCCCTGCACCTGCGACATGTAGGAAGGGGTTTGATGCCAACCAGGGCTCCCACCTCATAGTCAGGGATTCAATGGAACCTCCACAGGCTGGGTTTGTCAACATAGCTCGGTGCCTGCCTTCAGCATCTGCAGTCTCAGAGCTGAAGGAGCTGCTGGGGGCTCCCAGCACACACRTCCCAAGCAGCTGAGAGTCTCTCCACAGCAAGAAGGCAGAGTGAGATTGATCAGAGCCACATGCAATCCCCTCTGCCCTTGTGAGACCCCACCTGAAATACCATATTCAGCTGGGGGGCCACCAACACAGGAGGGGCATGGACCTGCTGAGCAATTCCAGAGATGGTCCTGAAAATGACCAGAGGGCTGGAGCCTTCTCCAGGCTGACAGGGCTGGGGCTGTTCAGCCTGCAGAAGAGAGGGTTCTGGAGAAACCTTGCAGCATCTTCCTCTACCTTAAGGGGKCCTTAAGGAAATATTGAGAAGGGACTCTCATGGAGCGTAGTGATGGAATAGGGGGGAATGGTTGTAAAGTGAAGAAGGGYAGATTTAGATTAGATGTTAGGGAGAAAACCTTTACTGTGAAGCTCGAGAAGCACTGGAACAGGTTGCTCAGAGAAACTGTGGATGCCCTATCCCTGGCAGTGTTCAAGGCCAGGTTGGATGGGGCTTTGAGCAACCTGGTCTAGTGGAAGWTGTCCCTGCCYATGTCAGGGGGGTTGGAACAAGGTGACACTTAAGGTCCCTACCAACACAAATCATTGCATTATTCTGTGCTGTGTAGAGGCCTCTAGAGAAGAAATACAATCTTTATGTCTCTTCTTCCCATCACTTTGACCTCAGTCTTGCTGTCTTCAGCACCTGCCACCASCCTTTTACCCAGGTGCTAATCTTCCTTGGGCATTGGGATAGATGGTCCAGCTGCCCCTTCCCTCCTCACTGCTTTTCCAGGAAACAGGTGTCCAGATCTTTTGACCCTTGCAAATGATTGCATTTAATTATTTCTAGAAAATTTCCACTATGGTTTAAAAGTGTTTCTTCCAGAAATCTGGTTCATCTTTGCTAGGAAGCCATTGTATGTCTCAGGCAAAGGTCAGGATGAATCATTTTGGAAAGCATGCCAGCTGCAATGGACTCCCAGCACCAGAGGAGTGGAAGTGTGTCCATGGTTTGCCACTTAAACACTAAGCCCTGAACACCCCCAGCTCCACTTGGAGTCAAGGGGATGACTTGCTTGGAGTAACAGATGGTGGGTATGACTGTAGGCAGTTCAAAAGTCAGACGTGGATGGATCACAGCAGTGGATGGTCTCAGAGCTGTGGCTTTAAAAGGGTTATTGATTCATTTGGAAACAACTAGCATGAGTGACTTTGTAACAGACAGGATTATTTAGTCTCACCACATGCCAAACATAGAAAATGTACAGTTCAGCACTGTGAATTCTTCCAGTGATCATCACATAAAACACCCGACAGGATAAGCTACCAATTGACTGGATAATGCATTTTTCTTACATATGTTTGCAGATACCAAGGCATGTGAGTTGTCCTCAAAAACAATGGGAGAAATTCTTCAGTTAAAGATCTAATAGGAAGGAGTTAAATTGAGAGGCAATCAACCAACCAAAAAAAAAATGTATCTGGATAGTGATACAGCCTTGATCCAGACTGCTGCAGCTGTTCAAAAGAAGGAGAATATAAGTCACTCTGAGTGTGTATAGAAAATGCATGCTCAGAATTCACACAAAAATACCTTTTCATCTCATATCTGCTTCTATGCTGGGCAGCCTGAGGAAGCTGGGACTTTCCTTTATGGGCCAGCTGAGGATGCTCCTGGTGACAAGGACACACAGCATGGTGCAGCCATCTCCAATCCCAGTTTCTCCTCCTTTGCTAGCAAAATGTTAAAAAATGCCAAGGAGTTATGGAAGCAAAGGCAGCCAGGGACAGGAGTGACCAGCAGGGCACGGAGCTCTCTGCCGTGAGCCCGTGTGGGTCCCCTTGGTGGGAGTTCAAGAGGCTTCACTCAAACCAGATGCCTCTGAGCAAGCAAAGAGCTGCTACTAAACCCTGGCAGCTCCACCAAGCCTTCTGCAGGGATGATCCAGTTTCCATGCTTGGGGTATCTAGTTCCACAGATCCCACATGCAGAAAATTGCCACCCAGATCATAAGGGTGTATCTAGAAATTTAGCTCTGACTTAAGGCAGCTACATTCAGTGTATACTCAGGAGTTTTGCTCTGGCATAAATTATAACAAAACCACTGTAATCTGAGGCAAATCAGGCTTGGCCTGCACTCTGTGATGCCATTCTATGGGGTCAAACCTAGAGATTCAAACTCAGCAGAGCCCTTGGAGCAAACCAGGGAGAAATTCTCCAGTGCATGCAACATTCCTGTATAAATCAGTGGGAACTGTAGAGTCTGGCCTGAAGTCAAGATTTCAGGATTTGACCCAATTTAACCTTGGCATAGTTGCCTAACTCCAATTTTTTACTTTTTTTGTGAGGCTCAACAATTAACTTTCAAAACAATTAAAAAAGAAAAGGCAGCTGGGGTTCAGAAGGGCTTTTCTAGCAGCAGGGTTTTGTTAAAGCTACTTCCACTACTATGGTATTTGTTGGCATCAGCATTTTGTGCAAAATAAAGCCCTGCTCTGGGCTTTWCTGTCCAGGGCAGAGCCATATGAGCTGGGGGCAGAAGTTGTGACTCTTCCCATACTTGACACACAGATGGGAAGTTCCTTTTCCCAAATTCAGCTGTTGGGGYTTTTTTTACTCACTGGACTGAAATTCAGCCACGTGCAAAATGCAAGAATTGCTCATCTCACATCCAATGAGTCCCAGTGTGGAAAGTTTATTGGAGAGGCTTTGGGGAAACCAAGGCATGAGATAAGAAGATGGGAAGGRGCAGGACAGGATTACAGCCTTGCAGAGGACAGAACTTTCTGTCCTTTCTGTCCCTTCTTGTTTCTATGCAGGGAAAGGGTGCTGTTTCCTAGGCTGTTTTCAGGAATCTCTTTTAAAGAGCTGATACAGATATAAAGATCTCTTTTTCTGTTCACTTTGTGGGTGGACAATAAAAGGCATAATCACAATCTTAAAGATTTTACTGTTTTAATTACTCCACTGCATCTTGGAATTTACTGTGCTACTGCTTGTTAATATATTCAGTAGAGCACAGGGGATGCTAACACTGCTGGAGTTTGATGATGTTTTGTTTCAAGTTTCAGACCCTGACTTGTAAACCTGCACTGTGCAGTCCCCTGGCTCCCTGTCCAGCCTGGGCAGTGGGGATGGGTGTCTGGCTGTGGCTGCTGTGATGGGAAGGACAAGCCCAGCACTGAGGAGTCACTGCAGCCCTGTTGTGCCCACRGAMGTCCTGGGAGAGATCACTCACCAAATACCTTCCTAGGCAAAACAGACTCAAATTGGAGATATTAACTGAATTTACTGCTAAAACAAAATCAGAGCAAGATAATGAGAATTAAAATAAACCTTGGGARCACCATACCGGCCTCCCTACCTCCATCCCAAGTTCCTTCTCCTCCCCCTCAGTGGCACAGGGAGATGGGAATGGGTGTTATGGTCATTTCATCACAGGTTGTTTCTGTCACTACTCAGGGAGAGTTGTTCTCCTGCTCCAGCTTGGGGCCCCCCACAGGAGCCAGTCCTCCAGAAACTTCTCCAGTGTGAGCCTTCCCATGGGCTGCAGCTCTCCACAAACTGCTGCAATGTGGGCCACTCTTCTACCAGGCGCAGTCCTTCAGGGACAAGCTGCTTCAGCACGAGTCCCCACCTGGTCACAGGCCATACCAGGACACTSCTCCAGGGTGACTCCTCTCCCCATGGCTCCATAGGTCCCTGCCCACAGGTCACAGGTATCCCACAGGGTCACAGCTCTTTTTCAGGAATCTCCGTGTTTCAGCCYAGGTCTCCTCCAGGGGCTGCAGGTGGATCTCTGCATCCCCTTGGTCCTCCATGGGCTGCAGGGGCACAGCTGCCTCACCATGGGCTGTACCATGGGCTGCAATAGAATCTCAGCTCTGCTTCCTGGAGCAGCTGCTGYCCCTCCTTCTGCACTGACCTGGCTGTCTGCAGGGCTGTTTCACATGTTCTTACCTTGCTCGTCTCTGACTGCTATTACATCTGCACAATRACTTCTTTTCMTTCTCAAATATGTTATCACAGAGGTGTTACTTTCATTTCTGAATGGCTCAGCTTTGGCCAGAAGTGAGTCCATCCTGGAGCCGCCTGGCATTGGCTCTGCTGGACATTGGAAAAGCTTCTGGTAGTTTCTCACAGCAACCATCCTTGAAGCCTCCCACTACCAAAATCTGGCCACRGCCCATCAGGAAAATCCAGGCATATTTTCAGAGAGAACTGGTTTTATTTCCCCTGGGGCACAAACATGAATAATTTCTTTTGGGTTTAGACTAAAATCAGCAGGATGGCCAGTGGCAGGGTGTTAAGTAGGAGTGGGTTTTAATCCTTTTAAGAGCTTTGATTAGTTTTGGTTAAAACTCCCCTCCCTTCACTSCAGATGAATCTGGATGGCTCCTCAGTATTTCAAAACAGCTTCTGRGATTTAGACTTAGGGTTTGAATCTCTTTTTGCTCCCAAAAACATCTTCAAAGCTAACTACCAGCAATGAGACATCCTCTGGCCTCTTCAGCTGCAGCTTCATTTGCAAATGACTGAAAATAAGAGAAGCATGGCCATTTCTGAAAGTAAAGCCAGCCCATGGAGGTTTAAGAGGCATGGGAGCACCCATATTCAGCACCATGAGATGCTTTGGCACTGGAATGTTGCTCTGTGTTAGGGTGTGTGCTGGCACAAGATGTGCTYGAGAACCCACCAGTGCTTTGGCAGGGGGAGGAAGAGTGGAAGTGTGGAGGGGAGACCTGGGACTGGAGCAACTGAGGGTGGGAATTTCCCAGGTGATACCAGGAGTGCCTGGAATGCTGGTTGTAGTTTATAGTTGTGGGGTTGATGCCAAGCCATTGGACACTTTGCTCCTGCTTCCCCTTGTTTCAATAAGTGCCTGCAGCTCTGCCTCCTGGATTATTCACTTTGGGGAAGGGAGGAAAAGGGGTACCAAGGCATGTGCTTGCATGACTCTGAGGGTGCACCCAGTCTAATGAAAGCAAAGAAGCACCCTAGGACTCATTTATTGGGCTTTCAAGCATGAGCAGACAATGGGAGGGCTTCAGTAAGAGTGAAAATCTTGGATTTGTGTAGGAACTTTTTACTTTTAGCTTTTTACTCCCCTTCCTACCCCCTGGCTTGTGACACAACAGCACTGCACATGACAGGGTAACCTCAGGCACACAATCATCCTCCAGGTATGATGACTGTCAGGCAAACAGATTGCTCACACCATCCTGTGCTGGGCTGAAAGGATTACAATATAGATTGGGATCAGGATTGCCTCCTGAATGTTCTCAGCCTCAAAACAGGTGTAAGGGAAAAGGACATGAGGGAAATTGTTTGCCAGTGRAGAATCTCTCCAGGAGGAATTGTTGGATAAATACTAGCTGAAGATTGGGATCAGGCAGCTGCTGTATTGGGCTTTTCCCACTCAGATGTAACCTGAGAGCAGCATTACAGGCTGCAGGCACAAGCAAAGCAAAAATGCTGTTGTATGCATGCATGAAGGACCTGTGCACCTCACACACTGAGTCCTGAGAGRGTCTGGTAAAAGGGTAATAAAATAATAGAATCATAGAACCACAGAATGGTTTGGGTTGTCAGGGACCTTAAAATATCATTTGGTTYCAACCTGGGCAGGGACACTTCCCACTAGACCAGGTGGCTCAAAGCCCCATCCAATCTGGCCCTGAACACTGCCAGGGATGGGACTTTYATAACATTTCTGGGCAACTTGTTCCACTGTCTCACCACCCTTACAGTAAAGAATTGCTTCCTTCTGTCCAGTCTAAACATAMCTTCTTYCAGTTTAAATCCATTCTCCCTTATCCYATCYCTACATGCCATTGCAAGAGGTTCCTCCCCAGCTCTCTTGTAGCTCCTTTAGGTACTTGCAGGTGCTACAAGGTCTACTGAGAGTGTCCTTTTCTCCAGGCTGAGCAGCCCCAACTCTCTCATCTAGTCAGCCTGGAAGGAGAACTGAACACACTCCTTTGCCAGTGCAGGGGATAACCCACTGTTGGAGGTGGGTTAAAAAATGGGGTGAAAAGTGTGACTGCAGAGCAAGATCCAAGGGTTCACCCATAGGGATTGCACCCATATATCATATATACYCTTCTTCAGGTAGTCCTGCATGTGTTGAGATTGTTTGAGAACTGCAGATGCAAAGAAAGATCCATAGGCCCAAAGTCAATATGTATTGCCAGAAGCCTGGYATCCTTGTTACAGAGTATTAACTGCAGTGTGCAGTGTGGTATATCAATTTAGATTATTTCCTGTAAATACATCTGTGCTGGAAAGCTCAGGTTGGACTCTGCATGTATTTCTCCTGCTTTTTTCAGCTGGATAGAGCTTGAGCAAACAGATCATGTGACTTGCCAAAACCACCCAGTGAGTCACTGGCTCAGCCCAGATTAGATCTCAGGAGTTTCTAGCTTTGATCTAGCCACAAGACCACATGGCCTCTTTCTATAGTCTTTGATGAAAGGCTACATAAACACACATAAGGGAGCTCACTAAATTTTTTTTGGAAGTTCTGAAAAATGTTTTGCCCCTGCGGCAAGTAAAATTGAAAGGAGCTGTAATAGGGTGCCATGCACGTATCTGCTGGAGTAAAAGAATATTAACAGTGACAAAGTATATGTCCAAACACCTGAAAAAAAACCTGTGCARATGACAACAGGATGCTCTGGATAACAGTGCTGTGAATGCTGTACCTGCCATATGGATCCTTCCACAAGAGCTGTTACCTTATAAAGAGACATTCTTGCGTCATCCTTCAGAAAGTATAAACACATTAAGCAATGTTATTCTCTAAAACATCAACACATGAGCTACTTACAATGGACTAAAAAGTCATTGTTGCTTTGAGGAYGTATTTGTCCCAAGTGATTCATAACAATCCATGGCACTGCGGCTATGAAGACTTCTAAAGGATGCCTCCACTTCCAGGCAAGTATCCACGGAAACAAGCCCACAAGTTTGCTTTGTTTGCCTCCTTTTACCTAGGATAACCTTTTAAGCTGYTTTGTAGACAGCCAGGCTTCCCAGCTGAAGCAGATGTCTATCCCTTCTCGATGCTGGGCTTTCCTTTCTGTACCTGCTGTGCTCCTTCTGTGGTCTCTCCTGGAGGAAGGGCAGCGGCTCCCTTTGACGGAGCCGGATGAAGATGAGGACATCTCAGTGGCAGTAACTCCTATAGTACAGTACTAATGTGGTTCCAGAGGCAGCTGCCAAGAATTGCTTCCCATGCCTGCCTGTGCCAGGAGATGTGTGGAATGATGAAACCGAAGCTAGCGGAGTGCAGGGCCCATGTCACCATGATTGGGGATTTGGAGCAGGACCTGAGGGAGCTCAGATACCCTCATGCTCYCAGGATGGGCAGCTCAGCTAGGCAAAGACCATTCTCTGCCAAGAGAAAGCCACATCAGCACCATCAATGCCAGAAGACTGTTTAGGCCTGTCAATCACCATTTTTACTTTCTTTCTTCCCAGCCCTGCTTTCGCCTCTCTGTTCCTTTGAGATCAGCTCTGAGATGTAGGGAGACATCCTACAGTGTTTTAGATCCTGTATAGCCCCCATGGCCACCTGGAATTCAGCTCTCAGTTTTCTGAGAGCCTCACGTCATTAGGGAAAGCCAGYGTGTGTGTGTCTGTGTCAGCACATAACAAAACACATTGTAAGCACCCTGAGCTCAGGAACTAATACGTGCTCTGGCAGGAACACAGYCGTGCCAGCAGGAGCACAGGGTCATAAGCAAAGGCAATATTGTCTCCTGTGGG
The DNA here is from genome assembly GCA_014549065.1 of Cardinalis cardinalis. Classification (NCBI taxonomy): domain Eukaryota; kingdom Metazoa; phylum Chordata; class Aves; order Passeriformes; family Cardinalidae; genus Cardinalis; species Cardinalis cardinalis. The sequence continues at coordinate 315,788 of JACDOX010000058.1, read as the reverse complement.
ACTAATAAAGACAAAAGACAAAGCAACTGTTTACTGTACTATTGAGGGGACTGTTTGGGACACTGAGGGGGGAATGCAGCAGATACTGATATATAATTGTTAAGTTAAGGTAAATAATCAACCTGAAAAGCACACAGAAACTCAACCCCAGACTGCACATAGGTGTTCTGGGCACTGAGGCAGGTGTCTAGCAGAGGCATGTTGGAGCAGCTGGTCTGCTGTTCTCCTCTTATACTGCTGTTACCTTGTCCTACCTTCCTGATTCGAATCAATTGAAGAGCATCCATATAGACTCATGCAGTCTACTCAGGTCAGTTGTAAAGGGGCAGAGTCAAAAGCATTTTGATGCTCTCAGAAACCCAAGACCTCTGTCCTCCTGCACCAGGATGAGCTCTGTACAGCTGCCAAGCTCTAAAAGCCTGCACAGCATYTGTGCCCAGTACCAGCAGGAAATGTCCTCCTTCTGGTACTGCAAGAAATGAGATGTGATTTATGGAGTGAAGTTCCACTTAATAAAACTGGAAATGACATACTGATGGGTGGCTGAAAAGACCACCACACTGCACAAGAGAACAGGGCGTTCAGTCCTCYAGTCACCTCTTCACAGCTCAGAGAAGGAAACCACACCAGGATTTTAATTCACTGTTAGTTGGATCATTTCATACAGCAAACAGCAGTTCCCCAGAGTTTAAACAAGTAGGGGTTCATTGCTTAAACTTCAACGAGCACTGGCTAGCTCAAAAGAGAGCCTCCTTCTGACAGAAATGGAAGGACTAATCACTCAATCTAAAAATTAGAAGTTGTTTTTGTACCACAGACCATAATCAAATTACATTTATCTCATTCAAGTAGATTAGAGCACTAATTATCAGCCTATGTATGCAGTGTGTGCAGACATATCTGTGAACACAAACACCCATATGTTTCTATATTCAGAAATACAAACAAAGTTGAACCCAAAATGCAATGGGATGTTATTGCTGCCCAGTGTGGGGAGGAGGATCTCTGCATCTATAATGTTTGACAATCTTCACTTCATCAATRGCTTTTAATGCTCCAGACATCTGGGCTTGTCCATGAAGATGGTATCTTGGAGGTGGAGGATTTGGCAAAGCTTGTGGTGGAACAACAGTTAAGCCATAGACAAGAGCATGGCCTGGTAAGACTGGAAGAGATTGCATCGAAGATTGGGTTTCTGCCAATGAAACATTAATAGCCATGGGGCAAGTTAATCCTTGCAACCTTGCGGTCAAGTCTCTAGCTGTAACCTCTTCAGGAGAAAATCTAACTAATGCTGGTGTCCTCAGTGAAGTCAGCAGACCTGAAGAATGTGTGTCACTGTCAGAAGCCCAAGCACATGCTGACAGGCTGTAACTTCTAAGAGGCATGGGCTGGTACATCCCATTACTTCACTGAGACCTCTGTGGAGCAGCAGAGATCGCCATCCAGGAGACAAAGATTACAAAATTTTTTAGTAATGACATGACTGAAGGCCTGTTCACCGTGTTGAGGGTGGCTTAAATGCAGTCTCTCATTTTGATGTCATTGCAGCACATTGCCAAGTCTGTTCTTTGGTGTACCCACTTCATATAAATTATTGCTAACGTGACCTCTGTTTTGATCTTATGTCTGAGTGGTCAAGGTTGTGCTGTGTTTATGTGTTCATGCATGTGTGTGTTTGCATATATTTAAAACTCTTGCTGGCATAGTTGACTAGGAACATAAACATAAAATGTGAAGTGTTAATGAAAACTGGAAAATATCCAAGACTATTCTTCTGGTTGTTCAACAAACTATGATATCATGGAGATGGCAAATAGATATGTGGGGTAAGAAATAGCCTGTTTTAGAAGAGATGTAGAAAGAGCAATATAACATGAAGAAATTATGTATAAATCAGGCAAAACCCACAGGAAATACAACAACAATGATGATAAATTACAAGTTAAAACAATGTGATTGATAAAAGGAAACCAAAGGATTAATAGACTGTCAACAGCCAAGAGAGGGAAAGAAATGAGGAAAACATTGACATAATCGTGTCAGGAACAGTGCTGCCTCTTCTCCCAAACTCATCCCCATGGCTGTATAGATCAATTGCCAAATGCAGATGGTAAAATCACAAACTGTGTTAAAAAAAATAAAAGTCTATTTCTATTTTACATTTGGGAAGAAGATGGATGTTCATCCCTTATGATATTGCAGATGGAATGAGTACATCATTTACCATCTGGAACAATGGAGATGTGAGGTAGCATCTGCTAAAATTAAACATTTTTTACATCATCTGTACTAGCTATCTTTGTGTCTTAAAGGAGAAGATTAAAATGTTCGGTAAAGTTTTATATTTACTAATCCAGGGGAATTCTAAAGGCCTGGGGGATTGGCAGAGTAGCTCTGGAACTAAATACATGTAAAAGGGATACTCCAGGGAGCAATAGGCTGGTGAGTAGGACAGTATCCCTCAACACAATCACCAAAAGTTCATTCAGAGAACCTCCAAGAACAAGCCATTAGAGGTTAAAAATAGGACCAATGCTAATCAGCAGGGTTTTGGGGAAGGTAAGCCYTGTCAAAGAAACCTGTTGCCTTTTCCTTTGGACAAGATTAGAGATCTGGTTCRCACAGTATTCTTGGCTTTCTCCACCACACGACAGGTTGATTAATGAGCTCACATTACACAGGATAAATAGGGTACAAGCTAAGAGTTGGCCAAGTGACAGATATAAAAAAGTAGTTATTAATGGGGGATTAATGGGGAAGCAACAGCCCAGGGATGCTTGAGGGGGTGAAGTCAGCCACATGGAGTTCAGTGTTTCTGTAGCTTCAGTCTGTGTGACTCAAACATCTCCATCCTACAGCAAAGGGTTAGAGATCCTGATGTTACACATTTGTCTTGGCAAGATCTTTCTGTTTGCACACCACCAGGATACATTGCAGAAATTGTCTCCATTATCCAGGTAGGAAAGCAAGGACATAAGAGAGACAAACTGCTGTTTTAGGAAGCTGTGAGAAGCAGTGGATGCCAAGAAACCAGCTGCTTTCTGAAGGGGCAGTTTGAGAGTGCAATAACAAATTTCTGGCCTGACAAACCCACAAAGGCCATCAAGCAAATCAGTAGCAGAGCTTGGAAAAGAGCTCAGCAGTTGCTGGCTGTGGGCCTGACCTGGGATGACTCACTTATCTAACACATGTTGCATCTTTTCCATGCAGGGAGCAGGCATTGACATCAGCAGGGCCGAGAAGATCTACTCCCGCTGGCCAGCRCTGACTGCTCTCCTCCCAGCACATGCATCAACTTCCACCAGCAAATAACTGCAACAGCACTTCATTTAACAACCCCCCACACCCTGTTGCTAAATGTTTGATGGAAGATTAAAGAAACAAGTTCTTGTATGSTAATGTGCTCATCAAGTATTTGCTCCTAATTTATCACTTCACTTGCTTTGTTGTCTTTCCTGACAACTTGACTATTCACAGGAAATGTCACCTTGCAGGATATCGTGATGTGACTGTTATACACAGTCACAGGGAAAAGCTTGATAAGGTAAAATTCATTATATATAATATATATATATATATATAATATATATATAATATATATATATAATATATATATATTATATATAATATATATATATATAATATAATATATTATATTATATTTTTTGTTTCTGCAGTTGGCAGAGGAAACCTTGTGTCTCAAAGTTTCCCAGTACCCTGTCAGCAGCAGCTGATACCTGGTTTAATGCTGTGGGCTGTCTGTGAGGCTGCAAGTAGAACCTTGTGTTGTCCTGGGAAGGCTGGAGAGGAAATGAAAAATCTCTTAGGGATGCAATGCTTATGGCAAAGCTGCTCTGCACTCTCCTTCCAAGTGCTGCTCTCTGCCAGGCTGGTGCACAGCAGGGAGAGAAGCAATTGCTGTTCTGAAGGTGATGGTGAAGTAGTCTTTATAAAAAAAAAAAAGAACTGGGAAAAGAGGCAAAATAATTGGCTTGCAAATGTTTCATTATCTGTTGGAAAGCAGCAAGATTCCTTTTATTTCTTCTGCAGTGCCTGTGCTTGACATCGGAGAGCTGCCAGCTATGACATCTCCCCTAGGATCACCAGCCCAGAGAACAGGAATAGCTGACAGCTGGACCTGCTTGGGCCTTTCATTAAAAAACCAAAACCATGAAAACTTGTGATTAATAACCAAAACAGAGGGCAGAAAGTGTCATGCTGGGGATGCTCTGGGAAGACAGGGTTCAGAGCTGGGCTCCTGTGCCTACCCCACTGATGARCAGGTCTTTTCCCACCCCTGAGGAAGGCGAGTCCCTCTGAGGCAGGGGCTGTCGCTGGTGCAATTGGGGACRATGGCAGGAGCAGAGGCAGTGAAGATGTGGATAGAAATTCCCCCTGGGTGCAGGAGTCCTCAGGAGCTGGGGAGCTGAAACTCAGCGCCTGCCCACGCGGAGGCTGAGGCGACGATCTCGGGGGGCAGTGGGGAAGCCCTTCCTGCCTGCAGCCCTGTGACAATACATGCTGGCATTCRGTAACTCTCCGTGCTGTGATTACAGCCAATCACCCGGGAAAACCAGCAGAAACTGGAACCCCTCCAGCGGCAGGACTGCAGCAAAGCCCAGGTATGCAGCTGGCACTGCCTGCTGCGGCATCCTGACATCCCAGCGCAGCGCCCAGCCCCGACACCTCTTACAGTGGCAATGGACACATTTCCTGGRGGCCCTGGCACCTGAGCATGGTAACAGCCAAAGGAGATGCGGCAGGGCTGGGAGAGCCCTGGGGACCCTGGGCTGGAGTGCTGCTGCAGCACTGAGAGTGTCTTCCCCTGGTCATCGGAGACGCCTCTGTGGAGGCAGGGTGACTGGGTAAGGAGGCTTTGCTGGCATTGTGCAGGGGACCAGGGCACTTGCTGAGGTGTCTCAAAACCCTCTTTGTCCACTCACCACACCCTTGGGTGAGGAAAGCCTTATTGCTTCCAATTATCTCAAAATGACCCCCAGCTGGAGCCCCAGCCAATGTGGCAGGAGATGCAGAAAAAAGCACAGATGTACAGTGGGAAAAATAGCCAGGACTCATTTCTAAAGGGTGGAGATGGAGACCACCCTTGCTTACATTAGGATGGAGCTGCAGAATTTGTCCTGGACATCACAACCATGTACTGCTTCTTCTGATGTGGAGGAGGAGGGGCTGCCATTCTTCTTAGGCTCTGAGACCCCTGAGATATCCATSCCAGTAGATCCAGATAGTTTCAAAGCCTGCCTGCCCCTGGACATCCTCTAAGAGAGCGTGGCAGTATTTACCCATTTTCCCTGAAATTACTTGATTGCTTCTTTTYCAGGGCTTGGTCTGGTAGTTCTTGGTTGAATAAAGCCCTCCTTTACCTSCTTGGGGCTCATCTCTGTCCCTGTGTGATGAACACTCACATACTCCTCTCAAGTACCTGTTTGGGAATGGCCCTTTCCTGAAAGCAGTACACCACAGCCCTTGGCACGGTTCTGAACCTGAAACTAAATTTAAAATAATGTAYATCTCAGTACTTGCTCCTGATGGAGACCATTCACTGTGAGAGTGGGTGGGGGTTCTGACTAATAATTTTCCTCTAGGCAGAGTTTAACACAAATTTCAAGAGCACAGATTGATGAGGGAGTCCTGGAGGGGCAGCTTTTCTCTGTCTCCATCTTGTGCACAGACACTCCAGCGTGCTGCGTGCTAAAGCACCTCCTGCCATATCTGTAAATAATACTAATTACTCCAAGCTCCTTCAGAAGCACTAGAATTAGAGGGAATAAGGAACCAACTCKATAGTCCTTCTGAGATACTGCAAGCCTGGGTTCATCACACAGTGTTACTGAGCACAGAAACTCAGCATCTGCAGCAGTGCTACAAAACAACACAAAACGAACACAAAATGCAGCCATGCCACCAGGACAGAGCTGGCAGCTCTCACCTGGGCTCAGACCTCCCTAAAGCTCATCTTCAGTAGAGGAGGACACCAAAATGCCCAGTTCTGAACTCAGCTGAGGGGTTAAGATTTAAAGGCTTTTTCTAGTGAAGAGGCAATGGGAAGCAGAGGCTCTTGAGGAGGCTGCAGAATGAGCAGCCCTGGAGCCAAGAGCAGCTCCCCACATTACAGCCAAAGGAAGGRGCTCACATGGATGTACAGTGGCTCCACAGCTGAGCTACAGGAGCAGGAGTTTCYCAGGAGCAATAGCTCAGTGAAGTCCATGAATTGATATCGAATGTAATTGGTGCCTTGGGAGGCTGTGAACAGGCCAGCAGCAGCCAAGGCTGTGACGCTGAACGCAGGAAACTCTATTACTGCTACTACCAAATTGTGTCATTTTTACAGATTGCTTGCTGCTGATTTTTTTGTTTATCACAGAGAGAGAAAAAAATAAGTAATTTTGAAAGGGCRTGACAAAGAGAAAATACCTTCCCTTTTTTCTTTTATAAAATAYATAATTTTCAATAATAAAAYTAATGACTATGGGAAAATATCATTYTCATTCATGCATGGGTCAGGCACAAATCTATCTCATTTATGCCCAAGTACTAAGATTAATTTAGGTTTGTGCAGCCACAAACTTGTCGCTCTCTGCCTCAGCCCCATGCACTAGCCGTGGGCTCTCCCCACCACTGGCATGTCCTCGTGCCCTGTGGTGCTGCCCATAGRACAGAAGTAGCTGGGGGAAGCCCGCAGGTGGGTCTGGCAGCCCGCACCCAGCCCTGGCTCAAGGCAGGCGGTTGCACACTGACCCAGTTGCTCTGATGGGGACCCGTCCAGCCCGCAGTGGCCGGGAGCTGCAGCAGGAGATCCATGCGGGGCAGGAGCTCATGGGTGCCGTGCCACAGCGGGGCTGCCCCGGGTAGCTGAGACCCGGCTGGCACAGGCACAGGCACAGGCACAGGGCACAGGGCACAGGCACAGGGCACAGCCAGGGCCTGTCTAGCTGCAGGCTGGAGAAGCCAGGCTGGATTTACACAGCGCTGCCTACGAGCTCCCAAGCCCCGGCTCTTGGCAGCTACAGCCTGATTTGTCTAGACTACATCTGGACTTGAGCTGGCTCCTGGCCAGCTCAAATGAATCTTTCAACACCGTGCTTCCCACGTGTCCAACCCTGGGATTAGCAGGGGCAGTGAGAGCTGCCATCTATCTGCATCAGCATCTGCATCAGCCAAGGCAGTCAGCCCCATACATGTTGATAATATATCTTGAATTTACAACCTTTGAAGTAGACACTTCTTGTTTTGCATTTGCAGCTCATGCAAGGGCCCTTGCCCCTGACTAGTGTTCCTTGGAAAATCTGCAACATAAATACTAACAATATGCACTATAAATATATAGGTTTTATAGCAGCCAAGCTAAAATTGAATGAAGTCTATAAGGAGACATAAACAGTCTTCATTGGTTTTACAGAGGGATATTTATTTTTGTTCTGAATAAAAAAATAATTGTCATCTAACATGAGACTTCCAGGTCATAGCTGATTTTCAGGCTGTGTCCATATCAGTGCATTAAGCAGCACACATTCCTGGCCTCTGATACACAATCATCCACGGTATTGAATAGTTAAAATGTTCCATTGTGCAATGCTGGATGGTGTTAACCAGCAGGCTTCCAAACAATTCCAAAGCATTGGGAGTCCTTATAGGCTATTCAGCTCTCAATGAAAAGGTCGGATGTGGCTGCTCTGTCTTGATGGATAAGGGAATTTAATTGTACAGCCATGCCAGTTGGCCTTAGGGCCAGAAATAGTCCCAGGAACATTTATTTTACCAGTATAGACATGGCTTTTGGTGGTGACCACTTATTTAAGTGTGTGTAAACAGGTAATTAGGATTGCACAATGGTTGCTTGGTCTAATTGCATTTGCCAGGTCTTTACAGGAGGGTGGGTGCTCAGCACCCAATAAGGACCTATTTAAAAAAAAAAAAAAAAAAAAAAGCAGCAGTAAATGGGCATGATAAACACTTGAAAACCTGGCTTCAGAGGTCTATTTAAAGCAGCATAATTCAATAGGAGTAGTGAATTTGCTATTTCCGTGGTGGTTTGGATTTTTTTTTTGTTTGTTTGTTTGTTTTATATTTATTACAGTTTCTGAAATTTGTGGCTTATTGTGGCTGGCCAGATGGACGTGAGAGTAAAGAAAATTGGCTACCCAACCTTTTTTCAGAGAAAATTGCCAAGCTAGAAAGTTACATCCTTGAGAGTCCAGCAGGGAAAAAGAACAGGAATGGTTAAAAATGTAGAACTGGAGCTGGGGCTATTGACCTCTGGTCTACACCACTAAAAACATAGCATCAGGTGAATTAAACTGATTATTTGAATAGTGCTAATTAGCTCTATAACAAAAACCTTATTTTTTCCTTCTGAGTATCAGAATAGGACTTTTTTCTTTGARAAATATATGCTTTTTTCATATTTTTCAGCTAATTACATCCCCCACTGCCCTTTAATTCATATCATATTAATAACAAGGAAGATTTCAAATGYAATTTGATTCATTATAGCATGTTCCCTCTTGATCAGTATGATTACTTGGAGACAACATTCTTCAAACTCATTCCTGCTGTGCTGGTCATTCAGCACAATCCCAGGACCAGGCTATATCCTGAACTGCAGTGAATTTCTGTCAGATTCACTTGTAATTGCAGACACTCAAGCTGGGCTTTTGAGCCCTTTAATTGGGCATCAGGATATTATTATGTCAAATTTTTGAAAGTGTTCTTCAGTTACAGCTGGCTCTAGTTTAGGTATGCAGGTAAGTTTGAGGGTTTTCTAATTCAGTTTATCTGTTTGCAAAATGAATATAATGCTTATTAATTAATCATGATGAAAATCTTATTCTGGGTAAAGATCCTTTTTTTTTTTTACCTCCTTGTAGGATTTCAGAACCTCTTGAAAATGTTGCAAATAGTTCCTAGAGGTCACTTTATCTCCTGCTGAAGTACTGCCAGCCTTGGAGTGATGTGTGTCAAATATTTAACATTCCAGAGCAACAATTTAGGCTAGGAAGTGGAAAGAAAAGCCTTGTTCAATTGAAACTGGAGGGAGATTTCAGATAGGCGGGATGTTAGTACTTCAGTTGTGCTTTGATTAATTGCAGCTACCTCCCCCGGGTTGTCCTAAACTTGGTCACCTTTTATAAACAGTCATAAGAGGAAAGGAACTCTAGAAAGGGAATTTCAGAATCATCCTTTGCAAACATGAATGAGTTAAACACTATCTGATAAGAAGGCAGTATTTTGGGTTTTATTTTCAAAACATCCCATGTGCAAATGAGTAATGCAACTGTTCAACCTCTTGAGCAAGTGGCCATGTACATAACGAGCTGTTTACTCAAGATACTTCCATCAAACACAATCAGGTTGCCTAACTAAGTTTGCAAGACCCCCTGTTGCAACAGGTACTGACTGCAAAGGCCTGGAACAAAAATCTAAGGAAGGATGTGACTTGGATAGATAGTGAACACTGACGTACAGAAATGTTATCTCTGGGAAAACAGGGACAGTGGCAGTTGGGCTGCTGAAAAACAAAACCTGACTGGGAGCCATCAAGCGTAAAAATGGAGAGAAAACCTGCCAGTCAGGGGAAAGGTGAGAGAGGGGAAAAGTTTAGTGGGAGATTTTGCCCTTTTCTGTAACTGATTAGATCCAGTGCAAAGCCTRGAGCAGCTTGATTTGGTTTGACTGCTTAAGGCAGCCTGGCCTGGAAGTGCACATACTTAGCAAAGGCATGCATAATTTACTTTTAAGACTATRTCTGATAAATAAGACCTCTGATAAAATATACCAGTTTATCTCAAGAAAGCCATAAAGCAGAGTAGTAATAAGGAAAAGATTCATAATAAAATGCCAGGACAGAAATATATTATTTTGAAACCAATTACTCTCTAGTACTAAGTGTAAGATACCTGCATATTAAAATTCTTGATACGTCCAGTATTTGGCACAGGAATTGTCAGTTTCTGCTAGTTAGACATCATTCTTCAAGCACTGACATTTAGAGGTGGTAATTTTGAAAGTCCTATTCAAGTTTACTCATGCATAAGTAGGTCAATGTCCTCTGTCGTATGCCAGACAAGAGAGCCAACTCATGGATCAGAGACATGGAGCTGGAATAAAAGTCTCACAGACCTGGCCAGTTCTGAGGTTCCAGCTTGAAGCTCTGACACAAATTCCTGAATACTTTTCCTCTGGACTCTTCCATAAAGTAGGTATTCTTGAGCAATATTAGCTGGTTATTTCTTTAAAATGGGGAACAGAGGAGAAGAGAAGGGAGAGGTAGACTGATGTCCATTTTCCAGATCCTGGAAAACTCTGGAAAAAGTATTAAACAAACTGTATGCAAGTCCAAGATGAGCAGCAGTCAACATGGATTTATCAAAAGCAAGTCATGTAAAGCAGATCTTTTCTATTACAGCAGGGCAAATGGTTTGGGGGATGAGGAGAAGGGAAGGGTCTTCCATCTTGATTTTTGTTGTGATGTAGTCTGACATGACTGACAAATGCTCTCTAGAATAAGTCACTATGTAATAGTGACTGTTAGCTTGTGCTCGTGCAGTGCACTATTAGTTTAACTATAAATTAATCACCATCTATCTAGAAAACTGTAGCTGGTGGAATTCTGCAAGGGCCTGTGCTGGTTCATCCTCTTCTGTAACCAGCTGGTGATGAAAAAGCTGAGTTATAGAATTCAAAATGTTTTGTGACAAACTGCAGAAATAGGTTGAAAAAGGAAGAGCTCAGTGGTGCAGGTGCAAAATGCTAYATCCGAGCAGAAATAGAGCAACTAGACCAATTTGGGACAGGAAACAATTGTTTAGCTGGCAGCTCTCTTTAGAGAAGACTAGGGTTATAGTAGATCACATGCTGAACATGAATCAGCTGTGTCATGGGATTGCAAAAAAGGCAGACATTGTATTGGGTTCTGGTAAGAGGAACGCAGCTTGCGAGACAGATGAAGTCATCCTTCTGCTCCACTTATCATTGGTGAGGCCTTGGCTTCAGGATTATGTTGAGTCTGGGGCACTCCAGTAAAGATTTGGGTCAGATGGGGAGAGGCCAGAAGGGGGAAATAGGAATGATCAGAGATCTGGAAAGAATTGTATTGTCATGCTGAGACTGCAAAAATTGTACTCAACTTAGAAAAGACTGAAAGGGAGAACCAGGGCATTCCCTAAATACAGAAAGCGACTTAATCTTTCTTAAATGATTAGTGAGGGCACTAAAAGAGCAGCTTAAATTTCGTTAGAAAAGATCCAGGTTACTCATTGGGGAAAAWACTCGAATAACCTAATGAATAAAGAGAATGAAACACTAGAATCGATAGCAGAACTTGGAGGACAAGCTAAGAAAGCAGGACAGGAGTGACACAGGTACCATTTGTTGTTTTTAGAGGGCCTTGTTGTCAAAAAAGAAGAATCAGTTTTAGAAATCCTTCTGCTTTGCTTTACTTGGGGTGTATGGGACAGCATATTTAAGGTAGTCCAGTATCACAGCATCACATCAGGGCTGAGGCTGGAATGAGCCTCTAAAGATGGCTTAGGCCAGCCCTCTGCTCAAAGTGGGGACAGCCAGAAACAGTGGCTCAGAGCAACAATCAGTCCGGTTTTGAGTATCTCCAGATATTGAGATACCTCTTTTTTATTTACAATGCCTCTGCACAACTTTCCCCAATGTTTGACCACACTTTTCTATTTTCAGTTACTGGCATTTATTGCATTGCCCCTTGTGCTGTTCTTGGGTGCCACTGAGAAGAGTTTGGCTCCATCTTCCTAACAACTCCCCATCAGGAATTCATTCMCATGGATAAGATGCTTCTGAGTCTTCTCCAGTCTGAAYAGCCCCAGTTTTCTCARCCTCTTCTCATACAGCATGCGCTCCAATCCCTTAATCAAYCTTATGACCTTTCTCTGGATTGACTTCAGCATGTACCCAGGACTGGACACAACACTGCAAGTGTGTCCCACCAGGGTTGAGCAGAGGAATAGGAACAACTCCTGATTATGCTTCATCATCCAGGTCACCAATGARTATCTTGGAGTTTTGGCTGCAGTATCAACCCCTGGGGCATACCACTAGTGATTGGCCTCCAGCTGGGTTTGTGGCAGTAATCACTGTCTGGCAATTTAGCAAACTGTCAGTCTATGTCACTATCCCATTGTTTGATCTGTACTTCATCAGTTCATCTATGAGGACTTCATAGGAAACTGTATCAAGAGTCTTGCCAAAGYGAAGAAAAACAACTATTCCAAATAGATCCATTACTCTCCCTTCATCCACGAAGCCAGATATCTCATCACAAAAGTCTATTTGGTTTAAGCTCCATTTCCTCTTCATAAATCCATGCTGAATAAGCCTAGTCACCTTGTTCTTCATGTTTGGCAATGATTTCCAGGAATATTTGTTTTATCACCACCTCAGTGACAGAAATGAGACTTGTAGTTCCCCAGCTCTTCCTCCTTGCTCTTGCTGGAGATAGTAGAGACATTTACTTTTTTCCAGCCCATATAAACAAGCCRCTTTACCCTAACCTTTCAAAGATAACTGAAAGTGGCCTCACAATGACACTGGCCAGCATATTTGTGCATATTTGCTTTAAATTCCCTAACTTGATCCTCACCCACCAATGGTAAGAATTTCATGCTCCAGACTTTCCCTCTAATCTCAGGGCCCTGCAATTTCTGATGGCAGGTATCATCAGTAAAAAGTGAGGTGAAATGGACACCAAGTACCTTGGCATTTTCCCTGCCCTTTTCATCAGGCCTCCTGCCTCATTCAGCATCAGGAAAACCCTTCCACTGGTTTTCCTTTGCTGCTCATTTAACTGCAGAAACCCTGAAGTCCACATTGYGATCCTGGACTCCACCATTTTATGTTCACTATAGTCAAGACTGCCCCTGATCTTCATATCCCAGATGAGTCTTTCCTTGTTTGCAAGCATGAAGCCCAAATCTACRTAAAGGTGTGTCAGTGTGTGGGGAAGGGGGGCATTGCAATGTAGGAAAATTAAGCAGTCAGAATAACTTCCTGACTGTGTTCTGAAAAAAGTAGAGAATTAGGGTATGGATCTGCTTATTTTCAGCCCATCTGTCCATTCCACACATCTGCCACTGCATTTGCACAGTAGTTAGCTCTGAATTAATTTTTCTACCTGGCAGGAAAGCCAGCAGCATTGGGCAGGTGTTGCATTGAATTTTTGGGTTCRGCCAAGTTGACTCACCTTTCCCAAAATCCTCCATCTCACCTTGGCAAGGGGGAATCATCATAAACTCCTGCTGGGGTTGTGAGGGGAGGTAACATGTCTGGTTAAATGGTRAGGATGAGGATTGAAAAGGACATGAATAAGGGAAAACAGGCAAAAAGAAGGTAAAAAGAATAATAATAAACAAAAAGCATGACAAGAAAACATTTTTGTGTGYAGAACAAGGGTATCCAGAAGGCTGATTCAAGTCATACCTCCACTACTGACTTACAATATACCTTTAGTGAAGTCCTGTTGTTTCTTTGGGCTGTTTGACCACCTCCCTGCAGCTGCAGTAGCGTTGAGGGCAGGAGAGGGAAGAGGAAGGGTTTGGCTGAGGAAGATCTATCTCTGCTTCCACTTGCACACAGCAAGCATGTGCCTTCCACCATGAGGTCAGCAGCTGTGTGGCTGTGCAGCTCTCCTCCCTCCCTGCCTCAACCTGATGCAAAAGCTTGCCAACTGTAGGAGCTTTTCCTCGTTCTGCAATAAGGTTGTGACCACAGGCTCCAACAATCTTCTGGCTGAGCCCTGGATTGAGAATGCTGGTTTTGGTCCATCTTCTTCATGCGTGGGAAAGGCCTGAGTTCTGTGCTGTTTCTGGCCTTTCTTTTCCCAGCTTAGCAGAGAGGGAGGATGTTTGGGAGGCTGGAAATGAGTGAGGTGAGTTGGAGAATATGGAAGTGACTTTGTCAGGGAAACACAATAGTTTGGTCTGTTCTGTTTCTAGGGAAATATTTTCTTTTCTGCCAGGGCAGATAGGAGAGGTTATTCCTCTGCATTGATAGCTGTATTTATATAAACTTGTCCAGCGCCTGAGATGGTTACTCTGAGATSTAGCCACAGGATTAAAAATAAAAAAGAAGTCAGAATTCCCTTGCTCTGCAAATAARACATGAAAAATAAAACCTGAACAAGATATCAGGGAGAGGAGGATGGGCAAAATTATCACCCTCCATAGCCAAATGGCACRGCCCCAAGAAAGGATATGGCTTACACTTGCACAAACAGGCGTTACCTTTTGCCCTTGCTAGAAGTGACTCAGCTGCAAATATCCTCCACAACTGATTGTTTCCTTGGAAAAACAAATGATTGGAACTTTGTAGAATGGCTTGTGCAAGGCACCACAGTTCAACAACAGGACATAAGAGAGATCAGCACTCTGCTTGCAAAAAAAGTCTTTCTAAAGACCACAACAGCCTTTGAAGCCCACTGTAAGGCACAGAGAAGMACTACAGGCAGGCAAATAAAACCTGGCTCTCCCCAAAGTTAATGAAAGTGTTGCCACTGGCTAACTTCAGGCAGAACAAGCTGGGAACTGTACTGAAGCCTCTAGCCTGGGAGATTTTATGCTCTGCAGCAGTACTAACTGGCCTTGGCATGTGAATAAACAGCAGGAATGAGCTTCTATGCAATAAGCAATGTAGAAATATTTACCTCCCTGAAAAGTCAATATTTTAGCACAAACATGATTGGGAGAGTTTATGAAGGCATTTTGTTTGTAAGCAAACTTCAAAGCTTTTTATGGGTTAGTTTTTTAGCTGCTATTATTTACATTTTTTAATGGCAAAACAGTTCCCAGAAGACTGAATGGGATGAGTTTACAGCTTCAGCAAACTGAGGGAGTGACACACAGTACTTCAGTGGAGGCTGTGCAGTGGGAGTGAGCACGTTAGGATGCTGGGTGAAGCTGCTTCCCAAGGAGATATTCAAAGTGATGTCCTCAGCCTGAGTTTGTGGCTTCTGCTAAGTGACATGATGTGCAAATACCCTGCAGATTCAAGTGAGCTTTCCAGAGCTTTCTGAATACTGGGTGTGTTGATTGAAAGTTTAGTTTACGTTTTTTTTTTTTTTTTAATCCTGTCCAATTCAGTCTTCCAGTTTATTCCTCTAAGAAAATACCTTTTGGTATCTTGAGAACTATTTTATGATACCTAATTCTTCTGTCAAACAAAGGGAGGTGCTTGAGAGGGGTGACCTTGGACAAAGCAGTGAAGCCAGGCCATCCAGTTTTAGTAGCAAGTGTTCCTATAGTTGATAGACATATTACCCTGAGTTCTTCATAGATCTGCCTCTGAGTTTAGGTAACTTGCATTGTTACCTCTTTCCATCCATAGTACAGGGAGATGAGATAACCATTTCCCCAGCCAAGCAAAGTACCAAAAGCTGGGTGATGATATGGCTAACCTGACAATATTTGGCAAGCCAAAACTTCAGCCTTATTCCCCAGCTTAATTTGTGCCTCACTGTGCTTAGCTCTGTAACACTGCTTAGAGAAAAACATTGTGTATCTTTCTCTAACTTCCTTACCAAAAGGTCTCACTTTAATCTTGAAATGCTTTAAGAAAACAGATACAAGTGTATGCTTCAAATAAAATCTCTCTCTGTAAATAAATAGTTTAAATAAAAAAAAAGGTGCAAAACTGAAAGGTCACAGAAGGATCATTAACCACATGCAACTGTAGAGTTTGCAGGTTTTTTCTATCTCACAAATTATTTGTTTCCTGCTTTGACGACCGTAAGTGTAAATGTGATATTAATGTGGCTTTACTGAGAACCTCTGTCCCATAGATTGCAGAGAAGAAATATGCTGTGATTTGCATCACTTTGCTGCACATGAAAAGATCTGTTTCTCACATATAGTGCTTCAGAGCTGCACCACTAAATCTGTCCTGCTAACTCTGGGGATATTCCAGCTGTACAGCTGTAGCTGTTGCTATATCCCATGCTGTAGATGGCTAACATGACAAAGAAGCCAGGGTTTCCTGGAGTAGCTCAGTGGTTAGGATGCTGGCAGATGACTCAGTCACAGAGGGGTTTAATTTTGTTTCTATTCAGTGACCTTGCATAAATCATTTCCCACCCTCTGAAAGCACTTTGAAAATGATGGCTGACAAGTGGTATATAAGAGCTTGGTGTTTTAGCAGGGCCTGGCAGTCATTTCAACACAGCCATTTTGTAATCAGAGAGACAATGGTTTATACTGGTGCCAATGTATTTCATTAGGGCTCTCCAGGACTGTGTGGTTCCCAGTGGTGCCGCTCACTGCTGTGCCATGAACACCTCAGCTCTCTTTCCCTCTGCCCTGAGCTCCCTATGCTGTGCTGCTTGGTGGGAGTGATTTCCTTTTCCTTTAAAGGAAAGCTAATGTGGTTGGTGGGCAAACACAGTTTTTTGGTCACAGTTCCCATGTTTTCCCTTGGTCACAGTTCTTCTGACCAAGGGAAAATATGCAGCATGGGAGGATGACAGACAGTTAGAGAAAGGGTATATGAAGATGCATTACAGGAGAATGCTTTAAAGCTTTCTGACAATGAGGTTTGAAGCAAGAAGCTCATGCAATGGGGACCCAAACCACATGGAAATTCCATGCTTGCTTCTGAGTGTTGAATCAGTGGGAGCTCCCTTCTTGGGAGCAGACTGGAAAGGAAGTACTTGGCATTCAGAGGAGTCCCTACATGTGGGGTAATGGATGCTTCAGTGAATGTCTGCTCCTTGCCTAAGATTACCTGTGTGCAGAGAAAATCCAGTATCCTATACTTTCTTCTGCTACTTCAGGTTTTGATTGTTTCTGAATACTTTTGGCCTTTCGATTGCCATGAGCTAGGTGCTCATGATGGTACTCTGAACAAGAGRGAACTCAGTCAGGCTGTTACACAGAGAATCAGTGAAGCACAAATGAGATTTACCCTTTTTTGTTASTTTGTCTCACATGTGGGAATATTTTCACAGTAAACTGTCCAGATGTTTCTTAATCTGTATCGTTCCCTGTCATCCTTCCTGTTCTTCTTCATGGTCTTCTCTTTTTCTTCTGCAATCCTGAGCCTTTTTTTAATGAGGGGCCTTGCTTGCAGAAGTCCAGTTGTGGGACAGAAAAGCATGACCTCTGAATGGTTGTGCCACATTTGAATGGTGTGTACAGCACCACTGTGTTGAGTGCTGGCTGGCTCCATAGCACGGATCATTAATTACCAAGGAAGGCTGCTCCGTGCTCTACAAGAAAGAGCAATTTTCCAGTAGAAAGCTGTCTATATGCAAATCACCACCTCTGTTTGCATTAGAGACTTGATGAAATGGGTACAGAGGATGTCTCTCTGAAGGACATTTCTCTGTCTCAATATCAGGAGAGAGTTGAGTAACAAGAACATTGACCTGCTACATCTCTTGTCTTTTCRGAGAGCATTTTGGAAATAAGCATTTTGGAGCTATATTAGACCAGTGTCCTTAAATAGCATTACACTGCTAGAAAGGATAGGAAACATTAGAGAAGAGCTTTTTTCTCCATGTCCTATCTACCACTTTCATATCTCCGCTGTTGCTCATTGTTTGAGCAGATTTCAGGGGCTGTGCTTTTTACAGTGCTGTCTGATCAAGCACTCTGAGAGGCTGTGATCTAATTTTGTACATTTTTTGAAACACTGCTCATATAAAAGGTACCCAGCCTGATGTGATGGCCCTAAGAATCTTTCAGTGTTTACATTTCAAGTCAGAGCTCTGTCCTGATTGTCTCTCTGTTTAAATGCTCCTTTTCATGCCACCTGTAGGTTGKAGACCTAAGGGTACAGCTAAAGGATCTTTCAGTGTCTTGTGTATATGTGCTAGATTGCTATATTCTTATTTTCCTAAAAACCCCATGTTTCTTTGCATCCTCTACCATGTAGCCCTGGAGAGTAAACTTTTGGCTCAGTGAGGTATAAGTTTTATTTAACCTATTAGGAAACTGACATTACTTTTTCTTGTATTTGGCACCTTAAGTTCTGAAATCCCATTTCCATACCAAGATGAAGAATTAGGAGGAATCCCAGAGTGAGAAGGTGAAGAAATTATCTGGAAGCCTCAGTAGTACTACAGTGACACTCAAGGAGACATTAGATTATTGTGACAAGGGACCCAAATTTGGCTTGTGCACCACATTTTACTGTATGAGTTGGCCCAGGTACATCTGCTCCTTTTTCAATTCTGTTTTGCACACCTGCCTTGCTGTGATTTTGGAGTTGARGAGATTTGATTTCCATAAAGCAGTTTGTCATTTGGGTTTCCTTCACTGTCCATGACAAACTTTCTGGCAAGAACTTTCTGAAGGCCTTGATCTAGGCCTCCTTTACACACAAATGTTATTCTACCCCAGACTTAGCAAATGGGCATTTTGAGGGAGTGTAGTCCAAAAGCCTTATTTTCCACTGGGCAAAATGCACAGAGCTCTAAAATTTCCAGCTGGATTTCAGATGTATTGTAAAAGAAACCAGGAACAAATCCAGTCCAGCCTGCAGTGCTGAGGCTGAACTTTCACACCAGTGCAATTCTGTGCATATGTAACAGCACACGCCTCAGTTAATATGGGAGTGAACAGGAATTCAGAGCTCCTGTGCCAAAGGTGCCCTTGTCCTGATGGCCTGGGCCTGTGGGCTACCCTCTGTGCTTTTCCCAGCAGGGAGCTGCCCCTGCACCACATACCCAYGTGTTTAAAGGATCTATCAGAAGTYGTAGTTATTTTGCCAGTATAGGAAAGGTGCTCATCATCAGGCCCTACAGGTTCTACTTTGAAAGATTTTTAAGAGTGGCTGTGAACACTACTAAGAGCCCTTCTCTCTTCTCCGTATGTTTGTGCTTTTGTGGTGGACATATAAAGTCTGGGCTGGGAAAATCTCCAAGGYGTGGGGGACAAGGGCCTCAGGTGTGAACCACAGCTGAGTAGACGAGGTCTGACAGGTTCCTTATGTGTGACTGGGTTAAACCTAATGTGCTTATGTGTGATCTGAGCCATCCTTCAAGTGATCCACACCAGGGTATGGAGCTGAGGTGGCACACCCTAGGTTGTAAACACAGCAAAAAGTGCAGAGCAGGACCCAGGTGGAAGGGGAGAAGGGATTGGACAGCACTAATAGGTCCTGAGTGGAAAAAAATAGATGGAAAAACACAGGTTCGTTTATACCTTCTAGCCCTGCCTTAGCTGCTCAGCTTAAAAGTAAAGAAAAACATCAACTTGGCAAAAAAAAAAGGAAAAACACTCTCTACAGATTTGTCTCCCTTTTTTCGTTGAGTTTGCACATTTCACTTCTACAGGGGAATAACAGCTGCAATCTTTCCTCATCACAATTGCAAAGAAATGATCATCCCCTTTTGCTGCATTTCCTAACTCCCCCAGTTCCTCTTTCAGGTTTATGCCTTTTCTGCATGAAGTTCTCTTGGTGGCATGGAAATTAATTGAAATGAGTGTGACTAAGAGGGGAAGACCCAATAATGTCAGGATTTCAGTAGTAGCTCCTGAGTTGCGTAAGTACTATTTTTACAGCGATTGCAGACAATCTCATGAATCATTGCAAATGTACACAGCTAAACACAGGCTGTTTCTTCCCAAAGGCTGGGCCTGAGTGGTTAAAGCTTGTACATCCACGGTGCATGGATGCTAATAATAACCACTGCCTTTAGACAGCGCCCTGAGCTGGTGTCACTCACAAACATGATGGGGCCTGATTCTACAGAGGTGTAATGAAACCACAGCATTCACTGAAGCAAAGCTCCTGCAAGCAATTACCAATTCCTGTAGCCTCCTTGGACTTCCTGCAAAAACCTCACCCCCACAGACCATTAAAAATATCCCTGCCAGGAATCTAGAGGCAAAAACCTGTTCAAATCCCCAYATGCTGTATTGCTCCCTTCCTTCCTCATCTGTGTATTATTTAAATGCCTTCCATTTGCCTTAGAGGTTAGCTAAAACCTTTAGAGGTCCTATTTGAGGCAACTTCTGTACCCCATGTACTGTTTGTCCAATTTTCCTGTGGAGGTTTTTGAACTTTCTTCCATGTGCATGCCTTGCCAACTGTAATGGGAACTTCTTCCTGAACTGAGAGTGGCTCACTGTTTAGTGCCAATCTCCAGAATCATCAGCCAAGGTTGTTTCTTTAGAAAAAATTAAAAGAGGAAAAGGGAGAGAAAAAGCTACCATCTTTACTATATTACAGGCAGTAATCCTTATTAAGTTCCTCTATAATCTTCATTGCTATTACCACTTGCTTTCCTCTGCTCTGCACTCCTTTTTTCCTTCTTTCAATATGAGCAAGCTGGGAGTTTCAGCCTGATGCGCTTCTTCATCCATGTGCTGACCTTGAGATGGCATATTTCATTTTGGGAGAGGCAGCATTAATCAGTGTGCCTGCATGAGTATCTCTAATGCCTCATGGAGAAGGCTTCCTGTGCTTCCAGTCCCGGCTCCTCTTGTGCCTCTTGGCCCCGTGGCCGCATTACATTGCCCTTACTTAGTGCGCTGCAGTCTCCGTGCTGTCTGCACTGGCAGGATGCATCACGGCAATTTGATGACTGCAGAGCATTACGGGGACGGACTCCAGCCAGGCAGTCTCGCTCATGCAGCAGGAAGCAGTCATGAGGCCAGTAAATGATGGGGACTGGGAAGCACAAATGACATTAGCTGGGACACACAGGTACAGGGATGGATGAGAGTCTCACTGTCATGCAAAGGCTATGCTTGGTCCATTCTCTATTACCATAAGGTTTGTGCAGGCATTAATGGGGTCAGGGAACCATAAAATCAGGGTCAGAACAGACTGTGTCTCCATTCTCCAGCTAAGATGTGGGAATCAGTGACTCAGTGACAAGAGACAAAGGAATGTCATTCTTGAGCCATTTATAAGACTGCCAGACCATAGCTTGGAAGATGAGATTGCTTGCAGTTGGTTTTATAGCTTTGCTGTCCTCCTCCAGGCATTTGTGAAGCATAAGGGTGTATGCTCAGAACACTGCAGATTGAGAACCTGTTTCCAATGAGATGCATATTTACAGTTTGCTGCTGCTCTTAGACTGGATTGGTTTCCTGTTTTCATCTGGCACTTCTGGTTTTGAATGGCCAAGTGTGGGGCTCCTCTTTCACTATCCATTTGCCCTTGTGCTGAAGAGCAGCAGAAGGACACACTTTGAAGGTCCTTAAATCTAAAAGTTAAAGTAGGTTGCAAATTGCATCTCCTAACCGTATCATTAGGATTAACAGAGAGGGTTACCCATGAATCATGACAAATTGTTTTTATATTTTCACAGAGCAYGTACAGCTGTAGTTAGAGTTTAGGAGGTTGTGAAGTCACTGCAAGCATGCTTTTTCAGCCAGAAGCAAAAGATGCTTGAATGTAAATTGGAACAGGGTATTCTMTTACTAATAATGCTTCTATTTGTAGAAACATTGTATAGCAATGTAGTAAAATATTCTGCTTTTAAGAAGAGCAAGCATACCCACAGGGGACACAAAATATTTTAAATCTATGTATGAGATAGAAATATGATAACAACAATGTAATAGAGGTGCACATCTCTGTTTACTATAATATGTAACTGTACTGGTCTCAAAGTAGTGGACATGCAATGAAGAAAACATGGGCTTGTGGGTTAGAAGGCTGGAAATCTGGGGCTCTCTGAGCGTTGATATATATTGATGTAGTGTCTGATATGATCTGACTCAATAAAATTTCTCCAGCTGTAAGACTTCTGCTCCCTTCAAATGATCTGCATATTTTCTTGAATAATTTTAATTTCTGTAATTTTGAAGAAATCCCAGGATTTTTAATTTTACGGAAAATGAAGGTTGTAAACCTTCTCTSCAATCCTTTCTTCTATGCTTTGCTGCCTCTGAAAGCTGGGAAATTGGTATATAAAGACTGCTGAGAAGTAGGATGGAAAAACATGAATGTTGTTTCAGTGCTTTTACAGATGAGCATCTCAAATGCCCAGTGAACAAGTTTGATGAAATTGTTACTCTAATGAMTCCTCAAAATACTAAAGATGGTGAAGATGTGAGAAATTRTAGACCTTAACTGTCACATGCCTCGACATTCAGRGTRCATTCCTTCTTGGATCCCTGATAAATTAGTAGGCATCTATCCCTTAACTTATCTTACCTAATACTAATTAAAGCAGTCTGGACCCTGTAGGGACTGGGGATTTGCAGTAGGAGCTGCACATGGAAAAAAAACGTGGAAAACAAACCTTAGCAGCATAATTGAAAGCAATTTGCTCCCATTTCATTCACCAAAACTGTGCATTAAAACCAAAGTGGGGCTGAGAGGGGCTGCATGAAGCCTGGCACGTCTGGGGCAGGYGGGAGTCTGTGGCACTGAGAAGCTCCTGTGGCAGCTGAGAGGGTTTTATGCTGGAGCTGGGAGGGTTTACTGGCACTAAAACCGTAAGAGTTTTGTCAGGGGTCCCAGTGGAGTGGAGCCCAGTGGTGCCCATGGCTGGGGTGAGTGGGTGCTGCTGCAGCATGGGGCAGGCTCTGCTGCTGGGGGAGAGGAGCCTGGCACGGCCAGAGTCACCTGCACTCGCCCTTTGTTGTCCYGCCTGGGCGCTGGCCGAGGCACTCAGCCATTTTCTCTGAGGTGGTCCCATGAGATTGCAGCACAAGGAGGGCAGGCCTCCTGCCAGCAGCTGAGATTTTGTTTTCTGCAGCTGCTGGTCCCAGTCCTGCTCCTGAGGGCAGATGGCTGCTTGGCTGCAGTGGCTGTGTCAGTATGCCACACGTGCCACCAGCACAGGGCCCTGTCAAGTCCGTGAGCCAAGGGCCAGCCACCATCCCAGCCTTGCCTCATGTCTGTGGCCATGGTGGCAGCAGCATCTGCCCCACATTGCAGCCTCAAAGCTAAGAAGGATGTTGCCTGTAGAGTCCCTTTACCACTGTCAGGCCTTCGGCCCAGCAGCAACGTCAGTCCTGCTCCCTCCCAGCCTCAGCCCACAGCATCCCTCTCCTTCATTACCTGCCCACGCTGCAGCATCCTGGGGCTCTTGAAGATGCTTGGTGCTAGAGCTGGGGCTGTGGCCGTGCCCATTTGTCCCTGGAAACATTGACACTGTCTTTCTCCCTGCACATATGTGAACAGTAACCCAACAGTGCTGCAATCCAACCTGCTTCTCTCACCGACATAGCTGCACATCCCAGCTCTTACTAATCCCAGTGCCCACAGCTGCTCGCTTCTGCGACTGCTGCACTCCCAGGGGTGAGCTGCTCTTCTCCCCGTGCCACTCGCACTGAGGTCACTCTGGGCTGCTCCTGCACGCAGTGAAATTTCTGCCTTGATACACTGAAGGACTCTCAGCACCTGATGAAAGGACCCAGGGATTTGTTGGCTTTTCATGGCCCCTGTGTGCTACAGCAGGCAGAGACCCAGGCAGGTTGCCAGGAGCTCTGTCATGGTCACACGGTATGGTCTGCTGTGGAAATTCAGCAAGGGAGTGCAGGAACAAGGACCTGCCAGTCGGAGCTCAGGGCACCGCAGTGCAGGCTGGGTGGGAGAATGTGACCTGTGTCTTGTTCGCTCTRGTTTGTCACCCTAAACTACAAACATTGAAATATGTGAATATTCTGTTCTTCTGCAATGACTGGGTTACAGATGCTTTCACCTGTGCACTATGATGCTTTTGGTAGGATATGTAGGTACCAGGGGTCTGTACATAACATTGCACAGACTGATGTTTTCTTCCCAATACCTCATGTTGACAAAAAACTGTTTCAGGGGGTGTTGAGAAGAGAAATGATTTGACTCTTTAACTACATGGCTCACAGTTAAATTCTGTTCACTAAGAAGCAAAATTTTCTTGCTGGATGAAATCCACCCTTATGCTAAGGTGCAAAGGAATGTCTCATCATTTGGCTGAGCTGGCACCTAGAGGTGAAAGATCTGCTTGGTGAATACAAAAAGAACCTTATTGAGCTGTGGGACAGAATTTATTTCCCCGAATTTAGAGGTGAGTCTGTGGTGTTGAAGATGTCAGGAACAATGATACGTATTTACTAGTTTACAAATGAGAAAGAGCATGAGAGACAGTAATTTAGTTTAATGTGTTTAATTTGAGGTATGACAATGTATTTTGTCATCCACAAACACAGTCCACATAGGTTGGAAATCCCCCGGGGACAAGATAAATCAGGAGAGTGCTTGTTTAAATGTCATCTGTGAGGACATCCACAAAATGAGGCAACTGGCAATTTCTGTGGAATGTAGCAAAAAGGAAAGGGTAAAGTTCGCAGGTTCTGAGTAGTTACTTGGTTTCACTTCCCAGCTGATTCCACTGCTGTGAAGAAGGCAAGGTGTGAAGAGGATTAGTGGAGCAAACTTCTGTGGAAGACAGTATTTAAATGCCTTGAGTCAGCGCTAAAAAGTTCATTTGTCCTCCCTGATGAGCACTGCCAGGACTGCTGTGGTGTGCTCTATTATACCACCTCCTACTTGAATATGAAATAGTAGGTTTCAACAGGCAGCCTCTTTCTTCATGGGACGTTACTCCATTTCAACGGCGTTATATTGCTATGTACTGTGGAATTTCTGAAATGTTCTGGGGGACAAGTGATGACTGCTTGGAGCTGATTGTGGATAGGCAGGAGGACAGCAGCTCTTTATGTTTGACTTCCTTTCTGGTACACTTCAGAATGCAGGGAAGCAGCAGGATTGCCTCTTTCCTGAAGCACCCTCACAAGTAGCCAGCAGCAGGCTGCCTTCCCATGACACATGCTAAGGCAGGTTACAACAGGGTTTGTTGGTTATGTCACACAGTGTGATCTGGTGTGGTAACAACGTGACAGCAAGACGAAATGCAAGACCCTGTGTCAAAGAGTCTGCTTTCAAAACTTAGCCTGCTCCTTCCCATCCCAYAGCGCAAGAAACTTTTCACCCAGATGTCACATGCTCTCTAGTTGGTCTGCCCTTCTATTAAGATTGTATCTCTAGGAGCCGAGGAAAAATCAAAAAGGGACTATGACAATGTAGTTTTACTACTTCTCCCTCCTCTCCTCTCCCCATTAAGAAGAACAGAAGTTTATTAAGAGCTCTGAATATGTTGTTGAGCATTTCTGAACTCTGCTTATCCCAGTGTTGCTCCAAATTCTCTGCATTTTGACAGGAAGCACAGATCAAAATGGAATGCTTTTGAAAAAATGCCTTTAAAGCCCCTAAAGGAGTGTAGCACAAAAGTATTCTCCCTATATTTACCTGTGTGCAAGATTGTGATGTTAATTATAATGCTCCAGGAAAGAGGGTAATTGTGTAACATGCTAGGGAATAGTACCCCTCAGCCCAGTAACCACTTTCCATTTCATCTAGTTACCTTTTCCAGGCAGGATCCAGAGTCATATTTGTGTCTAAAGTGTAGGATATAATGATGCCTTGAACCTAATTGTCCTGCCTGACTACATGCACTTATATACACACATTTAATGGATATAATAGCTTATTTACCAGTTTTTAATGAGGTCATTTCTACTCAGCTCCWGTCCTTGCAAGGGTGATGTATGGAGACAACAGAATCAGTATTTCTTCTACTGAACAAACACAGGTAGTGTAGAAAGGTGCTGRGCTACTGTAGGTAGAAGTACATCGAAGAGCCTCATGATCTAGAAGCATGGAGATAAGYTTGAAAGGCACATTTAAATGGCTAATTGTCAAGTTAAGCTCTCAAAACATCTCTCTCATTTTTTTTTGTATCTGAGGAGTACCATTTCTTCCAGGAATGTCTCATTTGCTTCATTACTTCTACGTTTGCATTTCTGGATTACTCTGTGGAGAAACCAGGCCATGGTGTGCTTCTTCATTAATGAGATTCACAAGGTAGGTGTACTTCTACCTGTTTGTCTGTGATGGTCCAGTCTGCTTCAGGAATAACATATGAAAAAAAATCCACTGATGTCTGAGAGGATGAGAACGCTGGGAAGCACTTATGGCATGTGAGAAGCCAGGGCTCAGATCTGCTTTTGGGTGGTGGTGGAGCCCTGGGATATGCATGCAACTCCATGTCAGCTGGGACTTTGGGAATCATTATGAATGCCTCTGGATGGTGGGCTTCTGTTTCACATTAAAAAAAACCAACACAACTATTTGGAGCAGGGACTGGAACGTGACTCTCCCAGATGCTGGTATGGTGCTCTTAGTACACCAGCCATTTAATTATAGTCAAGATGAATTCACAGTACAACTTCAGCATTGAAAACTCAGCCTTTGAGAAGAGCAAGCCCAGACATTAAACAAACTAATCTACTACAAATTAGGAGGTATATAAAGCTAACAGACCAGGTTTTTACCAACAAAGTTCTGGGAAYCCCTGAATTCTGCTTCTAGGCATGTCTGCTCTGTTTCTGTTTCTGCTTCTGCTTTGCTTTGACTAGAGGAGTGCCTACACCCCTCCATGATCCACGATCCCYCCTGCTTCTATTTATCATCTAGGACCTGAGTCAGAAGACATCACAGAACACACATATGAAATCAGAACTTCCCTCTAAAAGTTTCACCCAGATGTTCCTGTGGTGTGGGACATACAACCTCCATCTCTTTACCAGAGGAAGTCTGAGCCACATCTCCTGTATGACTGTCACAGTCAGTGGGCTGGGAGCTGCCTCAGGGTGGGACATTCTTCACCCTGCGTGTGGTCTCTGAAGGATGGGGAGGGTGCTCATCATGCCAGGGAGGACCCTCTGCAAGCAGCAGTCAGGGCCCTGACTGGAAGGAGGCTGAGGTTGAGAACTGTCCGGGTTTGGGGTGAGCACTGCCACACCCGGGATGGGAGTGAGCGCGAGTGGGGTCCCACACGGGATGGCAGCGTGCAGCTGGCACCGCTGCAGCAGGGCCTGGGCAGGGGATGGTCCCCACTGCTGTCTCAGGGCTGGAGAGCTCAYCTGGGCAGGATGGACTCGCAGCGAACGCAGAGTAAGAGTGCAAGTGCCCTGGCGACAGCCAAGCTTCCTCAAGCCAGCCCTTTAGTTGAAAGGACTGGAATAAGAGGGTGGACAAAATTCCACCCTGATTAAATTTACTTTCTTTGTAAACATGCAGAGGACTATTAGATGTCTTATTATTCTTTTCCCATCAAATAGAAAAGTACATGCGACTCCACATTCCTAAATGCCTCCTGAGAGATGGCAAAGGTGCCTAGGGAGATTGGCTTTTCTCTCCTAGAGCCGTGCATGGGTAGGAGCTACACTGTAGTTTTGTTTTATTATCCATAAGGGCCTCCCAGCTGGCTGAGCAAAAGCATCAGAAGTCCTAAAGAGGGAATTTCTTTGGGGAATGCACTGTGAAAATGCTTCTGTGATGTGGGCAATAAATAACCCTTTGGAGATCAAGTGACATTGTGCTTTCTAGTATGGGATTTTGCCCTTTTCATGCTCAGGAGACTTGGGAGCCTCAGTTGCCAGAGGGAAGCCTGAACATTTCCCTGCTGCTATACTTTCTGGGAAGATGTAGTTAGGACTATCTAAGTGGGCAGTCATGCTCTCTTTTGTCTGACAAAAAGAGGAATAATATGACACTTTTGCTGAAGAAGCAATTTCAGAATGTCTTKATACAGTGTTGGGTAGAGTGGTAGGGTGGCCTAATTCTCAGGTCAGGTTTTGGTTAGGGATGTTAGGAGGTAGCCACTTGCAAATGCTTATATAGAAGAAGGCTTCTTTGGGAATAGCTCTGTCTTGATGGCATGGAGGAATAGGAACTGCATTTTTGTGTCTACTCCAGAGAGGAYTGAAAACATTAAAAATTACATCTATTTAAAACATTATTCTTTGCTGATTGAGTGAAAAGAACTCATACTTCAGTAAAATCAACAGGTTCTTTAACAATGAGGGGACCTGAGGCTATACTGATTAGCAAAGTAACAGAAGGTGTGTTGCTTTTTAAAAAATTCTGCCTGTCATGTAGGCAAATCCAAACAAAAATAGAAAGTGTCTGTGTCAGTGTTCCTGAGATTAGATGTAATGGCATAAATTCTGTAAAATGGGGAAATATGAAGGGAAATACAGATTTAAACCAGAATGCATTAATCTCAGTRGTGTCTATTGTAGGGGAATTCATCATACTCTGACCTTTTAAAATCCTGTGCAACAATGATCTTCTGAGAAACTTGCTCCCAGATGTTCCCACCAATTTGTTTCACAGTGGCCTCTGACCACTTACTAGGTATCTCCTTGTGGAARCAGGGGTTTATGCTGGATTAAATCGGGCAGGCTAAAGCTCCATTCCTCCAAATCCTCTTCATTTACAATCTGAACAGGAAAAAGAGAGACCTATTAAAACCAAGAGAAAGTCATCAACCATATATTTTAGAAATATAGGCAGGATTTTCAACCAACCACTGCACTATCTGGTTATTAGTTTTATAGTGGCTTGAATTAGTTTTTTAGTGGCTTGAATTTGACCTCCATGCAGAGAATTAGCTTCAAGCAGACACCACTTGAATGAGCAAATCTTAGTCAGCATAATTTTATTATTCCTCTGACTATCACAATCAAGGACATTAGTGCACAGGGCACACTTTGAAGAGGTTATTACTGAGCACTCATAGTTTGCTTAAATTCTCAGATCTTCTTCATGTAGTTATAGAGAGAGCACTTTCATGAGCTTCAGGACTTTTTCTTCTGGCTGCATTTACATTTCCAAGGAAACAAATAAGAAGGACTTTGAAGAGATGATTAGCCTATGAGCTAATTTATGGATTTTTCATAGTCTAGTTCCTTTAAGCCTCTTGCATAGAACTGATTTTCATTTGGAGTAAGACTGTAGGTTTTAGTCAATACAGACAGGATATTTTAAAATAGATTAGCACTGGTTGCAGTATTCTCCTCAATTTTAATGGGAGCATTTGCTTCTAATTTTAATGAAAAACAACAGTGAGGGCTCCTGAAAATCCGATTTTTCCTGCTTGTTGTACCCTGAGTATTCACATAGGAGATTTATTTAAAGCTCTTTTTATGAAAGAACAGACCCTATTTCATCAAAAGTGAGTTGGCACTAAGATATTTGATAGCAAAATCTAGGCCAGGATRTTCAGGGAAAGTGCTTTGCACTGAGTGTGGGGGAGAGGGAAGAGTTGTGCTGAGGCGATCATGAGAATTCCTGATACCTCATTTTCCATGGGTGGACATGGGCAGAAGTGTCCAAGGGCTGACATATGGGGTATGTCACAGCCTCTGCTCATGTTGGCACTTCACAGAATCGTCAGATTTGCATTTCTGGGGTATATTTGTCTACACAGCATCTTAAGAAGAGAGCAAGGACTGTGCCTCCTATAATAAGCATTTGGAGGAAGCTTGCTGGTGTTGTCTAGAAGGTGGCTAGGGAATGTTGCACATACATTGATGCAGCATTTTTTCTTTGTCACACAGGAGCTCTAAATTCAAGGCCATTCCATCCCCCCAACACAAAAATTTCAGAAATCTGAACCCAAGAACTATAGCTGTATGATTAAGTTTTTTTCTTTAAATTATTGTTTTAATAAGAAAATGTTGGTTTGGGAGCTTCACTTCAGGAACAACTCAAGACTGACAATTCTGGGAGCACAGAGGTGTGTTCTTCTGATGTAGACTGAGACAGAAGAGTCTTCTTCTGTCATCATACTTCAGACATCTCACATTCAGTTAATTTCTGCTGAACATAGAGCTTCATCCATTAAAACCTTGCCTGGGTCCCTGGCAGACTGCCCTGCCTTTGAGAACTTATTGCCTCATGTTCAGTGTACATGGGGCTGTCCAACAAAACTTTTCCCACACAAATATTTGCAAGAATCTGAAAGTTTTTTGGGTGATTTTAGATTGCTCCTTTACCCTCTCGTTTCTTTCTTATGAATACTAGCAAAGAAGGCAGTCAAGAACCCATTAGAGCAGCAAATCTGAACTGTTCTTTGTTCCTGATGTCTCAAGCCTTATCATTTAACTTTGAATACCATATATAGAAATTGGTATTCTAGAAGACTATGTGTACAGGTCAGAGGCTGTGAGAAAACTAGYCCTGGCCCTACCACTGACCCTCTGGATGGCCTTRAGTAAGTTGGTCCCCATGTTCTCATCTRCAAAACAGGAAAACTATAGGGACCCTCTCCATTGTTCTCTATTCAGATAAAGCTCTCTGGTCTGYCTGGCAGCTTGCTGCCTCATTGTAGCCCTGGGGCATTTTTACCCTCTTTTTCTCCTCTTGCAAGTGGACAACTCTGAGTCTCTGACATAGCAACAGTTACTGCCCCTTATTCWGGTAGCAGAGCTTTGTCCTGCTGGCAGTGATATTAGCTTTTGCCTTTGGTTTGTCTTAGCAGGCCCAGGAGGGGGAATTTGTGCATGTTTGCCAGCCTAAAGGTAACATAATGGATCTCAAACCTGTAAGYGCTGAGGACCTCAAAAAATAAGAGAAAAAGGGGAGAATAAAACTTCTAATTTTTAAGATTACCAAAATGTGGTGCAAAGAAAACATCCTTCATGGCTTTTGGTTTCCTTAAGTATCCTGGTACACTGGAACCACAAACTATAATATGCTAAGTGAAGCAAAGTCAGCCAAACAGATAAATTGAAGTTATGAATCTGGGACAGGGTATGTCTGATTATCCTTTGCAACTTAACTGATGGAGTTTTCTCTATTTATGGCTAAGCCATTCTGTGATCTTACAGGAAATTGCTTTCTGTACACACCATTCTTAATAGATTTTTAAATTCATGCCTGCCCTAGGAAAGTGGATTATACTACAAGAGATTATGCATTTTTCCCCAGCTTTTAAGGAGCAACCGTAATGATGGTTATTGTTGATGAGGGCATTACAGAGCATTGGCGTAGCAAACACCTTGAATAGCTTAGTGTTGAAAGCTTTAATTTTCCATTTAATAATAGTGAAACTTGTTAATACTAATTTTATACAATCACTTCCTAAGCTTCTTAGAAAGCATGCAGTCATGGATTTAGTCAGTGCCACGGGGGAATGCCATACATCATGAGGCTCAAAACCCCCCGAGTTATTAGAGCTATGTGTAATATTTTACATCCCATCTTAGATCCAGTTTGTAAGCCCTTTGATTCATGGGCAGTGATGACTTATCCAGGGATGGCTGCTGCGATTCCTGCCGCCAGCTGCCTGCCCCACCTTTCTCTCCGAAGTGTTCATTCAGGCTGTGAAGGTGGCTCAGCTCTTTGGGAAGCTGCTGTTGAACCAGCAGAGCTTTCAGACCAGTAATATTAACAGAAAAACTGGCACTGGCTTTGGTTCTACTTAATGCACCAGGCTGTAATTTTCAGTGGTTCAATTACTGCCACACCAGCAGCTGAGCTGTCTCGAAGCAGGGGCAGGGCTCAGAGGTGAAGATGGGAACCCCTGCAGCCATCTGCTGCCATCCCTATTCATCAGCCAGATAGCCAGACCTAGACTGGGGTTTGTAAACAYGCATGGCAGTAACTTGGTGTTCTCAACCAGCTCTTTTCTCAGATTCAGCTTGAGACTCCTCTGGGGGTTTATGGTCTCACTGCATCCATGGGGATTTCCATGGGATCAAGGCAGTTCTGACTTTGGGACAAGGACCCCTGTGGAGTTCTGGGGCCTTGGGAAGGATGAAATACACTTTCTCGCACAGGGCTGGTGCAGGACTAAAGCACTGTGTGTTTCACTGAAACCTGCTTTTGAGGTTTCTGTGGTAACTTCTTCAAAAGCAAGTGTCAGAGGGTAATATTGGGCTGGGATTTCACAATTCACTCTTACCTAAGATGCCCAGCCAYGGGGCAGAGTCAATACTGTGTTATTTAACCAGCTTAGAAGGACATACCAGCCTGCTACTGGCTCACAGGAAAGCCTCCCTCCTGTGGCCGTCTCGCTGCGGGTGCCAGTAATCCACACCCAGACTGCTGGAAATCAGTCACATTTTTTCACTGTTAGTCACTCATGGGTTGATGATCTTTTGTGAGCAGCTTTTCACCTGCATTTGGTCTGAACAGCATGACAGAGCATCACATTTGCCATCCAGTCAGACAGTAACTCAGCTGCTTTTAGAAAAAAAGGGGGGAAAGGTGGGAATGAAGCCAGTTTTGAGGGCTTCAACAGCTCTTGCTTTTCACTGGACATGTTCTTTTCATCCATTTTCAGGCGCCACTGAGGGAGAGTTTTGGAGAAGTGTGGCCCATATTTTAGTTGTGTCCTTCAGAGCAAAGACYGAAAATTGTTTATGTGGGAAGAGCAGGTCAGGGACACGGTCAGTTGTGGTAACTGGCCCTGTCAGCCCAATTACTGCCCTCCCCGRGGCAAAGCCTGTCAGAGGGCATCCTCCTCCTCCTATGGACATGCTGCCTGTTTGAGCTGTCCACTGTCTTTCCGCAAGGGCAGATCTGAGGAGGGATGAGAGGTGGGGTTGGGGTGGGATGTCTATGCCACTGGGATGGGCTGAGAGGGGATTTGCAGGTAGAAAGGTGAGTCTGGCAGAGTAAGAGAGCAGGGCTTTTCTGGGGCTGGTTGCTGAGAGTGGTAGGAGCTGCTTTGGTGTCCAGGCTGGCAGGCAGGGGTTGCAGGGAAGGAGAAGGGACTRTGAAGTAACAACGATAGTGAAGCAGGGCAAGCAGGGGGCTTAGAGAGTAAGGCACCCTGTCTGAGACTGTATTTAAATTTTCTGTGGAGCATTCCTGCTTCTTCCTACAGCCTCAGCTCTTCTTGGCTTTGAAGCAGGACGCACACAAAAGCCTACCAACAAGTTCCCATCCTTTTTGTTTTTGCTGTAGGAAGCAGAGCAGTCCTAGTTGCATATTCAGTAGTAATTTACATGGTTTTGGTTAGTTACGCAAGATATGTGGAGTTTCTCTTCCCCTAACTTGAATGTCTTGCACAACTAGTCAGCATAGTGTGAATTGTTAGTGTGAATTGTCAGCCCTACAATCAGGACTACCAACTGCAGTTTGCCCTGACAAAGGAGACAGCAGAAACACAGGGGGGTTGAGAACAGGCAACAAAAATAATTAAGCATGGACAGACTTCCCTCAGGAAGAAACTGAAAAGAATAGGACTACTTTGTTAGGGAGTAGATGACTAAGAGTTATACAAATAAATGAATGGGASAGAGAAAGTCGAAGGGGGGATGGTGGTGTTCCTATTTAACCTCTCAAGCTATCAAACAACAAGGCAACATTCGATTAAAGGGAAAGAAAAAAGACCAGGTGACAAAACCTACTTTGCTTAGGATGGGATTGAGTTGCCTTTGAGAAGTTTTGTCTCAGTGCAGAGCATAGCTGGAGCCTCAAGGACTGCCCAGCTTGTAGTCTAGTCACTTGAGCTAATGAATCTGACAGTGTTGGTTTTTTAAGAAAATACTTGTCTACATGGAAAATGAGGGTCAAAATAGGAGATGGTWTGTGTTTGAAACTTTTTCTAAGTGTTGGTTTCATGAATGCAAAGTAAAMATTTCCATTCTGGACAAATGTATGATTTTTGATCATCTTTCTCTGCTTCMACAGAGWGCATATACTTGGTTCCAGCAGTCCTCTTYTGGACTATCTAACAGTTACATGGTCATTTAAGATGACATTTTCCTTTGYGCTAATTTTCTGCTATTAGCCTCTTGGCATGAGACATCTGAWTATTGGCTCCTTTGGTTAGTTAATTTGTTATATTGTGCTTAGAWTCATAGGTTGAAACTGGAGCTATGCAAGATATTTCAGATGGGAATGCTCTATCCCAGTGGTATAAAATGGTACCTAAAACTCATCTGCAGTGTTGGGTCACAGCAACCAATTAATCTTAAGTACAGCAGATGATATGTATCAATGCTCTCTACTGCCCCAATCAACTAGAACTGGAGTTGTAACTGGAGTTATAACTTTGAGTTATTCTGCTGTCTTGCACGAACAYGATCTGATGCCTAAAGGCTCCAACTAGGAAAGGGAATACCAAATGAGCTGCTCACCTTATTGGGATGATGTTCAGCTACCAGAGTAAATATGGGTGAGGTGGAAACAAACTGATTACTAACTACTTGGGAAGATAAAGGACTTGGCAGAACTGGACTAGTGCCCAAACCAGCCTCAGTAATGAGAGAGGGGAGGTTTCCCTTGCTTGTGTAGTGGTCACACACTRACATATAATCACCACAGAAACTCAGTGTGTGCTCACAGGGCTTTAGGACAGTTCTTCTGAGACTAGAGGTCATGCCCCAAGTGGGTTACAAGCAGCATCCTGACTCAACAGATACTAAACTCTTTGGATGAATATTTAAAGGCATGAGAATGTCAGAAACTGAATTATAACAGGGAAGCATTTGAAAACTGCTGTGTGAAGAGCTTTGCCCTGTATGATGTTGCATACCTGGCATACYTGTGCTAGCAAAGTCAATGAAGATATACCTGTGCACTGAGCTGAGCAGGTGCTTACGTGCTTTGCAGGTCATTGCGAGCACGAACAGCTGAGAGTTGAGGCTTGAGCAGTTCCTGGTGCTTCCTCCCCTGCCATGGTTTAACCTCAGCAGGCAGCTGAGCATCACACAGCTACTCACTGCCCCTGCAAAGGGACTGGGGACAGAATTGAAAGGGTGAAAGTGAGAAAACTTGTGGATTGGAGATAYAGATCGTTTAATAGGCAAAGCAAAAGCTGCACATGCAAGCAAAATACAACAAAGGAAACACCTTCACTTCAAAAGTCCTTCCCCCTTCCTTGTTTTTCTCTCAGCTTTATGTGCTGAGCATGATGCCATATTGTATCCCCTGAGATATACCTCTGGTCAGATGAGGTCAACTGCCCTGGCTGTGTTCCCTCCCAACTCCTTGTGTACCCCAAACCTCCCCACTGGTGGAGAGCAAACTGAGTAAGGGTTGTAAGAAACAACTGAAATGGGACCAGAAAGTTCAGTTGGAGTAGAAGAGTAAAAGGAGCAGTTTTTCAGTCAATATTTGATGAGAAGGCTACTTTATGGGGGAAGGACAGAGGCTTGGTGAATTATGTATTTATTTTCTCCTGTTTGTGGGTAAATCACGCTTACCTAATCCTTCAAAACATGAGTCCTTTTCTGTTTGTTAGAATGCCCATGTTCAACTGATCAGCAATCCTGTTTGTTGATCTGACTACTATTGCTTCGAAGTGTTGCTCCTGTGTGTCTTACTGATCCAAAATTATTTTCACGTTTCTAGAACTTCATGTCCCAAAAATTTTTAAATGTATCTTCTACTTGGATCAGAAGCCTTGTCATCCAACTGTAAGGAGAGTTTACTGTGTTGACCAGAGGAGAAAAAAAAAATCCTACAGGATTATGAGATTTATTGCTCCTGGTTGAAAAATTAGTGTCTCTTTGATGATTTTTGTTATCTCATGGACTGGGCACATGGCTCAGAAATCTGACATAGGAAAGACTTTAAGATGTACCTGGATTTAGATGACAGCCCAAATTTTGTCAGTACAAACAGTGATGTCAAGCAGATGTATATCCTAGGATTTTTTGGGATATATTTTTTGAGTGTTTGAAATTCACAGCATATTTCAATCTTCTGCCTAATGCTTAAAAAGAATGACTTACTAGTAAAAAAAGATGATGATATTTTATTACCAAATGTGTCGCGAGTTCCATCATTCCATCAAAAAGACTTCCATCATCACTGAAAAGCATATTCAATATTGACTCTTCAGATTCACTTTGTCTTGTTACTTAATCACTTTGTCACC
The DNA here is from genome assembly GCA_014549065.1 of Cardinalis cardinalis. Lineage (NCBI taxonomy): Eukaryota > Metazoa > Chordata > Aves > Passeriformes > Cardinalidae > Cardinalis > Cardinalis cardinalis. Next base: position 280,123 of record JACDOX010000058.1, on the reverse strand, counting down.
TTGTTACCTTGTTCACCCTCTGCCTTGCTACTGTCCTGCTTAAAGGTAATTGAAAGTCAAGAATCTGCCTAAAAATTTATTATTTTTCTCCAGCTGTGGTCACTGAATTGCAGTACAGCTGCTTAAGAAGAAATCAAATGAAGTTAACTGGATTTTTTTGTTTCCTTGGTTAGGGTTTTTGTTTGTTTGGTTGGTTGGTTTTTGGTTTGTGGAGGCTTTAGGATTATTGTTGTCATTTAAACCTTTATCCATTAGTATTATGAATCTCCCATTCAAAGTTAACTCTTGAAAGCATCAATCACACCCTATGAAGGCAGGTGTGATGGTCTGTATCTCAGTTTATACACCTGCATCTCAGACTGATAAACCATGTGTGAAAGCATTTGAATTGGGCAGTGTGAACACAAGCACTAGAAAGGGGAAAGAATCATGATGGCCTTGATTCCAGCTTCAAGGTTTAGTGCTGGTTTAGCCATAACTGGGTCTAGAATACAGGGTACACAAATGTGTGTTTGATGTAGACAACTTTTCTCTTTTGCATAAAGTCAAAGGGAAGAAAAAATTGGGGTGAAATTGCTTGTGAATTTTTTCACTGTTTGTGAAATAGTGAGCCCATGGTGATTAGAGCAGATCTTGGAGTTTGACTTTTGGAGAGTGAAGAAATCCCACCCACAGGGACCAGTTGCCTGCCATGCAAACCTGACTCACAGATGTAGCAGGGTCAGCATTGTAACATTTCCTGAAAGCAATCACACTGTATTACATTCTGAAGATTTTGCTTATCTGGAATATTTCTTGGTGCTGTAGCAACTTATTGCAGGCCCACAGTAACAAACTGCTGTTTTCTGAGGAAATCTGAGCTTGTGCAACTCACTTCTAACAGACAGTGCATTCAAGGTTGAGACAGTGCAGACTTCACATGCACCCAGGAAGCCTCTCCTGCAGCTCGCTGAGTGTTAAAAGATGCTTATTAACTGCTTTTCTTTTCTTTTCTGGGCATCTCTTGTAAATGGAATGATAAGGGTTGCACAAAATCATCTCTCTTGGCAGTATACAGGCCTCCTCCTTGAAATCCAGCTACTGCTGGCTGCATTTGTATCAGAACTGGAAAATCAAGACATACAAATGAAATATTGGGAATTATTTCCAGGCTCTTGATATTGCTCCAAAGCTTAAAGAAGTTCCAGCCTGAGGATCATCTTTGAATGTATCATTAGTAGTTGGCTTCTTTAAATTCCCCTAGGTGGGCAGTTACATCATTTAAGCATTAAAACTCTTGGGTTTATGTCAGGCTTCTACTAAGTAAAAGAGTTCATGTTAATGAGAAGCAGTCTTTCTCTAGGAGAATTTAGTCTAACAAGAGAAAGGGATGGCAGAGCCACAGAGGGAAATGGATTCCCATGGAGATGAAGGTCAGGCAGTCCAGGACTAGAATGAAGTTCCTGTGTACTGGGTCAGGCTGCACTCAGCTTCTTCTGTCAACTGGAGGGCTGGAAAGAGGAGTTTGAAAGAGGCTGTTGAACGGAGAAAAGGGCACTTATCTGCTTCACTGATTTTACTGATAGAGATGCTTGGGAGAGGGTTTTCTCTAACAAGCAATGCGATTTTATTAAAAATAGTGGAAAGAGAAAAATGAATCATTTACAGCACATTCAGTCTGGTGTTTAAGATGTTACAGTTTCAAAGCACATGCAAGTACAAAGCACATGTTGCCAACACTTGTGTTCACCAGCAAGTTTTTCGCAAAATCAGCTGACTTTGCAGGTTCTGGTGTCAAGTGTTGCAATGGTCAGAGTCTGTTTCATTTCTCTATGAAATACTACTGRGGCCCTTTGGGCCAACTCCTTATGGGCTCATAGACATTGCATCCTGCTGTCTCATGGTGCCCTGACTCTGGGCTGTTCACCACTCAGACTTCCTTACCATGCATGAAATGGGGGAAAAGAGCTCAACAGCTGGGTCCCTTGAATGGGGTACCTTCCTCCAGGACTGTCCTGGTAGAGACTGTGTGGGATTTTGCTGTTAGAATTCTTGCCCACTGAAGAGATGGACATGTCTTCTCACTGATACCAAGGTATTCAGAGCTAGGTCTCCTATTTAGGASACAAGACACTTGTTTTCCTGTTCTTCCACCTCTTGAGTTCTTGGAAAAGGAGATAAATGTAAATATCCCCCATTCTAAAAGTAATCACCTAGGACTGGCATATAATGGTATTGTGATRAATATAAAATCACCTTCTCACCAGTGGTATTCTGTACAAGGCCTGGCCATGAATTGGGTCCACGTACAGAATATACCTAGAATATATTTATTGGTTTGGAACCTTGGAGACAAGTGGGAGAATATGTAGGTTCAATCCTGCCCAGACAGGATTCAAGCATTAGTTAAGATACTATCGCAAAAGCTTGATAGTGTCAGAAGGAARAGGCTGCTTCTGGCACGAACTTGGTTGCCTGTGGCTCTAGATGTCAGCTGAGTAGCATTTTTGAAGATCTTAGTGATTGTAAGATGTCCTCTGAAGCCCTTTGGAAAGCAGGCCTTTTTAAAGTCACACTGTCCTTGTCCAGTCTTGCCACAAATTTAGTCTACCTCGCAAATAATAAATGCAAGTTTTGTTTGCTATTAGCAAACTCCAAAGTACAAAATGTTAGTCTTTATCTGAACAGAAATAATTTCTTCACTACAGTTTAAAAGGCTGTAGATGTTTTTTTCTATGAAATTATCTAAAAGCTAAAACTGTATTTCAAATCCTGACCAGCTAATTATAGCATACTGCTCTTTTGATGGAGAAAAGCAGTTCTGCAGAAGACAGAGCAACCATCTCCTCTACACTGAGATCTATTTCTTTTCACAAAAAGGGAAAATGCTGGATGAGGGAGAATAATCCTTTACTTTCTGTTAATTCAGAAGTTTCATGTAGGTTTATGAGCAAAACCTTCTGACTGTAAAAATTTTGAGGGATCAGGAAGATGCATGAGATGGTTTTTTTTTGTTTTTGGGCAAGAAAGTTGATTTGTGTGTTCAGAATTCAGCGTGTTCTCTTGTCCTTTAAGGGAACAGGCAACTGTCTTTCCATTGCCCTCTACTTTGCATAGTCCTTTACAGCAGCACACAAAGGAGGARCCAACACTTACTTGTGATGGCACCATATCCTCCCTCCATGGTGCACAGCTGTAAACGGCAGCACCTTGTCCAGGACAATGGCAGTCCAGGAGTGAGCTGGAGCAATGAACCTTTAGAGATGCTAATAAAAAGTAGGGCTCAGTTGGAAGAGAGCTGGTAGAGGAATGCAGTCTTTGAAGAAGTTAATGACCCACCTACCCTACAGGTGAACAGATCTGAAAAGTGTAGCGATGTGCCAGCCAAGGTGTTGCCTCATATCTCTGCTATTGTAGAATAACCTCTGTCTATGATCATCTATAAGCTGAAAGCTGAGTGTGAATTCAAGTGCTTGGAAAGTGGRCAAGGACACTAATATTTCAATAAACAGAAGAAATGTCAAATTGCTGAGATACATATGAGGCTGGCAACTCTAATGTAGCCTGTCCTTGTGGGTGAGGTACCCRTCCTAGTTGGTGTCATGTTAGTCAAAGTGGAGGAAGAAAAGCACAACTTCTGTGACAAAATATTCAGGAACATGGCAAAGYTAGGTTATCATTTAGGACTGTTCACTAACTAGGATTTTTAGTATCCAGTAGTGGTACTCTTGAGTGCTGCAACCTGTTCCAGCCAGGCCCACTGAGGCTTGGGTCACAAAGGTGTGGGAAACATTTTCCCTACAAAGAGTTAGTCCATCCCATTTTTCAACAGAAAGAGTAAGACCTATCCAACTTCTATTTCATTATGCAATCCTTTCAACTGGTGGAAGCACTAGGATATTCTAGGGAGGTTGTTGGTCACCATTTCATACATAGTTTCTTGCCCAATTAATAGACCTTGTCATTAACCACATAAACAAAACTCTGTACTTATGGGAATAAATATGCAAAGGAGACCTGTCCACAAGAAAACTCTCATTCTATTTCTCCCATTTTTTTCAAAAAAAGGGAAGAAAGAAAATTTCTTCTTACAATTCCAGCTCTGTAATGTTCAGCTGATTTGAAGCAGATACCCTGATTTTAWTCCATATAAATGGGCAAAGAATCAGGCCCTGGCTGAGAGGTCCATGCTTCTATAGCACCACATTACAAGACCTCTTAATTCTCTGACCCTCTTAATTCTCTGACCTGGAATGCAAGGAAGAGTCAAAGTTTGGTAAAGGTTGTAGCCAGATGCAGTGTGCTTCTATGTTCACACCCTCCCTAATGACTGCTCTTTAAAAAATAATAATAAAATGCAAATAACTTACACCTGGTATAGCTGGAAAGTCAAAGAAAAGAAGTAAAGAACATGGAGATTGTGGGAGTGCTGTTATTATTGTTATTATTAKTACTATTATTATTAATCAGAYGAATGCACACCTGTCTGAAAGTTCCTCAAACATTGTCTGCTGTTGCTTTGGTAGGCCCTGTGAATACACTGAGGTAATGTCCTTTGGTTGGCTTACTTAATTGAACAGATGATGGGGGATGGAGGAAGCTAGGCAGGGAAACATGCTAGAGATAGAAGAGAAGAATTCCCACCCACGCAGTAGGCATGCACTGTAATAATGGAATAATTATGTGCACTTTGTTTACAGCTGTCTTCCCCTAGCATCGACGCCTTGGGCTAGAAGTGAAGCAGGACGGGTCCTGCAATCAGTTTTCACAATCATGTTTTCGCTGTGATTTGTCTTTTATTCYCCATTAGAAAGCAGAGCAAGTCTAGAGCAAATGCAGTGGCTTCAGCCCTTCAGGATACTGCAAATTTGCTCAGATTTGGGGAGGGAKGGGTGTTCATGAGTTACGAGTTTGGATTTATACCAAGATCCATGGTTCCTGACATCTGTAATGATGGTTCTCACTCCACAATCCCAATCTGTCCAGAGTTGCTCAGAGCCGGATAACTTTTGGCCTGAGACATTTTCCAGCCTTTCAAATAATGAATGTTGGGTTGTGGACAAAAACCAAAGCCAGATGGCTTTGTGGGGTGAGACAGCTAAGTAACTGTTACTGCAATGGGCTGTACAGTGGAGATTTGTTCCTGGTGGTTTTGAAGCAGGTTAGAAATTTTTTTGTGGATTCTTCCTGCTGCTTGTTAATAAAGTTGATCATGCCCTGGTTTTACATTTCAGCATGAACTCACAGTGATGGTAAAATGCTGATGATTTGCTTTCTGCTGCCCCTCTAAATGTATTAGAGGATATTATAATCTTCATGCAGCTGCCATTTTGTGTTCAGTTCAACTGCAATCTGCCATGAATGTGTACACAGCATTTCAATTCCAGTGGCACGTAGGAAAACATTTCCAGGCAAGTGGAGTATCCACACAATGAACTTTATCTTTCTCTTGCAGCAGGCTGCATGCCATGTCTGTGTTGTTAGGAAGAGAGATGGGAAGTATTCACAGATTAACTGCAGGGAGGTCAATAAACAGACATTGGACCAGGAAACAACTGGAGAACGTGATAGTCACACCTGCTGCATTGGATCTGTCACACAGGTTGTGAACTTTGACAGCAAATGGCTTATTTCATATGCATTTGTGCAGCACATCTCATCATGAGGGGCTTGATCTGGGGTTTAGTGGATATAATTGTGTCTTGGAAACTCAGAGCAGCCTGCAGATATCAACTAATGAAATGCCTCCACAACATTTATATGCAGAGTTGATAACAATGTGTTCACCACACATTGGCTTTGGAAATGCCTTGGAAATTGAATAGAGCTTTATATAAGGGGTAAGAGAAGTAATAATAATCATGAGCTGACAACGAACAACATACAAGGCARGTGTTACCACTGCCTTACACGTGCAGCAGACATCCCTTTCCTCAGGATGTTACAAGCTGTAGTGCTATTTTAATCAGCTAAAACTGTTGTGTGGAATGTAGAAAAGCATGATTTTGTTATCAAAACTGTTCTGAACAAGCTGGAGTGAAAAATCAGCTTTAAAAAAAATCGTCATAGATCTTACTTAAAAAACAGTTTTGGATTACATGATTTTTAATTCTTTCAACAGTTCTAGTCAATTCCTTAGCTTTGTAGGGAGACATGGGGCAATGGAAAGCCTTCTGGATTGCAGGTAGATGCCAGCCATGGCAGTGGACATTCCTGTTCCCTGAAGTGCTGCTCAAGTCAAGTAGGAAGAATGAACCAAGCAATGGCTCTGTCAGCCACTTTGACTCCAACTGGGAATTTCAATGGAATGAGTGCACTTCTGTGCAATCCTGATCTCACTTAACCAGACCTTTCTGATGGGCATGCTTTCTGCTGAAATGTGCTTGCAATGTCCCATGGTTCTCCCCCTTGGATCCTACCATGGCTAAGGCTGTATGGTCATTTTTCAGTGCCATCTTCTCTTATTCCAACAGTATATATATGAAGTTACCTAAAGCAAATGGAGGAATAAARGAAAAATAGCAAGGCGTGGTGAGCTAACAGAGATTTAGGAACTACCATTTCTCTGTTTAACTTACTATCAATGATTTAACATGGGCCTTGGGTAAGTCACTTCATATTTCTATGACTCAGTTTCTGCTTTTGAAACAACTCTGTTGATCTCACTGGGGCAGCTTTAAAGCTTAATTTACTTATATTTTATAGCACTTTGAAGATTTGAACTGCACCATATTATGGGAATCGTTGGGAGTCATAAAAGAAAGAGTCGGTGTTGCAAGAGGAGGTATGATAATGAAGCCTAAAGTCAGAGACTTAATGCCTCAGTTCTTTGCTGAATCAAAGCCTAAGACTGTGAGTTCTTTGAAACAGACTCTCCTCAATTAGAGGCCTGCTCAGAACATAATAGGGCTATGACATACCTGGGGCCTCTGAGTCCCTCTGTAGCAAATGGTTATGTACATAAACTTGAAGATGGCACCAGCTGCAGGAATGCTACAGGTCCCTCGGATCTATCTCCTTCTCTCACGGCTCTTAGGTTTTTTATTATCTTCAAATCTCTGTACCTTACTGCTTGTTCCATTCCCCAGGTCCTTAAAGCATTCTTTAAGCTATAAATAAAGAAGATAAAATTACAGGGTACTTATATGCACACTAGCTAGGAAGCTGAATGGGCATGAAAGGGCTTCCTGGTTTCCTTCCAATTCAAAATGTTATTGAGTTACTATGTAATCAGATAAATGAGTTGTTAATCAAAGTGATGTCAGCTTGGGACATACTATAGAAAGATGATTCCGTTGTAATCACAACTGTATAATTAAGGAATGAGGCATGACAGGGCTTGAATTATAGCACGATAATTTTCACCTCAGTGCTGTTGATGGCTGTCTGCCATCCAAGTACCAGATTATGTCTTGCTGTACAACAACCCCAGTGCTGAAACATCTGAGACAAACGAGAGTAAAAAAATATTCTTTCATCTCACCACCCCCCGCCCTGCTCCAGGGAGAAGCATTTCTGTGATCAGCTGGGTCAGGCTGAGCCCTGTGTATCTGGAAGCAAGCTTGACTATGTCTCTGCTGTTAGAATATTTATAATGTGAATGCATTGTAWTTGACATGAGTCTAATGTGACAGCAAGGTATGGGATCCTCTACAGGGCCAATGATTCCATCCACAGSAACTATTAGTTAAAATTCAGCCAAATGCTTATTGTTACAGAAGAAGCACAAAAAATGGTCCCTACCTAGCAATACTTAGTACTAGCAATACTTAGTGCTTCCTAGATTTAAACCCCATTCTCCTGAGAAGTTTAAATGAGGAATTAGCTTTCACATTCACAGCTCTCTACTTTGTTTTGCCCACCACCCTTGGGATAGAGAAAAATTTGCATTGACTTAAAAAAGAGCTTTGAGGAGACATTGGAATAACATGGACTTTGGCAACCTCTTACATGAAAAGTGGCACAGATGTGAGTTAAAATGACTTCATATAGAATAGTGACCAAATCCTGCAGTCATAGCTTGGGTGAAACTCCCACGGAAAGCACTGGGCATTTATCTGAGTCAGCAGCTAAAAATTTGTCCCACAAGCTCAGTTTGGAGGTGAAAATGSCAGGGCTGAAAAGTTTCCTTTTCTCATGGTGGGGAGGAAAATGTCAYCTAAGAAATAAAATTGTGTCACCTCATTTTTTCTCATGAAGTGCTGACTTTGCTGAGGAGGTGGGTGGGAAATATTATGCAATTTACCCTTTCCCACTACAAGCTGTCTCCTGTCATGTCACCATCAGCCTTGCTGTGCATGGGCATTGCTCATACTTCTGCTTTGGGAGTGTGATTGTCTGGTGAGCTGATGCACTGCACCATCGACTGCCTTGTTTGCCTGTAGCTTGGGATCCCTGGGAACGAGAAAAACCCCAATAGATCCAAAGAAAGCATTTTTGCACCTTCTCTTGAGTCTCTTCCAAGGTGTTGCCTGTGAAGGCAGTGCATGMAGTCCTGCAGGCACCTTTGTCTCCTTAGAGGTGGAGCTGGGCAGCTTGCCCCAGAGCTGGCAGGCACAAGCAGCCCAGTGCAGCTGCCTCTGCCTCAGGACAGAGAAGGGCAGTGCTGGAATCACGTGGCCACTCAGAACACCTGTGCTGGACACTTTGGCTCAGGCCCTTTGTGACGGCTGCAAAAGCATTTATGGACTCCAGTCAAGACCAGTGAAGCACTTAATTTTCCCAGTGTTGCCTCTGTTGCAGAAATTACACGCTCTTGGCAATACTATCAGGAAACTCTATTCCTGAGGCAAAATGCATGCAAAGTAAAGCTTTCCTTCTGACAAACAAAATAAAAATATCCYGATCTTGGCTGCAGTAGCAAAAATGCTCCTGGCCTAATAAAATTATGTCATTGAAAGAAGTGTCTCTGTGTCTGCTGGTGTACCTGTAAATCAGTTCAAGAGAATTGTCCTTTGAAACTCATTTCAGCTGATATATATGCTCTTGAGGATGAATGAACTTTTGAGCTRCCAATGCTGCCATCCCTCATAAGTCAAATCTCTTCTCCAGATACTTGAATCCCATGATGATAGTAAAAACTAGGGGTTTACAAGATACATCAGTATCAATTTTTTGAGAGCTTTYACCTTGGAAGGCAAGAAGCGTCCTTGGGTTGAGTGCCTGTCAAATGAATACAGATGCAACAGAAAGAAAAGAGGAATATTTTTTGCTCTCATCTTTCAGTGCTKGCATAAGAAGCTGAGAGATCCTCCATTAACAGAAGAAGAAGTACAAAGAAGGCAGTCATGACACAAGCTTGCCTCTGCTTATGATTATACTCACGTTTCCTTGAATATGGCCAGCAGAGAAGCTATAATTTTGGTATGCTCAGATTACTGCCTGACTTCCTTTCCCATCATGAGGAAAGCAGCCAGTRTGGGGGGAAACTGGAAGCTTCTCTGGACTGATAGCCTGGACAGGAACAAGGCTTCTGTGCAGGATGTTCCAAAGGCATGTGTCCCTGCTAGTTACTGTTCCTGGCATCTGATGACAAAAAGGATCAAGGAAACTGATGGTGACAGATCCATAACTGGTGCAAGAGARGGATGTTTTCGTAACATAATTTCTTGAACACTTGGAAATTCCTGCCACATGACGCTCCTCAAACAAACTTTTGCAGGACTCTGAAAGCTTGTGATTTTGCCTACACTATTCAGAGAGAAAAGTATTGACCTTCAGAGAACATATTCAAAAGATATGTATCAGATGTTAAATGTATAGTGTTAGCAGGAGAAACGACACATATTGCTGATATTTTCATACATGCTTGGATTTGTCTGGGACTGCCCTTCTAGTGTCAGCCCATTGTTAAGTAGCCAGCTGACAACTTGRCTCTTGCATAGGGAGATGTTTTGATGAGTGGTTCTTGTATCATCATCAACTGTATGCTGTGTGCAGATGCACTGAAGTTCTGTGGCCTAGGGATTTGAGATGGGATACCCAGGGATGATGAGGGGTGAACAGTCCTTGGGGTGGACTATCCTCTGCCCTCCAGATGGCTCTTTTTTCCCACTGCCACTTTGATTTTTTCTTCCTTGACAGACTGTTTTAGTTTGCTGCAAATATCTGTGTTTGTCRGTAGAGTTGGAGAAGAAGAAAAGATTCTTCTGCCAGATAAGAAGCAACATGGCACTTGTGGTARTCTTACAGCACTGTTTGTGAGGCACTGGAATTACTAGCAGGAGCCAACAGTAGGCAGCATGGTTAATTTAACCCAGGCTGTGAACTGAAAGAGAAGCACAGGTTTTATTCTGGAGGCAAGAAACATCTCTGACACACCTGCCTATTACTGTGTAACCTAGAAGGTAGGGAGATCCTGTAATTGTCATCTTGTGAGGAAATTAGATCCAGAATTGTTTATCTGCTCTGAGATCTTAGCAGGAAAGTATTTGGCYGACAACAGGAGTACAAGTCTTGACCTTTCATTTCTTTCTCCCCTGGACTTTCACTGGATAAAAGATCAGACACAGGCTCCTTTGTGCCTCTGTGAGGCATGCTGCTGGGACAGGGAAATGGTGCCCGTGGTTTGGGTTTTCCACTCAGATAAGATTACTAAACGATTGAGAACTTCAAGTCCACAAAATTCACTTTTGTTAAAAAATTTAGCAGTGCCACCTGCAGGAAAGCGCCGGGAAACCCAAAGCCTGTCCGGGGAGCTCAGGACCGACTGTCCTCTGCCTCCTCTGCCAGAGAAGATGTGGCTGTCAGTGTAGGGCTCCCCTGATGAGCTGGTTTCTCATCGACATCAAAGAAAGATCTGCATGTGCAGATAACGCAGAATACCTGAGAACAAAACTTTGTCCAGAAACCACTGTCTTTGATAGCTATTACCTTTTGATTTTAAAAGCCTTCTTTTTTCCCCCCAAAGAGCTTTCCCAAACATGATGCATTGCATATATAAACTCTGGTCCAACTCCCAATGGAAATGATGGCAGTTTTCCATTGAGTGTGATCCAGGCTTTAATGCCTTTCATGTATGCCAATGAAAACTCTTTACATTGCATACTAGTGCTCTTTAAAGGCTCTCAAGTAGATAGACAGATTAGATTATTTAGCACTATACAATGCAGCATAAGTGGTGCTGGTGAGTCATGAAATGGCATTCTTCCCTCTGACTCAGTGCAGAGTCAATGCCCGAGCATGTTGCTATGTGGCTCTGTGTTGTTGGAGGTGTCTTTTTCAGACAAGAAGTAAAAAAAATGTTCTGACCCACTATTCTTGCTACAGACCCCATTTGCCTGTGAGCGCCTTGGTTGAACTTTGCAGAATTTCTCACCCTAGCACAAGTTATCCTCAGCTTCCAATAGAAAACTATTGTTCTCCTTGCCAGGAGGGAGCAGGGTTTTGAGCTATCTGGAACAAAATGTTTTAAAAACAAGTCTGGGTTATTGCAAATGCACTGTGGGGTTTAAATCCTTAATATTGTAGGAAAACCTACACCATCACTTACTGCACATTCATATTTAGCATTCTGGTTTTGTTTACCACTTCAATGACTGTTTTCAATTACTGTTCTCAGCATGAAACCACTTTGCTCAGGCCTGCTGTATATGCAGAACTGACTTAGAAGATGACTACTCTGTTTTGYAGTGATTTTCAAGGTGTCAGACTGCTTTTTTGGTCCTTATCTATGAGGCACTTGGTGCCTGGAGTGTGACAGTCTCTTGTTTAAGCCCCATCTCTCTTCCTGGTCGAAAGATTTTGTTGCAGCTCTTCCTCTACTGTGCAGGGAAAGGAGTTTCACCCAGCTCTTTCATCTGCCCCATCTCCTAACCATCAGGGTGTAAATGATATGACTCTTGCAAAAAAACTTTCTCAAAACCTGATGTCTTGACAAGAATGCTTCAATTTTCAAATTTTACTTTGTAGAAAATGTACTGATCAGCTCTGGTATGCAGAGAGGTTTGCCTAACAAATTACATATGTAGCCCTGAGACGTCATCATGAGACTTCTTCCAAGGACAAGAGCTACCCAGGCAAAATTCAAGTGCACCTCAGGGTACCTGTATTCTCTTGGTAAAAAGCAGTGATTGAGATTACAAGGAGTTATATTTTGGACGTTGCAAGTGATGGGATCCATTCCTCTTTGGAAAGGACTACTGAGATGGAGAGGGCTTCTTAGAGGCACAGTGGCACAGRTGAGATGGAAAGCAGGGGCTGAGGCCAGGGGCAGCAGCAGGAGCAGCTCTTTGCTTGAACATAACTAGTTTCACAGTATGGGATTCCAGTGACTGCCTTTGCCCCTTGTAACATTTGTGCCAGTGTGATAAACCACTTGTTTTATCTTATTTTATCAGGATTCAGTTCTTCATGTTGCAAATTTTTATTTGTTATATCCCTTCAAATGTGAGAATAATGGTTTACCTGGAACAGGCATCTTAATCATATTCCTGTGCCATGGCTATTTTTTATAACTCCAGTTGGCTATTTTTTATAACTCCAGTTTGTGTCTGTTAATGATTTGATAATAATCCAGAGCATTCAGAAAACCAATTTTTTTATTAAGAATAATTTAAGCAAAGCAGATTAAATAAATGATGGCAAAATGCTCAGTCCCAGAGATTAACTTGGAGAAACTATTTTCAGGGGGAGTAGCTGTATTTGGGACTGTGCTCACTGTTAATTTTATGTAAAATTCACAGCAGCTGGAGGAGAGATTTCCTCATTCCTTTGGACTGGAAGCTCAGCTGTGTAGATGCTTTCTCAGAACCTAATTGTTTTCACATGAACTCAGGGGGGGATGCAGAGCTATTGAAATTATTGCAATTGCCCAGGGAAGCATTCAAAGGAGAGTTTTGTTACAAGGCCACATAGCCAATAATACTTACCTCCTAAAAGTCTTCTTGCTTAAAAAGCCTGTAGAGAAGGATGATTAATGCMAAGCAGAGCAAGGAAATGGACAGTGTTCAATGCCAGAGTTGTGCCACGGAGAGATTAAGTTGCATTTATTGTATAACAGAGCACTTAACACAGGACATTTCTCCACCTAGTCAGAGATTTTTAACTTCTACTAAGGGCCWGTCCTTGTAATGAAGAATTGATAAATGAGAGAAGCTGTGGGAAAAATGATAAACTATGCTTGCAAGAGGCAAAATTGATTTGGGATTGAGGAAATTAGAGAACTGAGCCTGTGACAGAGCCAGGTGCCCAAAGGAGTTCCCCAGCCTAAGGTTAACTGCAGAGCTGCTTGGTGTCCTCAGAGCCTTTTCAGCACCGACATTTGCATTGCAGCTGCTAAATCAGAAACACATCTGAGTGAATTTAGTACTGGTGTGCTGAGCAGAGCTCCTCTGGATTTATATCATGTGAGATGAGAACAGAGTTTTGCCTTGAAGTCTGTRGTTTATGTGATATATGGAGTATATTGCCAGTAATGACAAAAATCCTCTAGTGCCTTCCTTGAGTTATTTCAGATTTACACCCAAAGACATTAAATTTTCTCTGTATTTATATCCTGGTAAATTAAAATGCTCTGAGATATGTGATCAAGAAGGAAAGTCCGTAATTTCTGTTCCACAAGATCAGGCCTAAAATTGTTCAATATTTTGGTGCAAATTTTCTCCCTCTGTAAGTTGTCTGTGAAGTATTCAGAGAAGAAAACATAAAGATGCTGCAGAGCAGATATGTGGTTACTAGACTGAAGTTTTCTCACTCTTCAGAAGGGGAGAAAAGTGAGTGAGTGTGAAATGACTCACATACATATCTCCAACAGATCAGGCTTAACTGCTCTGAAAAGCAAACTGCAAATGATTCTTCCCCATGTGCAAATTCCACCCTCTGTCTGCAAACACCTGCTGGTGACTTCAGTGAGAGCCACATATTGGGAGGCAAGATTTATATCTCCAGACTTTATCAGGAAGAGAGTTTGTTGCAGAGGCAGAAAAAGAATTGCCTCCTGCAAGAGAGCCCACACATCAATTCCTATAATAGCTAGGCTTCATTTTGGCTCAGTCTTTTTAATTTGTACTCTTCCAGATGAAGACACTTTTTASGGACAAAAATGCTATCAGATGAATGAGAGTTATTAATCTAGGAAAAATGAAAATACAGGAGAGAGAGCAYGTGCAGGAAGCACAGAGTCTATTGAGTCCTTTGCTGGAGAGGGGAGGTCACAGGTGCATAGGTGAGCACATCCTGAGAAAATGCTGGTGATAAAACATTGCTGATGGTGCTGTGCCACCGTTCATGCTTTTCCCKTAGGGAATATTTGTAGGCAGAAGAGCAATGCAATCAAAGACCATGATGGCTGCTCTGCCCTGGAACATCCTGGGGCTGAAAGCCTAAAGTCCTTTCACCAGCAGCTGAAGAGCCAATCTGTCACCYTCTAGCTGCTGCAGGCTTGCTTCCCTGCACTCCATACCTATACACCTGCTATGCTGTGCAGTTCCTTGATGATTTAGGGAGCCAGGCACTCTCTGCTGGCTGGTCATTCAGCTGCTTCTCAGATTTAGCTTTAGAAAACAGGTGCATATCTGTGAATGAAGCCTCATCTTCCAGGCCAGGGGACAAAAGGGTTTTATATGAAGGAAAGTTTGTTGCTTTTAAAAAGAGGCAATTGCATTGCCCTAGCAGAAATGAAAAAGAGTTCTCACAGTTTTTTTCCACAGTTGTTATGAGTAATGTTTTCAGTCGCTTGGTTTGTGTTGTGCATAATGAAATATAAATACTGCGTGGAATGCTTTGTCATGAAAAAATATTTATTAATAGCAGATTTGCAACCATCATCTTGTCTTTGATTTGAGCAGGTTTTTTCTTTTCATAAAGTTCTTTCAGGCTGCTGAGCTGTGACTGATGTGTGTTTATTTCAGTTGAGTCATCAGTATCATTAATCCTATCTTATTTACCAATGTTTGTCATTTTATAGTGTTTAACTGGTAGGGTGACTCACCTCAGAAAGAAATGAGAACATGAATACAACAGGCTTTTTTCCTTCTTCCCCTTTGGCTTGGGATAGGAATAGAGAATGACCTTTAAGGCACATCCTGAGTCATGAAGTTATCATATTTACCTCTGCTGCTGTGAGATTAATAATGGCAATCATCCCTACATACAAGGAAAAGAAGCCTGAGCTTTTGTCCACACTTTTGCTTGTCTCTTCGTGGCTTATGTGGAGGGAGACATTTTCAGCAGTCCACCAGGAGAAGGAACCTCTTCGTGCCTCCCTCTCTTGCACAGGAGCAGCAGGGAAGAAAGTGAGGAGGAGCTGAGGAGGAAGGCTCTTCAGAGGAGCCATTCTGCTGGCCTGGCTTGAACTTTGTGAAATTTGCTCAGGGCACTATGAAACATTTGCATTTGCTTTACAGCTCAAGTGTGGGAACTGTCTTAGCAGAACCTCCGCCAAACCTGCTTCTTCACAACTAGAAACAACCCTTTCCTCTTCTGTATCTGCCTGACATTAATTACTGCASCTCCCTGCATGCATCTCAGCAACCTGCAGAGAAAGGGTGGCCCCTCASCAACAGTGCTGCAGGATCAGCTGAGAGTGCCATGAATCAGTCCCACCTCTCTGTAACTGCTCTTGAGAGGGAGATTAAAAGAAGAGACCCAGAAAGGGCTCCAATATCTAAAAGTCAAGTSATGAGAGATTAGAGCAGAATCCAAAGYTGTCACTGTCTTTAATGTATAAGAAGGGCTGAAAAAAGAGACTTGGCATCTCCATAGAATCTCCTTCCTGGGGCCACTTTCCATGTACACAAGTACCCTCATGGCTATGCAGTCTTTCTAGAAGAGGATTGAGGCACAGAAAAGCTGATGACCCCAAAGAGCTGGAACATCAAGCAGGGAATCAARCAGGGAATCACTCAGAGTCAATGTATGCAGCGTGCAGCTGCCTACGGCTCATTAGTCAGGGCGGCTGAGAACAGGGGTGGGTGGTAAATCCCAAGCCCCAGAAGCCTTGATTCAAGCACCTCCCTGTAACCCTGTGCCTACTTAGAAACACTTGCTCCAAAATGGGGGGGGGGAGGGGGGGAGGTAGCAGGTACAAAAGAGTAAAGCTGGGAAATGCACACACCTTCTAATTTTTGACTATGAGTCTCATTTTTTTGATCAGAAAAGGACTTTGAGGATATCACCTACCTGGTCCAACAGCTATGGAGAAGCTGTTCTCTCCTGAACCTCCAGTCTTTCAAATGTGCAAATAGTAATTCCTTGAAAAAAGCCCTGAATATTACAATCCAGGCTGCTATATGAGTATAGCATGTGTGCTTTATTTTAAAACTTTGTCACTGTGCAGAAAATAATCTTATTCTTGCTGGCTCAGAAAGAGCATAAAGTTGCRATGGTTTTGTTTAGAACTGTCCCCAACCTTTCAGTTCTTTGCAGGCAAACTCCCAAACTATTAGAGTACAAGTGCACCAGTACCTCTGTTTCAGAGTGTTTGTGTTTTAATGCGTAACCTAATAGAGGAGAAACAGRGCTTCTTGTTTCTGATAGCAGAAGAAATAATTCAGCTTTCAGCCTCCCACTTACTGGCTGAGAGTGTAAATCATTAGACTTTTGCTCTGCAAGAAGAGCATCAGGTGCTACAGTTTTCCCTGAGGAACCTGTCTGTGAAAGAGCTGTGACTGAACACTGGATTCTGGGTTTAGGTTTGAACAAAGTTTGAAGTAGCTCAACCTCACAAAGCTTGGCATTTTGTCAAAAGATGTGGGGTCATGACCTGAGATGCTTATGTGGCAGCTGAACAGGGGCGTTCATATTTCACAACTTTGAACTGAGCTTGCAATTATTTCTAATGTGGGCGCTGGATCCAGAATAAAAGTAGTATTTGATGATGTGCCCAAAACCATGCAGGTTRGAGACACAATAGTTTTCCTGTGCCTTAGCTGAGTGTTCTGACCCCATCGACCTTTACTTAAGAGCTGTTTTCTAAGACAAGGCTATTGCAATTATATTTCACTACAAACCTTTGTCCTGTAGATTGCTGCAACGTGTAAATTCAGTGACTTAGTCCTGGGTCCTGAGTTCATCTTATCAAGCAGCCACACCTCATTGCTATACTTTTCAGAGAAAGCTCTTGGATAAGAGGTTCTTTTTCATCAGTGCCTACCTGTTTCCTGTTAAATCTGTGTATTTATAGGGCTGGCATCTTAAAAGGATTTGTCTCTAATGTGCTTGTCAAGGGACCGATAACATGGCATATTTAAGTAATCATAATCCTAATGTTGCCAAATTGAACTTTCTAATTCTGGAACAAAACTCTTTTTTTTTTTTTAATTTTCACAGGAGACAGGGTTGTAATTTTGCCATACAGTTTTACCCAGGTTTGATAAGCCAGAGCTTCAATGAACCATAATTGTATTCTGCCCAGATATGACTAACATTTGCAGGTTTCTAAATATCTTCAGATGTGTTGAGGATACATAATAAGAAGAAAGGATGGGTGAAATTATTCGGTTTAATCTAATTACTTAGGGTGTTTTTCAAAATGTAGCTGTCTCTTGAAAATGTTCCCTGTTACTCAGAGTTGCCTCACACAGGGACAGCAATTTTCTTTGAACATTTTATCAAAGTTCACTTAAAACAACATGATAAACTGACTCATCCATAACCACTTGGAGAAGTTTTTACTTTAAACTGGTTTAAAACTGGATGTATTTCAGAGCTGGGTTAGGTTATTAAATGAAACCTTTGCTATGCTGATGTGATGAGCCGACTAGCTGAGTGTTACTACCCTTTTATTATCATGTGGGAAATAAAATGGCATGCCTGGATTCAGAGGGCATGAGTCAGAGCACAGAGCTGGCTCTGCTCTGGGGTGTTTGCTAAAGCCCTTCTGGCTGGGTGGCTGCAAGCACTCAGTGCAATGGGCCACAGGGGGCAGGTTCTTCTGCCTGACTCAAAGCCTCCCTGAAAGCTCCCAAGGCAAAGAAAGCTGAGGAGGGCTCAGTGTTTTCCTTGTTCCTGTGCTGTCTGTGTGACAGGCTGATGCAAAGGACAGAGCACTGCCATCACTGCACCCCTCAGGCTGCTACCTCAGCAAGTGGGAGAGATGAGCACATTGGGTGAGATGCTGAGGGCCCACACCTCTGCATCTTCTGTCTAAGCTTTTGGTTTTTCCTTTGCAACCAAAAAATTATGCATCTATGCTAAGTTTTTTTTTTTTTTTTTTACGATGAATTGACTGAGCTTAGCTCAAGACTAGTATTTCTCAGGGTTTATCAGGGTGTCTGTTTTTCTAGCCTTGTCCAGTCTCTGCAAATACCCACCTTCTCCTTCATTGCCTTTCACCTGGTATATTCCACAACAGCTCCAGTAATCAATTATGGGGCCTAATTATCCTAATCTGCCTTCTCTTCTGACTTATTAAAGCCTAATTAGTTTATAACAACATAGAGGCTGGTGGTAATTTGGGAACTTGGAGGAGAAAAGCCAGCAATAATTGAACTGCAGTCAYGAGGCTTCAGCAGAACCCAAGTCCACAGCTGTGTTTACACTGCCAGTTTTCAGGAAACCTGGATGCAACTGCCCAAAGGGTGTAAGCAGAGGATAGTGGTGTTGCTCTGGGGCAGGTTAAGCAACTTTGCATTAGAGGATGCTATGGGCTTTTCCTGGTGCTTCTGTGTGCTGCCAATGTGCCATGTGGTGTAGCCACCTTTAATGGCCTGTTAAAGGTGTGTGATAGTGCTGCAATGTGGCCAAAATTYGCAGGTCTTGGTTAAGCACCTATACTGCTTGCAGATGTTGGTAGGTAGAAAAAATGGTAAAGGGAGCCTATTAGGTATGAGTTGGGAAGTGGTAAGAGAAGACTACTGGATGGTGTTTGCCATTGTGCTGGAGGAAGGAATAGGGCTGGAAAGATGTTCTTTGGCTGATGGTTAACCAAGGGATTTTGATAGCTGTTAACACAGTGCTAAATTGATTTGAGAAATACTTGTTGGAGCTGAAGAGATGGTAGTGGCATATAAGGCAGGAGTTAGAACACAGAGAGAAAGAGGGTGGGAGGAATAAACATCTTCCCATTCTACAGCAGTTTGTTATCTGGATAACAGTGGGACAAAGAAATACGCCTCAGACACCTGTCCTGAAGAGGCAGTTCTCTAGGACCAGGGTGACTGCTGTGTGCTACTGTCAGTGACAGTAGTACTGACTTGTCAAACATGGCTCTTGAGTGGTACAGCTTTCATTTATCTTCTTGGTATTAACAGGCTTGTCCTGAATGGTGCATATTGTGTACCTGGCTGATTATAGAGACGTGAAATATTTACATCTAAAAATTCTTTAGATTTCTGTTGATGCACATAGTAGTTGGATGAAGATCGAGCAAGCTTTCCACTTGAAGTTTGGGATCTGGCAGTTGTTTGGGCTCTCACAATTCATTTCAATATGAGGATTGCAGAATCAGCTCTACAGATAGTTTTGCTAAACTTTGCTTTCAGCAGGGCATTGACCTTGTTTTTGTAAGAGCTCTCAGTTTTTGCAATCCTAGTGCTGTAAAACAAATAAAAATGAATAGTGGAGAAACTCAAAGTAGTATGGGAAACATAAACAAAGCAAGCAGTAGCAACATGTGGCTGACTCATCCCCTCTGTTATCATCCAGATGCTGTTAGAGATTTCAATTTCTCTTACAGAATATCTCTGTTGCAGTAGTCAWAGTTTAGGAGATGGAGTTTTTTCCTTAGTGCCATTAACTTCCTTTTCTTCAGAAACCAGTGCTGATATTCCAGGAATGCGGTGGCTAGGGTGAGATATTGAAAATACTGATGATGCCAAGCTCTTGCTTTAGTAGCCTTCATTGCTTTGGATATCTCTGCTGTTCATACCTGGCTTCTTTTGTGCCATGTATACTTGGAAGCTGGGTAATTCTACCCCCAAAAAGTGGTATGTGACCTTTCTGCTTACAGCACAAAGATGTATCTAATCTACTGAAACTTTCTAGGAATGACAATGGCTATGCTGGTGTAAATACTTTCTGCATCAAGAGCACAGCAGGATTTTTGTGAAGAACCTTCTGAAGGCTGCTCTTTGAAACAGAACGCAAATTTAGACAAAACCATTCCTTAAAAGYGCCATTCATCCCGGCACCATGGTAGAGGGACAAATCTAAGCGCAGAATACTGTTTTAAATGTTTTCTTTCTAACTGTTGTGGAGTAAGTATTGAATTACAAACTGTAAGCTGTTTCTCCTTTTGTATTCCCACCCAACATTTCTGATTGTTAAACTTATTTGAAAAAGAGCCAGACTTAGTTTGCTCTTTAACATGTGCTAGGCAAACCCACAAACAACAACTATGCCAAAACTTGCCTGGAACAAGTTCATTAACACAGCCTAATGAAACTTGACATACAACCAGAAAAACAGGAAAATATTTTAGCAGTTGGGAATCCTTATTAGAAGAACTTGCCTTTATTTTATTTTTTCTTTTTTTACCAAATTTTTAAATTTTTWAAAATTTTACTTTTTTCTTCCCCTCTTGGGCTTAACATTAATAAAAGACATTTTTCAAAAGCACCAAATGAGATGGGGAGATCACGGGCTGGTGCTGAAGGCACTGGTGCATCGCAGCTGGCTCAGCATCTGCTATGTGCTTCTCGTCTGGGCTGTGCAAGGGGCTCTTCCAGAGGGTGATTCAGAGCATCTAATTTAGCCCTCCCTGGAGAGCAGTTCAGAGGTGTCTGCCTCTTTGATGAGAGAATTAAAAGTCTGAGGGCAATGAGTGGTTAATCTAAGGGGAATTCATACCACACACCGAGGTGCCAGAGGCATTTTAATAATGGGACTTGAAACCCTTGGCTTGTGATAACCGGACTCTTCGTTCTGTCAGGGTGAGCATCCCCAAACCCTTGATTCCCCAGTGTAAACGTGCTCCCTATTGACTTAGAGCTGTTCTGGCAGGGGCACTGGGCTCAGAATATTTTCACACATATAMAGTACATCTTTCCATGGGCAGACTACCTCTTTGCACAAAGGATGTAGTAATTTCAGCGTCACACAGCCTCAGCTCTGGGAATGTTGCTGGGAATATTGCCTGCTATAAAAGGGCTGGATCCTCTTCTGGCCACAGATTAGAGGATGGTTTAAGGTCAACACCTTTTTGGGCTAGTGTAAATGTTCTCCTCTTCTGACTCATGCATCAAATTGTTGTTTTTACGCAAAGCTATCTTCTCTCCTTCTGAACGTAATATTTTCCGTGTTCAGTGGTGTGGCTGTAAGAACGGGCCTTTACTGATGCTTAGCTACTTATTTCTTTCCATGAGGCAGCCCAAGCCAAAGACCAAACAGCGTGATCCCTAGAGCCTGCCCTTGGCCAGAGAAACGCGGTGTGAGGAATTCAGCTAGCTCAGCCATACGTCGCTTTTATTTTTGCAAACAGCAGGGGGAGCTCAGATCCTGCCTGAATCTAAATGAAGTCGAGAAAGTTCAGTTTGTTGAAATGATTTTTATTTTAACCAGGGGTAAAACCCCAACTATTTGTGAGGTTCTTCTAACAAAATTCCATGTTTTCCCCAGTATACCATAGGGAGAMAATTAGAGCACGCAGAACAGGAGCATTACTGGAATGGTTCTTGTGACCTTCTACATGTGTGTATTTAATCTTTCTCCTTTTATGGAAAGAGGTCAAAAGCAATTTTAATACTTGTTTCATGGAATCACTCCCCATCAGGTTTGGAACTTGGGAAAGGCTGAAATCATACTTATTTARAGGAAAAGTAATACCTGGGAATGATAGACCAAATCCATGCTTGAACCCGGCTGTTCAGAGGTGACTTTGGCTTGAAGGTATTTAGAAGCAAAGGCTACTTT
Organism: Cardinalis cardinalis; assembly: GCA_014549065.1. NCBI lineage: Eukaryota > Metazoa > Chordata > Aves > Passeriformes > Cardinalidae > Cardinalis > Cardinalis cardinalis. Next base: position 258,355 of record JACDOX010000058.1, on the reverse strand, counting down.
TTCTCTGAGTTCTGCAGGAGTACTAATTAATCCACTCTGCATCCCCMCACTTCTGTAGGTAAATGAGCACAGCCAGGCTTTGTTTGGTGCCTGAGAAAGCTGAACACACAGATGGCAGTGACTGATGCAAGATCACACTGTCAGGACAGGATTGGGAGATTAGGATCTGGCTTCTCTGTGTTTCCCAGAAAGGCTGGAGCAGTTGTTGTCAAGCTCTTTCATCCAGAATCCAAAATTCATTTGTAATTGCTTCCCCACAGCCCCCCGAGATTCYGCAGCCTGTCAGATCTCTGCACAGGCAGGTGGGGAGGCTTGCTGGGGGCTGGCAGAGGATGACAGGGGCATTGAAGAGGTTTGGGATGGGCGCACTTTTGGGGAAGATGGGAAGTGTGTTGATCCAACTTTCTGGATCTGCTCTGGTGGGGAGCCCTGTGGGAAAGTGATGATTTTGCTGTCTTTACACCCTGACAGTGGACGTGACACTGGGGATACTCTCGTGTATCCCTAGTGCATGCCTTCTGATYTGGAAATTTTCAAGTGAGCTGAGCRGYCCCCAGGTCTGTAGAATGATGGCTGTTCAGGGCTGTGTGGGCAAGGTGAGTTTGTGATGAGGCTTGTAGGAGGGAAACATATAATCCACAGAGCCAAGAAAAGGAGAGAATAGTCCTAGATGTCAAGCCCTAGTCATAGTCTTCTCATTATTTGCAATATTTCCCTGTGAGATATCTTTGTGATATTTTTTGAGTGACTATATCATCATGAGTGACTTTGGTAACACACTGTGCAGGCTGACTACAGTATCCAATGCAAACAATGCCAATGCAGTCTCCAAGGGGAGAAAATAAACTCCTGACTAACCAGGAAATGCAATAATAAAGCTAAACCCTTTTCTTTTTCTATTTATCTTCATCRTCTGTTCAACTAATATTCTGTTATTATTTAGTAGGAACTGTAATTTCTTAGACAAATTAAATATAGATTTTTTTTTTCTTTAGACCTGGCCCAAGTATTAAATTTTAAAGCCAGCTTARTATTTTGGAAATTCTGCCTCCATCATAGGATTTGTAGTAAACCTATGGGTGGACAAAGGAACAGTTGTAGAAGCAGAGAAAAGATAAGGGATGTTGATGATGAATCCAGTAATCCTTGTAAAACGCAGAGCTACTGACTGTGCTGTCAGAGATTGGGGATWCATAAAATATAACTAGATCAAGGACTTGAGCCTTTCAAGTGGGTAGGAGATGAAAGCTGGAAGAAGCAAATTTTGGTAGAAGACGCTGAACTGAGAAGGCCAAAGCTGGATGACAATCCTCCTGCCTGCGCGATGAACTCAGCAACTTTGGAATGCCTCAGAAAGAAAAAAGGATAAAGTAGGATGAGCAGTTGTCTCCCSAGAGCAGGGGACAGGTGGAGTCAGCTGGCCTGCTTGTGTGAGAAGTAGCTTATACAGCATGTGAGTGTGAAGAGAGCACTTTTACTGTTCTCTGGAGGAAATGTGTCCTTACATGCATTTGCTGCATGTAGCCTCCCTATCAAAAGTCATGAACACCAGACTGCTGTCTGTGAATAGGTAATGGTGCTTCCCCACCACTTCAAAGTCTGTATTTCACTGCTTTTTTTTTCACCATGATGTTGAAAGAGATGATTTTTCTCCTTTAAAAACCACAGCCACTCAGAAATTAATAAAGGGTGCTGTTTTTGAAACTCCCAGGGGGGTGATCCTGYCTCTCCAAGCTTTGCTGTGACTTTTGCCTGGGAACCAAGCACTGGAGTGGATCCTCACTGCTGATTAAGACTCATAAAKGCAAGCACAAGTGTCTGAGACAGCATGATGGAAGAGTCAGCACCTGATGTTTTGTTGGGACAAGAAGACAGCAGTCTGGTCATAGGTTTGTGTGCTTCACTGCCCAGTGGTGGATGGCACCAGAACTGAGACAAATTCATTCTTGGATTGCATCTTGCTCATGGGCCACCCCAACTGGMAAACCCCATATTTGGGTCACATCTGGCTCACGTGCATCATGCTGCTGAGAAATATCTGGGTCTTTTCTGTGCCAAAGCAGTGAGAGAGCAAAGTGTCACTGTCTTAGARGAGGCACATGGAAACAGCTGAGGAGGATGTGGGGGAGTGGGAAGCAGCTGAGGAAAGAGCCAARCTAGGCTCTCTTTTTGCTTTTCATTTAATGGTGAGGGAGCTTTAGGCTTGCTGAATCTTAAGTATATTAATAAGTAATTTCTAAGTATATGAAAGAGAAACTGAATAAAAGAATGAGGCAAGGAAGAGTGGTCATTGATAAGGGGTCAGGAAAGGAAGCTGGGCAGAAAGGCATCTTGTGCATGGTGGGAAAGCACTGCAAAGGGCTCTTGGCCTCAGGGAGGTGACGTGCCCCACCAGCCCTTCAGAGGGTGGCACAGGCCTGTCACCTGTGCCTGGTTTGGGAGGTTGCTGACACCTCTTGTACCTCGCACTGGTTTCTCTGGGATGCCGGCTGCCAAACCGGTGCTGCTGGGAGGAGGAGGAGCCCTGGGGCCACAGGGAACTTGTTGCCTCCCTTGTCTGTGTGTGGTCTCCCCTACATAAGCCTGGCCCTGAAGGCTTTTGTGGAAAAGGGCAATCCCTGCTAGGACATGTTTCTGCTTCTTTATCAGTTGCTGTGGCTGTTGCTGGTTGCTTTGTTGTGAGCAGCCGCTGTTTGCTCAGCTTGTGGACTGGAAATTGCACACAGCTGCAGCAGGGAAAAGGGAGCCTGAATTATCTTACCTRCAAAGGCTATTTAAATGAAAACTTCAAACTCCCCTTCATCCTCCCATAACACTATTTAATTTACARCTGAGTCTGAGATTCAGAAAGCTTTTGAAACATGCTAATAGATAGTGGTGAATTAGGATTTTTAAAAAACTGATCCTTCATTAGTGTTGCTTTGCAGTTACATGCCACAGGTATGCTAGGCAATATGGGATTATGGAGCAGCTCTGATGCTCTGGAGCCTGCTGCTGTAAAATACATAATGTACTGCTTTTCATGATCTTCATCAAACAAGTAARGTCTATTAACCTCCCCTTCTCCCCTTAAGTCATACCACTATCACTGCAATACCACTTTGAAAATGTGYGACTGCAGAGAATGGTTCACTGCTAATTTAGGGAAAAGCCACTGTCACAGTCTGAACGTGGTTGGCAGCTTTTTAAATAAACTCTAAYAAATTTTGGAGTTCAGGTATTCAAGTAGAAGAGAATTGAACCTATCCAGAAAATAGTTTCTTAAACTATGTTAGAAGACCTGGTTTATTATTTGGTTAAGGTAACTTTTCTCAATAAAATCTTTCACTCAGACTGTAACTACCACATCAGCTCTATAACTGCAACTGTGGTTTCTTTCCTTAATTTCTTTTATTTTTTTTTAAGAGAAAAGTGGAGCGTTATTTTGTGGAGGCAGTGGAGAAGACAGTGCCAACCTTTCCATAACTAACTCAATGGTCCCTAAGACAAGAGGCTTGGGCAATCAGTGGAGAGCAATACATTTCTGCAGAGGGGAGTTTATGCCTAAGTGTTTAGGTCTCTTTGGAAGCACAAAGGCTCACCCAGGGGATGAGCAGAGAGKGAGCAGCCTCCTGCAATAGGGATCTGGAGTTAGTCTGACAATCCTCTGTCTGCCATTTCTGTAAACAGGCTTAAAGAAAATTTTGGAACCTACAATTTTACATCCTGATTTTTATCGTAAAGCCTTCAAAGTGAAGCAATGTGCTGGCGGTCTTTGGTTTTGATGGACATGCTTAATGAGCCAGTTGCAGTTTAAGCTCAGCACCTTCTGCGAAGCAGAAGCAACAGTTAGCTTAAGGCCAGGCAACTAATAGAAGACTTTTCACTAAAACTGGCCTTTCCTGGGTGTTGCAGTAATAATTTCTGTCAGGTAACATTCATGTTGAAGTACTCATTCACAGCTGTGTAATCATGGCAAATTCTGCTTGTCCAGTGGAAAAGCTGGAATCAGAACTTAAAAAGGTTGAATCACTTTTCCAAGAAAATTAAAATCTACTCTGTTACGAAATCAGTTCTCAGCTCATTTGTATTCCAGAAAACAGGTTTATACATCACTGCAATGTCAAAGGAGACCATGCTTCTAGTACTGACAAGAGGAGAATTACCAGTACTACTATTAAGTGGGAAACCTTTCTGTTTAAGCTGTGGTGTGCTTAGATGCATATAGCAATGGCCTTAAGGGATCTGACAAATAAAAAATAGCAGGACAATATTAGCACAAAGACTTATGCAAAGAAGTTAGGGAAAGTATTAACTTTTTCTTCTTCTCTAGAGCAGACACAGACATTTCAAAGGAATTCTGACCTGAAGTTGGTAAACAGATAAAGCCTTTTCATCTTACTGTTTATGAGAAAGAGAAGAAGGCTTGTTGGAGTAGCCTGGCAAAATTACAAGGATTCAGATTCTTGGCCAGTGTCCACTATGGGACTCCCTTTCTCATCACTGAAGACATCAGGCTGATGTACTGCATGCACTGAAGCAGCCCCAGAAGGAGCTGTTGTAATTCTCTGCTCAAAATAGCTGATGGAAAATACTGAGATGGTTCATTGCTGAAAATTTCAGTAATGTGCTTGTGCAGACTACTATGCAAATATATTTAATACATTAATCTATTTCCTTAGAAGTTGATTCTGCCTTACAGGGTATGCTGGATTGTGGCCTACTGCAAGTGTTTCAAAGAGTTGCACAGACCTCGACAAAAATAAGCGTAATTATAGCATATGKAGAGTTCTTACTTTTCAAATGTCATGCATTTGGAGATGTATCTAGACCAGCATAGAGGAAAGGATTTACAAAAGGTCATAATATGAAGCTACAGGAGTTTTCTAGGATGAGAAAATCTCAGCCTTTACTTACACCACAGCAACTTTACTAGCATCACTTAGAGTTTTGTGCCTGCAACAGTAACAAAAACCCCWGTGAATAACTACAAGGGCTGGCTGCGATGAAGAGAAAAATTTAGCAATTAAAAATTTCTCTGCCAAGTAACTGTGCAATAAATGCAAGGGAAGAATCATGGTGTTTTAAACTTTTTGTCCAGTGGACTATAAAGTGCAGCATCATAACACTAGAGAAATTCAGACTGCTGTTTTGGAGACGGTGAAGAAAATCAGCTCTAAAATGTAGAAAATCAGCTCTAAAATGTAGAATTGTAGTGGAGAAAATGAGTACTGGGGCTCCTTTGGAGAGATCAGTTGCTGCAATTTCTCAGGGAGATGTTGAGTTGAGGTTTGCGGTAGGAGAACAGGCACCATAAAACATCCTCCTTGTGGAAGTGGTAATGCTTTTTGGATCAAAGGCCTGATCCTTCATCAGCACCACATCCTCTGTGCCTCCTTTTGCCTGTTCCCTCCCCCAGCTCCATCCAGGTCAACACTGGACCAGAAGTGGACCTGTGAAAGCAAAGCTGCTACAGTGTGCTTTTTTGAAGAAAAACCAGGGCTTTTGGATATGGCACATTCTGAACATTGGGACTCTGCAAAGGCAGGTCTGGTTCAATGCTCTCCAGGATGAAGATGAGTATCTATTACATTCCTTGCTTTCTTACTGGTGCAAGTATTTCAAGGATTGTCCCTCTAGTTTGTAATGTTTACTACCACATATTGAAATTCTAGACATTTAGAAAAGTGATCAGGAATGTCAGATAATTTCAGACAGACAGAAAACCAAAAACTACTGGGAACATTTTTAGAGTATCTGTGRTCACTGGATTTCCAGGCAGTTTTCTGTTTCAGTGCAATTCATGCATTGCAACAGGAGACTACAGCAAGGAGAAGTCTGGYTTGCTGAACTGGRGGGAAACACATTTTTGTGTGTTTTATCCTACAGCATCTGACACAAAAGCTGCTGGGTCCTTGAGCTGTGTATGAATTGTGCACAGAACTCAATGCACCTCTTCCCAAGTGGAAGGGGAGTCATTCATAGAGCAAAAGGAGTGAGGCCCTCATCCCTTCCAGGCTGTATCACATATTCTTGCATTTCAGTAGGTAATGAGCCATGAATCTTGAGGCCAAAGGTTCCCAGCACTGGTTGAGGGTAGTTATCTCCCCAAACCAATGGCCCTGGGGTTGTGATTTTACTTTCAATGGCCAAAACATTCTAGGAGGAAAAAAAGGCAATTAAAATAGGTTTTCTGTTTGTTTTAAACAACCACCAAGCCATTAGAGAGGTTTTAGGAAACCATTGTGAGGAAAGGCTGAACAACAGCAACATTTAAGAAATGGGAAGTAGGCAGGCTGCTTTTTAAACTTAAATAAAACAAATCAGCTTTYAGCAGTGTAATGTACATAGGAGCTCAACATCAATAGCAGAAGAGTACACAGGTATTACGTGAAAATTTTCTGCATCTTTAGTCGAAAAGGTAAGACAGAAGTATGTTTGTTTTTCAGTATTGTGATCAGTACATTAATCTCTTTAGAAGCTACTGTGCAGCTCAAGTCCTTGTGTTCTCATCTTCCTTAGATATGATAACTGCAGTCATTGCACTACATATTTTAAATCCCTCACCTTTAGATTTTTATTTTTAGGCTGACTGCATGAAGAAATGATCATGCTCTCAGCTGATTTCCATTTAAGAAACTCATCTGCAAAGAATGGATCRGTGTTGTTGGAAGATTGCATGGCAGGTGGAGGAAGACAGGCATTTCTATTTCCATGCAATTATAGATATAAGGAACATGTTACTAAAGCAGTTCACTAGAGAATGGGATTGGAGAAGAATGGTCCAGTGGATCTTCATTCAGTATCAAGAGAGAAGAAGCATCACTTGGACAGGAGAGTGTCTGGAGGTTGGGAGGGCCATCTCTCTGCTCCTGAGGTGAGAGGAAGGCACAGCACATCTGGATATGTGCATACACAATGTGGGCTCCCTTCTAATAGAGCACAGCCACCCAACAAGAACAGCAGAACAGAGCAACTGCCTTTTTTTCCATGCAAGRCCCATGTGGTTAGCAGTTGTCCTTGACAACAGTCCTTGACTTCAGCTCTCCTAATCTGTGCTGCAAAGTTCTGTCTTGGGCTGGGAAACATGGCCTTGAACCAATTCAGAGTTTCTGTCAGCAGCAGCAACAGCAGCAACAGCAGCCTGCACTATCAGCCCTGGGCAGGGAGCTGGCAGGAGGCCAGGGCTGCAGTGCTTGGAGCTCTGCTCCCAACTGCAATGTCTGGAGAGAGTTCAAAGTTGGGCAAAATGTCCTTGCATCTGTGAATATGAGATTTTTTCCTTTTTTTTCTATAGCCAAGATGTGGTTCTACATAGAAGATATTGCAAGTTTGACCCACAGTCCTATCTGTTGTTATGATCAATTATTGCCATTGCACAAAGACCCAGGTAGTTTTCTAAGGAACCATCCCCAAACCCTAGCTTGATCTGTGCTTGACATCTACATAGTAGGTACTTACAGGGGAGCAAAAGTCAAGTACTATTTCCTTGAATGGGCCCAGCTGAGCACTTGTTCCCATTGCTGTCACCAAAACTGGAGACTCAGCATCTGCAAGGATGTGTCCTAGAATAGATTCCAGTTTTTGGAGTGAAATATTTTCATGTTTCTCAATAAGGATGATGCTATTACTTGGATCTGATCTTGTGAAACAGAGGAAGACACCAACCTGTCAGGCTGATCATCTGATTCCYATTCAGATTCTAGCACTGGCAGTGTGTTTAGGGGAATTAAAGGCTAAATCTCCTTTCTGCTCTGTATTGAAAGTAATAAGATCTTTGTTTTTTTTCCTAAAAGTCCAAATGATTTTCCTTTCAGGACACTAGATCATTCCATTASGTYTKMARAYSTAATGGAATGATCTTACAGTCCCATCTGACCTAGGTTTGTCATTATCTCTGCTTATTCAAAAKGTGGTKTSTTTTTTTTKTTTTKTTTTTTTTTTTTTTGTAAAAGCTATATAATAAGCACTGAGATTTTGCAAATGGATTTTTGTAGAAATCCCCTAATGCAATGGCTGTGTATTATCTAGCATTGTTGTACATTAAAGAGCTGTGAATTTCACCTCTTCCATGAGTTCTGCTTCTGTATCTTGTACAAGTGATGTCAGCCTTCAAGCTCTGTCATTTAAGCAGCTTACTTAATTAAAATGCTGTTAGAGACATCATTGGAACAAGAGGGAATTATCAACGCTCTCTGATAAACTACTGCCAGGACCTCTCCATTGATTTTTCCAGCTGGGCTGATGATTTGAATCTTTTCTTTTGTCCCATGACAGTTAAAAATCAGATATCTCTGCTCAAGAATGAACTTCCCAATTTAGTGCTGTTTTTAAGAAGAAACTGTTAGGTTTTTAATTTGTTCTTACACAGTTGCATGCAAACTTGAAAACAGATTAKAAATAAACAGAAATATGAAAATAACATAAAGAAATTGGCATCTCCTAGAATCTATTGACAGAGGAATTGTTTTGAACTGWAAGTCTTCCTAGCATTTGGATTTCTTTCTCTGCAAGGTCCTTAAATTAATGAATGAAATATGAARAAACCCCAAGATTTTCTTTTATATTAATGCATAGTCAAAACCTTCCTTAATGTAAATATCAGAATGAATTCTGTGCTATGCTTTGACTCAAGAATTCTGTGTTAATCTGCAGAATGTGATAGTGATCTACATTTTGTAAAACTGTACAGTAAATAGCTTTCAGAAGATCTCTGCTTACAGCCTGATATATATTGCTTTTCCTTGGTTTTATCTCTTTAGCTGATTTCTTTTTCCTTATAACCTTAATCTGTTGCTCTGGTGGCTTTTCTTTTATACTGAATTAAATTTGTGAGACTGTTGAGCACAGGGTGGATGGAGACCTCATGTTGAATTTCAGCAAGTGCTGCAGAGACCAGGAACTCCCCAGATGGTGAGATCTGAATCTGGCACTACCTGAGGGACCAAGCCTGTTTGCTTTGTGCTGGATTCCCACTGCTGTCCAGAGGATGGTGCTGCTTGTCTTGGTAAGAATTTCTTCTCTGAGTAAGAACTGCAGAAAATCTCTCCAGTATTGTGGCATTTTCTCCTCAGCATTGACGGTTTCTCAAAACCAGCCAGGACCTTAATTCCCAGAAATGAGAAGTGAATCACAGCAATTATTGTCATCTCTTCTGATTGGTTAAAGATGAGTTTCACTTATTTTGGTGGGAATTCTGCATTAGGAATAAAATTCTAACCGGAATATGACATTGTAGAGGAAATTTWAATTCAATATAATTTTGCGTTTGTTTCTCACAGGCCAGAATTCTTATGAGAATGTGTTTGCTATAATATGCTGTAGCAAGGGACAGCACCACCTCAGGGTAGCCTGGTCCAGATGCATCTTCTTGTGGCCTCAATGTGGTCTTGAAGGCTGCACTTATAGGGTAGGATAGGGTGATGTGAAATTAGCTAATAAGAAGTTGTAGAAGGTGTGGGGAAAATATTTTCTTTTGATGAGAATATGTTTACTTCACAAAAACTGGTTTTGGTAAACACGAAAATTATAAAAGCTTTGGTAAATTGTTAAGMTTCCACTTCMCATTGCCTGGAGCACCTGTATCTGAGGGACTGTTTGGCCCCAGGCCGTGTCTGAGTGTGTTTCCCAGGGTGGTGAGCTGCAGTAGGGGAGTAGGATCATGGGGTGCCAGTGGCTCCCAGCTCCCTCCTGCCACACTTGGAAGCCTGGTGTTTCAGCAGGGTAACTTTGGACTTTGTAGCAGTCCTTAAGTYCCTTCAGCATTAGTAGTTCTCAGCTGGAAACACAATGACTGCATTTTGGGTTCCTTTCTTTCACTCATATTATTTCTCTGAAAATCCTTAGGAACAAACAAGGCATCCTGGAGCTGCAGTGAGATCAGARGTGAACACAGTCATTGTGTCCCCCAGCCTCTCCTCCATCCTTGCTCATTCCCTGCATGCAGTTTTCTCTTTTCCTCCAGTTTCAGGAACATATGTAAATAATTAACTTACAAATTATACAAGCTTATAACACTGTATCCCAACAGATGGAGAAACGTATTAAGCTGATTTGTTCAGGCAGCCACATGCTAGACTCAGAAAAAAACAAGGAAATGAGGAGTTACCACTCTTAATGTCATGTAACTGATCTCATGGCTGCTATCGCTGCCTGTGACATTACAGCCCATTTACTGTAATCTTAACTCTGTCCCACCTTTCACCATACTCCTTCCCCTATCAAATAGCAGTTGTGAAAGTTTATTTCTAGCGCAGCAGGGTGGTGTGGTTGCAGTATGTATCCAAATCATGTGTAACCCAGCTGGGTCATGTCACCCTGGCGATTGTGCTGAGATGTGGGCATCAGCCCAGCCTTGCACTCAGACGCTGTTTCAGGAGCACTGAATCAAGGGCAGTGCACCATGCATGGCTAGAGATTATGGCTGGTCTGCTTGACTTCTCGGCTTGTTGAACTCATAAAAAAACCTGAGAATAGTGGTAGATGTGAGACAAAGGTRTTTCAATGCTGGGGAGTGCTCTAGCACTGTGGTGTACAGAGAAAGGGTTCWATAAAATGTGGGTGTCACTTGGGTTAGCAAGAGCTGCCAACTGGAACAGAAAAAAAAAGGGTTTAATGTTTTTCAAACCAGCTTGCACAGSGTAGCTCTTGCTAGAGCAAGAGATTTATTGAAGCTGTGATTTTAAYGAAAGTAAGCCCTTTTGCGGCTCTGTGTGACACAGGCAAAGGCCAGATGAGTACCAGGTACAGTTCTTATACAGCACTAACATTTCTGTTAGTTCCATTTGCCTAAGGAAATCACTGGATCACTCAGGTAATCTGATCAGTCATGTGTATATCTGAAACCTCTCTCTCTTGCTTGATAGGAAAATAATATAACACTAGGAAACGGAGAAATTATGGCTTTTTAACAAAAGGATGCTGTGTTGCTGGGCATCCACTACTCTTCTGGGGAAATTTTGCCAGGGCACTTCAGCAGTCTTGTGCAGATACTCAGCAGCTTCTCACTTGGCTTTTGGATCAGCTGCAGARTCATCACAGCAGATCACAGCTCAGGTGAGTTTTCCATGCCTCTTACTGYGGGCTGCAGAAGCTGCTGTAACTCTGCTGCTGTGCCAAGGTGATCTAGACCACTCTTGGGTGCCCAGATACCCAGAACATAAGYAAGTGCTGAGGGGAATGTGGCCCTTGAGCCAGAGCTGAGGATCTCATACSTGACCAGCACCACTGCTCTGCACTTGCACAGAGTGCTGGGATGTTTGCTTTGTTTTAAGAGCTTTGTGTCTTTGTTTTGGGGGCAAAGCTGAATTTGTGAGTACCCGTTTTACAGAGGAAACTTCCTTTTCTTAAATTTCCTTCCATGGAATTAGCTTTTCYGCTCTCTTTTCCCTGCTGGAGTGGTCCATGTGGGTACACTTCCCTCACAAGACAGCCACGTCCTGGCAGGAGAAATGATGGGACTCTGGAACTACTTTCTGTGGGAACATGTGTGTAGGCTGTTTTCTGACATAGGGAAACTGCTCATCAAAGTCTTCTCTTTGCTTTACATGTCTGCTTGTAGCTTCTGGGTCTCTTTGGGTCWTTCCAGARTTTTATTCCTAAGGGTTTTCACTCTGACCACCTGTGAGAAATACTTGTGCAGCATCTACTTCTTGTCTTTCTCACTTTATTTTGAGGGCTATAAAAATCTTAGACAAGTATTGCCATCTGAACCCTTGATGCTAATTCACCCAGAGATTTGCTGTTTCCAGCTCCACAGCTTTTGTACTCATTTGACATACGTACCTCTCCTGCACACCTCCTTTCTGATAAGAAAGCTTTCCTATAATGATTTCACTGCTGAAACTCTACTTTGACATCCAAGGGCCATCTGGAAGGACACTGAACTGTTGWGTTGTGTTTGTTGGATTGTTCCGTTCTCCCCCGYCTAAGTTAGRCTGTTCTGTTCCCCCTTGTTTCACAATGGTTCTGCCCTGGTTCTCCCACCCCTCCCTGGTTACCCTGGTTACGAATGTATCCTTTCATAAATCCCTCCCCAGCGCCTTGTCTGTCAGTCTCTGCCCACGCCTTTATCTCTAGAATCTTCTACCCGGAGCAGAGAGTGATTGGCTCAAGGGCCGGGGCCCCTCCTTTTAGTTGTTCCCACTGGTGTTTCCTCCATGTCAATCCTTTGTGCTCCACTCCCCCCTGCAATCCTATTTGCCCTGAGGCTGACTCCTCCCTTGAATTCCTTCCCCTTTATAAGCKGCCGTACGTGCTCTCTTCCTCTTCAGTTGTTGGTCCTGCCTGGATGCGATAAACTGCGCTCTGCCCGAGCCGAAGAGCCCTCTGGTTATTCCTGTTGGTCGCAGCCTCTAAGCAGTCTCATCCTTGCACAAGGCAGCGCTACAGCTGTAACGCTGGACGTTGGCCCTAGGCGCTGTCTCCAAGCTCGGCTATTGGSACAAGTGCCCCCYGTGCTGCTAGCGGTTRCTGGCCAGCTAGCCGGGACATTTCTCGCCGGACCTCTGTGCTGAACTGTTCTTTGGCCCATCCTCTGGGGCTGCCATCTCCCAGCTCTCCTGTTTTCACACCTCCCTCCCAGCCTGCAGCACTTCAGGTGCATCCCTGAAACCTTGCAAAATTTTTTCCCCGCTCCACCAAGATCCACCTTTGGAAATGGAAGTCTGGAGTTTCTGGCTTGTCATTTCTCTTTGTCCAACAGTACAAATGTGAGCCCACCAAGCCTGGCCCTGCAGCCAGGAGGTTTCACAGCAGCCCCTTGGAGCCAGCCATGCCTGCGCCCGTCTGTGGGGGTAAAAGCCCTGCTATGCCCATGCACGTGTGYTCTGTGGAGTCTTGACTGAGCTTTACAGGGCAAGGCTGTGTTATTTCATGGAATCAGAGAGCCACAGAATGGTTTGGGTTGGAAGGCACCTTTAAAAGTCACCTAGTCCACCCCCCCAACATGGACAGGGACATCTTCCACTAGACCAGGGTGTTTGAACTCCATCCAAGCTGGCCTTGAATGTTTCCAGGAATGGGTCATCTTCCATTCTCTGGGCAACCTCTCCCACAGTTTTTCCACCCTCGTTATAAAAAACTTCTAAACTTCTTTCTTATATCTGTTCAAACTAAATCTTCCTTCAGTTTAAAGCCATTGCCCCTYGTCCCATTGGAACAGGATATTGGCATTTGCTGTAATTAGTACACGAAGTGCTGGGCTGAAATGCCACTGAAATACCAGCTGTTCCTGGGCCTTTCTGCTCTGCTGCTGTCTGTCAGGGTTGTAGTGAGGTGATTCACCATGTCATCCCTCACTGGACCATGCTCAGCCTTCCCCCTCGGTGAGACCCACCTTTGTGGCTTGCCTGTGCAGTGCCTGGGCTTTGCTGTTACTATTTATGTTGCTCTGTCGTTACTCTCTGCAACTGGGACAGTGGCTTAATTGAGATATATTTCAGGCAATATTTTGAATATAAATATTTATGGGTAGAATTTTCAAATATTATCTAGGAGCACAAATCCTGCTGAATGTCAGTGTGATTCATATTCCTGCAAGAACATTGGGAAATGCAGCACCACACGTAAATAATGACAAAAAATTGTCTGTTGCTGTGGTTAGAGAATATGGCAGGCTAATAGGAGCTCCTGTAGCAACACCTTAACCTCAGCTAGGGCTAAATGCAGGGCTATATTTAGCTGGGAATAAAGTAGATTTTTGAATTTTAAATTCTGAAGTTGCAAAGTGGCATTTAGAAAAGAAAGGAAAAGAAAGTATTATTATTCCTAGCTTTTATTCAATATAAAACCCTACTGCTTTAGAGATTTTTTTCCAAAGCTTTCTTTTTAGTGCTACAACTAAAAAAGCTACAACTTTTTTAAGCCTTTAAGCCCTCTTTTCAAATGATCTCATGATTGCTATTCCCAAAGGAAGAGAAACATTTGCAAATAAAAAAAAAAGTATGAGTGACAGTTGCTCACGATGTCTGCATCCACAGTGAAAGAAGAGAAAGAAAGGAAGAAAGGAAGAAAGGAAAGTATTTTTCCTGACTCACTGTTAAAATGGTAAAATGTCCATTAATAGGCTCATATTATAGAATTATAATTCTAACCTTTTCAAAGGATTTCCATCATTGCAGATCTTACAGCTGGTCCAATTACAGTATGGCATAAACATTTGCTGTGGAATTTGATTTAATTATAGGAAGACCTTCTGTAAGGTCAGTGCTGTGGTACAGAACTTATGTTCAGGCATTCACTTTAACTACAGTTTTGGTTTTTATGCTGGGCCTGACTGTTCTTCACGTTTTGTGGATGCTCTCTTGTGCTGTACTAGTGTTAGATCACTCACTGCTTAGAGACTCTGAGTTTGAGATCTAGTGTTATCACTGGGACAGCCTCATGCTCACATTTTTGGTGTGTTTTTGTTCCTCCAGTGGGTGAGACCTCCTCTATCTGGTCATAAAATGGGCTGGAGGTGAGGATATGTCACTTGGTGATGCCTGGTGGGTGAGATTTTGGCAGAACTGTGCTTTGATTCTTCCCCCTGTCCTGTAACTCATTTGCAAAACCACCCACTGCCCTGCTAATATTGATTTTGAAAAGTCCCTTCTAGAGCCTAATGAACACTTTCTGTCAGATTGACTCAACAGCACTCCTACAAGATTTTACCTCTTTTCAGTTGTTTTTCTCTTTGTAGGGGCTTCCCACAACAGCACTTGTTATTTGGCCCAATCCAGAATAATTCTTTCCAAAAAGCATTAGAAGTGCAGCAAAAATACAGGAAGTGGAATACAAATTGTGGCAGACAAGCTATTTTTTTTCCTCTTTTCTTTCCCCTATAATTAGAAAATTTTATCGTGTCAGGAGCAGAAAAGTCAGGATTGCTGGTGTGTCAATATAGCACAGCTGTTCTAGAGACAAATGAAGGAAAGCAGGGGGGGAAAAGGGGTCCAGAGGATATGAATGSTGCTAAGGGAGGGAAGGGACATGGTGGAGTGCATTTTCTTTATGTCATGTCTCCTCAGTCCTGTGCACTGGCAGTGCTAATGGGGAGATACAAACATCTCCCTYTGTGTCTCAGCTACTCTCCCTCTCCCTGGCAGAAAATCCCTGTGGAGGCCATATCATCCTGCTATCATCAAGCACTTTCTGTACATTTAGGTGTAACATTACTTCTTGCCAGTTAAGGACTGTTCTCTACAGTGTATTCCCCCCTTGTTCCTGAAAAACATGATACCTTGTTTTAACTGTTTCACTCTATTTGCCTTGTAGGACTTTCCTCAGGAGAGTATTCCAGTCTTTCTGTAAAGAAAACAGAATTAGAATTTCCTCTTCACTAGTCAGCAAAATATTTCCTTCACTAAGCTGGGGAGCAGTGCTGTAGGAGTGGGMCTGTATTGGCTTGGGAAATGAAGGAGGGATAAAGACATGAGATCTAAAAACAGCATGMAGAGATAGATACTGATAACTGGCTGGACATCTAAGACTCTGCTGGGGTATTTAACTTTTGTTTCTTGCATCCTTTACTTTTCATAGCAGCAGGAAGGGGGAATATGTTTTTCAATTATAAAAAGAGAATTTAAAGTCTACTGATGTTCTTTTCTAGTGCTGAAGAACTCTGAAGTATGAGGCTAAAATGGGAAGTGGGTTAATATTCAGGGCTGGCAGTTTTGAAGGCACCTAAAGAACTGTGTTGCTGAGCTTTCCCTAAAGCTGCAGAGGAGTGGAGTGGCAAAATACATAAGCTCTTTTTCAATATTCTCTGTTTAAAGAGCATGCTAAAGCAGAGGTCAAAAGCAGAAGACAGAAAGAGTGGTACAGATATCCAAGCAGTGATTAGTTCTAAGGTTGGCAGAAGTAATAACCAATTATTTGTTCAGCAGCTCTGTCTCTGACCTGCATGTTTATGCCAGGCCCCCACTGGGCAAACACTCAGGGAAAATAAAGTCTCAAGGATCTTGCTTAAATGTTTTATTCATTGCAGTAATTTTTGCCTGAAGAGCTGTTCTCCTTTGGGGATGAAGGCCTTAAGATAYGGTTCAAAGGAGTGTGTGTAACTTAGCCAAGAAGCTGTCCCAGAAATTAATGAGAGCTGGACTAAACCCTTTGTACCATTTGGGCATCAGTTACTGACACTCAGATAGGTTTGCCCCACAGTAAAACCCTTTTCTTTCCTAGTGATTGAATTGTTCTTTTGGGTTTACCCTACAGGGTAAACATACCCCACAGTGCTGTTCAGTACTGCCTGTATACAACAGGCAGCAGAAAGAACCCAGCAGCTTCAAGAACTGTGAAAAATGAGGGCCTTTGATATAAAATGAATCTGTGAGCAGAGCTTGGGTCATGGATGCTGGTTCAGTCCTTTGAGACTGAATACACCAGCTCACAGGCTTAGATTTCAGAGCAGTGCTATGAGTTAATTTCTGCTCAGGACTGGGAGCTGCTGCTGTTTCTATTCAGGCAGCAGAGAAATCTTCAGAAATGTTTAMAAGATCAACCAGGAAAATGGCTGCTGGAAAACCATGTCTGGATTTAAACTCCCAATGATGCTGTTGGTTCACTCTGGTTTTGCTGGCATACCCACAACAGCTGTGTTTGATAGCTCCCCACAGGCAGGATGGCTTTGAAAGTCAAGTAGTTGGTTTTGTAGTGTCAGCTTTCATGGCACATCTTGAGGCTGGGGTTGCTTTGGATGGGGTTGTGAGGGTGCTTGGGAATTATAGGGATAGACAGGAGAGGGGAAGGTGGATGCAGAAGTGCTCTTAGATGTGTGGCACTGATTTAGTGGATATTTCTCATAAGAAAACTGCTGGCTAATGAAAGGGAAGTGGGGGCAGTGAGGATTTGCACATTACTTTGGGGATGCCTTGTGTCAGGATGACAGAGAAGGCAGGCAGGTGGGGGCCGTGGTTCTATGGTCTTGCAGTTATGGGTCCTTCATGTGTGCATTTCCCAGGAGGTGAGACTGTCAGGGCAGTCAGAGGAGCCCATGCTTGGCCATGACCCAAAGCATGAGACTTTTGCCACTGTACTTGTGCTGGGAATAGGAATGGAACTAGAGCTGGAGTTGGGGTGGCACGAACCTCACTGTGGTCAAACTTGGAGACGTCATTCCTTTTTCTTGATCTCGCAGTCCAGACAGCATTATTCAGTAGAGAACATGAGGAGTTGGTGGGCTACATGCTGTAATTTTGGCCAAGGAGCAAGAGCAAGACTCGCTCTAGGCTCTACAAATACCTGAGGAAAGGCACAGACTGTAAAGAGGAGTGAGCCTGGGGGCTGCTGTGAGCCTGGCTGTTAATAAATACACCATGTACAGCCCAGCTAAGCTCTGGGCTCTGTTGCAGATGCCTTCCTGTCTCCTGGGGTCTGACTGCCTGCATGGTCCAAAATCTGCCTACCTTCTCCAGACTTGCAGGGGATCTGTACAGCCATATTTTCCCATTTGGGAGTCACAAAGCAAAGAGATCCTGAGATACAGCCTTGCTTTCCCTGTTCTTGTCCTTTTATTCTCCCTATACTAGTTCCCTGCCCTAAAGACAGGGAGGGGAACCAGCACCACCCCTTTGATTCTTGCCTCTTTATGTGCTTGAGAACCAGACTTTTGGCATAAATGTTCAGGGCTAAGACTCTGTGTGTTCTGGAGGAAAATCCTAAAGGATTTCTGGGCTGGCTGCTCTTGCATGAGCTGAGAGGATTCCTGCAGTCTCTGTCTATGCTAGCATTGCTGATGTGGACCCAAAGCCAGGCTGGGAAGAAATCTAAGAGGGGGAAATAGGACTTTTTTATTTGGATTGCATTTTGCAGGGAAGTCCAGAAAGCCTGAGAGCTGTTTTGAAAYAGAAAGCTAAGGGCTTCTGACAAAGGATGGATGAAAATCTGCATGAAGCAAGAAAGCAGGAGAGTCTCTCAGGCCGCTCTCTGTAGGTGTAAGCTACAAGGGTGGAGATGGGAAGTGGGGCAATGACAAAGAAGRACCCTGGAATTATTTGAACCCATTTCTTGCCCTCACCTTAGGACAAAGTGAGACATGGAGCTTTCAGAGACTGCCTCCACCTCCCTCCCTGCTTCTCTTACGAACAGGGGTCCGGGGGCCTGGTCAGAGCTGTGTGAGACAGGTTTCACCTCTGAGGCAGAGAAGGGAGATGGTGGGTAAACCCTCCCCTTTCCTCCATCAGGTGCTGGAATGGGGGTGATGCTGGAACCTTCCTGTCCCTTTGTCCCAAAGGAAGGCTGCTCTTGTGTGGGCACAACTGAGGGCAGCAGGACTGTCTGATACCCACAGGGCTTCTAGCCTGGCATGAGGGGGCAGTGATGTAGCCTTGGACTGATCCTCTCTGCCTGGATTCCTCCTGTGAGGCATTTTCAGTGGGCTACTCTTCCTTCCCCACTKCAACCAAACTGACTGTTGGCTAAAGAAGCTGTTAGTTGAAGGACAAAAGTATTCTTCCCTAAGTGGTGAGGTCACCTGCTCCCTTCTCACACCTTTCTACAAGGCCAGTGTCACAAAACCTCCGATCTGTTAATCAGAAAACAAAACCTGGAGGGCTACACCCTGGAGATCTTAATATTCCTGTTTTTTTTTTTTTTTTTAATGTGGCATTTTCAAGAATTTAAGAATTCACTTTGCCCTTGTACTAGGCAGAATATGTTGCCACTTGCTACAGAAATGATGTACTCCTGTTTTTTCTCCAGAGRGCTGTCTCTACAATCTCTTTTTCTGGCTAGACAAGAGGGTGCAGGATGAGCTTTCCCTTTCTTATTGCTCCACCCCTCCTCTGTACCTCTCTYCTGTTAAGGTGCCACAGGTGTTGGGATCTCTTAGGAGCCATCTCATGGAACATGGGGATGAGACAAGTGGACATGATCAGCTCAGATCTGCTTGGCTCTGACAACCTGACTGAAGCAGGTGTGCAGTGACCTGGAAGGCTGCCAGAACAAATCCTCTAGCAGCTCTTGAGTCATGGAGCCAGTCTGAGAATATCCTTTCCCACCAATACTTGCCTTTTTGCTTGTCTTGTTTGTCCCCTAATTCTTGGTGGTCTCACCCTTTGCGTGGGTGTTTGGGAACACCCATTGACTCTTATTGATTGAAGTATTTTCTAATCCAGTGSAAGTTTCCCGTGGTGTCCTGGTGAGTCAGGATTCTTTTAGGATAGAGCTGTGCTTGCAAAATTTCACTAATTGTTCCATCCAGTGGGACAGGACCTCCCTCTGGATATCATGCTTCAGTGTTTTACAGCAGTGTATCACTCTGCAGCAAGCACACATGGGCTGAGTCACTGAATTAAAAATGTCTGGTTTCTGTGATCAGGCCGACCAAGTGCCAMCTTCAGAACCAGAGCAGTGACAAAGCATAGGGCCCAGTGTTTATTTTCTGCAGTGATTGGCTCCATTCTCTTTGCATTCCAGACAAACAGCATCCCTGCTGTTTTCTGACTCAAAGCAATATATTCCTTAGCGTGTGRCATGCCAAAATTAACCCCTGGGCAACAAAGCTACAAGAAACAAAGGGTTTGTTAAACAAAAATCTATTTATGCAGGATCAGACATCCAGACATGGCAAAATAAGTTCCTTTATATATCAGTGACTAAGCAATCCTCCTTCAAAGCTACAACAAAAAACATATAAACATGAATACATTTTTGGGTTCCAAAAAGTTGGTTTGTTTTTGAGCTGAGTGATTTTGCAAGCAGGACAGCAGAGGTAGATGTTCATCAGAGGAAAGTCAGAGTAATTCCTTTCGAAAGTTCTGGTTATGTCTGTACCCACTGTGAATGTAGCTCATGACTCTTTCAACTTTAAGCATTTTCTCAGTTTGAAGAAAGTGATTCTTTAAGACAAAGCCTGACTTTCTTAATTTTCTTTATGTTGGAAATTATGTGGGAAGCTTTAATATATTTTGAAGTTGCCTCATATACGTACTTTTAAGCTGCAAGCTGAAGGGAGATTATCTTCATGGTTTTCCCCTGTTTGAATGCTGTCACAGTACCAGTGAGCAGCAGGACCTGCAGAATTAGCCCTCCTTCCCTTCCCTGTTGCCTCAAGCTGAAAAGTCCTGGTGTGTTACGTTTTATACGCTGCTCAGTAAGACCTTGGAGCATAGTTGTTAAACACACTCTAATGACAGTTTCTCTTTCCCCTTGTTTTTTATTTTCCTGTGCCTTGTTCTGCTCATGAGGTCTGCTTTTAAAAATCCAACTACTGTTCAAGCTTGCAGAAATTTCCATTTTTCTGGGGAAGGAATACATCTTTCTGAATCAGCCTGTTGGAATGTAATTTCTCCTCTCCACTGGACTAGTCTGGGTGTCCTTGGAATATTCAGATGACACACATTTAATTGTAAGTGTGAAAAAGGAACTTTTTCATTAAAGTTTCTCTCTTGCCTACTTTTTGTTGAGCACAGAGTCTGTGGGGTGTGGTGGTTTCAGCTGGGGTAGAGTTAATTTGCTGCACAGTGGCACAGGAGATCCAAACTGACCAARGGGATATTATGCTCAGTATATAAAATGGAAGGGAGAAGGGGGGTACATTTGGAGTAATGTTGTTTGTTTTCCCAAGTCACTGTTATGTGTGATGGGGCCCTGCTCTCCTGGAGATGGCTGAACACYTGGCTGCTCATGGGAAATAGGGAATTAATTCCTTGTTTGGCTTAGCTTGTGTGCACAGCTTTTGCTTTCCCTAGTAAACTGTCTTTATCTCAACCCATGAGCTTTCAGGCTTTTACCCTTTTGAGTCTCTCCCTGATCTCACTGATGGGGGGGTGGTGAGCAGTGGCTGCCTGGGGCTTGGTTGCCAGCTGAGGTTAAACCACATCAGGGGGAAAAAGGGAAAAAGCCTGTTCAAGCCTGTCCTGCATGTCAGTATTGTCCCCTCTCCACTCTCACTAATTCAACTTGAAATGTGTGGTAAGAAAAAGCTGAAGATATTAGATTAGGGAGTCTCACACTTCAATGAGCTTCCTTGATCTGAGAGGGGGTGAAAAGCCAGAGGATCTGGTGCTGAGAGATGATGAACCTGATATGGAAGTATCGTTGGTGTTTTGCAGGTCACACTGCAGAAAAATAAAAAAAAAAATGAGTTGAACAAATGGATGTGTTTTCTTCATTGTGAAAGAACCTCTAAGCAGGAGTTTCTGAGAGGTGTGTGGAGGGCCCCAGGGAAATGCTCAGTAAGTTAAATATTGACAGCTCTATTCATTATTTGGCTTTCACTGTGTAGTGCTTAGTGATGCACAAAGTTAGGACCTGCTGTGTTTGGTGCTGTATAGAGCAAGGAAAATTTAAAAGTGCCCTTGTAAAAACCTTGGAATCATAACATATAAAGAGCAAATGTGCCCATAATTTTTCAGGCAAGGAACTTTGCTGTGAGGGAATAAATGAGATGCAAGAACAGCTTTAACTCATTAAAAGGAGTCAATGAGCTAGGACAATGGGGTGAATGGTGAGATTTCATTTCAAAAACCAGAAGATAGAGTGAGACACAGCTTTTGAAAGCTGTAAAAACTCAGCAGGGTTCAGTCTCTACTGCTAATTTGATGCTTGTGGCAAGCAGCTTCTGGCCGTAGAAGTTAAGCATCTTCTCCTGTCCAGAGGTGGGGGGATTACTTTGGAGGTGGAGATTGGAGGGAGATCTACAGGTAACACTGCACACAGTGGCATATCTGACATTTATGAGCTTTTCACACTGGAGGAAGCAGTTGTTCAGTGATGTTTGGTGGGATTTTCAGCACTTGGGGTTGCTGCAGAGCTTAAAGCAGCTTRTGAAAGATAATTGCACAGTGTGAAGGGAAGAAAGAAGTTCTGAGCAGGTGGAGAGACCAAAGTACACATTTCCTGCACAATAGGAAGGAATGAT
This sequence comes from Cardinalis cardinalis, assembly GCA_014549065.1. Classification (NCBI taxonomy): domain Eukaryota; kingdom Metazoa; phylum Chordata; class Aves; order Passeriformes; family Cardinalidae; genus Cardinalis; species Cardinalis cardinalis. The sequence goes on along the minus strand of JACDOX010000058.1, from coordinate 236,535 downwards.
ATTTTACCAGAAAAGAAAGGTGACGTGTGGGAAATCTTTGTAGTTAGCTTTTGAAAATGGGAAGAGGAAGACTATGACCAGGGAGAGAAATCAAGCTGTGACAAGGCCTCTGAATGTGCCATAGCAAGAAAAGGCTATAAAGATGAAAAGACAATAGTCACTAACAATATTAGAGAGACCAGGGTGCTGAGAACTCACAGCATAGATCTCTCCACAGACATKTTGGCTTGAAGAGAAGCAATGGGTATCTTTGGAAGATAGCAGGTTGATGGAAGAAAGAAGTTGCTGTGCACAATCTCTGAATGTGGAAGAACCATTGCTCAGGAGGATGTGAACTGGAAAGGCAGATAATTTGACTTTCACAGCTGGTGGTGCTGTGTCCCTGGCGTGAGTCTGGAGATTCTGGAGYGCAGGTTGTCTGTGGCTTGAGGGAATTATAAAAGGGGGACATTTGAAGTAGTTAGTGACTGGTATGTGATCTCTCAGTCTCCTTACTGTGATTAACAAGAWGTTAATGTGCTCACAGATCTGTTTTTGAGAAGTTGCTGTAGTTTCTTCCAGWGTAAATAATTTGGTTCCTTTATTACCTCTGTGGGCTTTGCCTAGCCACCTAGCTTTGTTGTGTTCTTTTAGGCTTCAGGACTGTTGAATGTATCATGTTCTGTCAGCGGCTGATTTTGCTGCTAAGCAGATCCCAAAACTGAAAGCCATAATCCTGTTTGGGAAGGGTCAGGAGTGGTGAGTCAGATACAGTATGTGCATTTTCAGGCTGTGGTAGTATGTGACAAAATTTTCTGACTAAGTTACACCAGAAGAAGCCAAGGTGGGAGGCTAGAAACTGGCATTTCTCCCATGCCAAGAGAGAAAACGAGTCRCAGGTGGTCACAGCAGGAGCATAGAAGAGCATGATTATGATGGGTTGTGGTGATAACTTATGTGCACTTGCACGTTTCACCTGCTTGCTTTTCCCAGCAGCTCTTAAATTATTTTACATAGCTTGCTATTTTTTTTTTTGGTAGAGTACAAATTGGGAACTACCAGAGTGCAAAGTCCATTTTGATTGCTTGACTGGGCTTTACCTTCTTACTGTTTTTTCTGTTCTTTTGCTTTTGGCTTGGTCTGATACCCCTAAGAGGATGCTGGCCTTGCTGCAGCCACATAGATATACAGAAGCATGAAATGGAGGAAAGAAATTTTGTCTTGAATGCAAATATATCCTCAAGGGCCGAGTAGAGCAGAAGCCTCAAAATACTTGTTCTGCCAAGGAAAGTGCAACTACATGCTCAGAATCCCTGTACAAAGTCTCCTGTTTGTTTACATGGAATGAGAAGCAACCTGTATCCTGTAATCTTGCTCCTAACACTGACCAAATTTTGTTTCAAAATGTCATGTTTGGTGTTACTGGGTGGGGGAAGGAGGACATTGCTGCTGTCACTCCTATTAGCTTTGTGCTTCTGAAGAGATTGCACCTCCAGACTGCTGGGAAGATAGAAGTTTGTTAAATTGCAGAGAAGCCTGAGGGGGAGAGAGAGTTGGACCACAGATCCCACTTTGGAGGGCAGGTTCCTCATCCASATGTGGTGAACAGATGGGAGTAGGGAGAAGGTTTTGTGTGCAGCACCAACATTCTGCTTTGGCTGGCAGTTGCCAATGCCCTGGACCCAAGCAGTGGATTGTCAGTAGCCCAATGGAAGAGTTTGCTTGATCTGGCAGGGGCTGCTGAGCTGAGGTGCATCACTTCAGCATCTAGAAATGCTGTTTGCTTACCTCACTTGGCTGCCAACACATCACCAAGACCAATAAACAAATCCCTTTGGATCCAGCTCAGGTCTCGGCATTGTATTTCTAGAACACAAGTGAGGCCAGRGCCACAGCATTAACACTGATTTAGCTGGGTTTTATATCACTAGTGTGCACTATCTGAGGTGATTTTTCCCAGAAGCTGTGTCTCTGCAGCTGCTCCCCATGCACATGGCTTGGAGAGCCTCTTGGCTGCWGTGTGTGGCTGCTGCAGGCAAGGAGTGATTTTTTGGGCTGGTCTGCACCATGGCACACCCAGCTGAGCATGAGGTTGTGCTGTGGAGAACCTCTCAAACACAACCCCAGGACCGAGTGATGAAGCCTTGCAAAACTGAAACAGTGTGGGGAAATTACTAAAGTCATTAAATTATTTTAAAACACCAAACAGATTTCCTACTCTGCAGGCTTGTCCAGCCCACCCCTTGACCAAAAATTGCAAAATGATGTTCTACAGCTTTGAATTGCAACAGTACCTTAGTCAGGGTACGAAAAGAGATCTAACTTGAGCTTTGCAAAATTAACTAAGATTTGAAGCATTCACAGTTTTCACTGCTTGGGTTTGTGGCTGAGCTGTGCTTTTGAAAGCGAGGCTAGTGGGAGCTAAAAAAGAAAATCAACCAAACCTTCATCAGTTTTTAAAGAATCTTCATGTTAATCTCTTTGCACTCAATTTCTTCAAAAGCTTATGAGATTAGTATCCTGAAGAAGTGTTGTGATAATTCACTGGAGCAGTGTTCTGAGGTCCTTCCAAAGGCAACACTAGAGAAACAGCCACTTGTGTAATTTTTCTGGAAGAGGGAAAGAGAGAGGAAAATTGCAGTGTAACTGTGCCTGCACAAGGGTGGGAAATAATCATTCAGTGTGTAGTGATTGAGCTGTCTGCAAGAGACAGTGTAAAAATGCTTATTAGCAGCACATTTCAAAAGACCTCTCATCTGAATTGCTTTGCAATATAAAGAACTTGATAAGTTGGTAAAGAAATAAAGAATATTCTGCACAGGCTTTTCTAATTAAGCCTAAGTCTAAGTTTTAACTGAGCAAGGAGCTGCATCTGCTTCAACAATGAGATTTATGATACAATAGCTTGGCATCCTCTGAGTGCTTCAGAACAGTGAAAAGCAGTAGCATATGTAAATACTTTCTAATTATGCACAGCAATGGGAATTCACAGATGTGTAACACCACCATCTACCGAAGACCTGCTACCTGTAAATCCTCCTTGCAACAGCCTTGTATTACAATGGATTCTGGCAGTTTTTTGGATAGATTGTTAAGATTCCACTATCTAATGGGTGGGCTTGAGTTTGCTTTTATAGGAGGATATATTGCAGACAACGGCCTGAAGTACTGAGCTGCACTGTGGAATAGGGCTGCTACCCTCTTACAGCAACAGCAGTGTTTGCTTTGTGGGAAAGGGAATGGGAATTCACGCAGATGCTGAGTGCGGTGCTTGGACAAAGAAGCCAGTTCAATGGGCCCATTCCTTTCTCTTGTAATAGGATGAAATGCCAATGAGTTTTGCRCTCAGTTGGCTGTCAGATATTCCGGAGATAATTAGGGGTGAGTTCAGAAGTAGGGTTAAGATCAGTGAGTCCTGGCAGCCAGTCCAACCTTCAGTGAATAGGAAATAATGGAACTGGAACTCAGAAGGTAAACCCATCTGAGTTAGCCTTCTCAGCAAGCTCAGTTTCAGAGACCATTTTCATTTAGTCTCACTAAATCTCTCATTGGAGTATTTTTTCTGTAAAAGTATAGCTGAATGTAAAGTATTTAATTTGTTAAAAATATAAAAATCCAAAAAGATTTGGAAAATCCTGGGCCTGAGAAGAGTTCATGAAGGGTCAGTGCTATTTTCCAGGATCAATAGAGCAGTGACTTTGTGTAGTAAGCAGCTTGTAGTAACAAAGAGGTTGTTTTTTAAAGAGATAGACCTCTTGATTAAGTAAAGAGGAGGCAAACTCCATTATTCTGCGCTGCCATMCTCTTCTCTGCCCCCTCTCCCTTCAGCTCTTTATCTTTTGAAAAATAATAAAGGGATGAGTTTAGGACTTCAATAATCTAGTAATATGGAAGAAAATGTTTAATAAACATAGCAAAAAATAACCACCAATGGAGATTTTTAAATTCTTAAGTGCAATAAGCAAGCTTTGCATGGTGATACAACTTAACAGCATTTGAAGTGGATTTGCTGGAGGRTGTGTGGTCATCTGGGAGTATTTTAGGAATAGGTCTGCATAATCAGGCCCTTGATCCACTGGCTGATGTGTCTCCAAAATCCCCTTGGTGTCTGTGCTAAGTACAATTAGTTCTGATTCTTAAGCCCTGAGGATGTGACCAAGACAAAGAGAACTACAGGCACAATAACTCAGGTACAAATCGTGCCTCCTCTCTTGGTCTTTGGTTGGTAACAAATGCTTACAGCAAGTATTTAAGTAGAACAAGAGTGGTCAAGGAGATCCTACACCTGGGCCATTTGTGTTTGGTGGATTCTCTGAATTTATCCCTGTTTGAACTTGATCATAAACCACTGTATCCTGTGGTGACAAGCTGTGTAATTTAATTATTGTTTTGTGTGTGTTTCTTGGGGGTAGCCAACTTCTTTTCACTTATTCTCATGTTATTGCCTGGTAACTTCATTAGTTGATTCTAAATTCTGTATAGTAAGAAACAGTTGGTAGTCATTCCTTGTTTCTCCCCCTCACACCTACTGTGACAGTACAGGTGTGCATACTACTTTCTTTCCAGCTGATCTTTTTCTTAAGCTGAGAAATCTGAATTGAATTGATTTTTGCATGGGGATACATACTGAGAGTAATCAGATTCAGTAGCTGCTGAGTGGAAACCATCAGACTGTTAACTTCATTTGGCCCCTCAAAATGGGGAGAAAATTCAGGGGTGTCAACTACTGCTACCCCATGTGGAACTCAGGTTGTTTCAAAATGTGTTGTATTTTTACAGCTTTTTAATTAGGGCAGCTTGCATTTTCAGGAATTAATTAGCCCATTGGCATAGCAGTGCAGTGCCCTGACTCTCAGCAAGGACAAATAATYGCTGGCCCAGCCTGGCACAGAGGCTGCACCAGCTGATCTCCAAAACGTCCACTAGTAATAGGAGCTATTACAATATAAATAAGAAGRTCTATGCAGTCCTAATGTCTCATTCCCAGAGGTTACTAAATTGCTCCCATAGGCTTCAGGAGATTCATTACAKTGCCCACATTTTAGTGTCTTGAAAGCTACCATTAAAAGTAAGTAAACCAAAGATAAATGTTGCATCTCAACACCAGTGAGCAAATCAATAGCATAAGAAGGAGAAGGTATATATTTTAGCTAGTGTCTTGAGTTCAGTGGTATCTACCTCTGCTTCTCAAATCTGTTATTTTCCTGAAACAAGAAGTGATCATTTTGTTAGTTTGTTGTTGAATAAACATGATCTTTCATTCACAATGTGTGCACAATAAGACCAGGTAGAAAGAAGCACCTGGATCTAAAGTCACTTCTGTGAACCAGGACAGGATAAAGTGAGGCAACCCTTTCAGTATTGCTTTGTTTGGTTTTTCTTTCTTTTCAGTTGATAGCCTCAGGTATTTCTTCCCACCTGCATTTCTTGGATATTATTAAACACAGAGAATCAAACYCTCTATGGATATCAGATTTTGTTTAAGCTGATTTGCCTGTGGCCATTTAACAGAAGACTTTCACTTGGCATTCCCCTTTTTTCCTCAGTCTTATCTACTAGAGGTGACATTCTAAAGTAGCAGTTACTTGTTGAAGTTTTATTATGAAATGCAAAGTGTTTGATTCAAGTTAATAAATGATCAAAGATTATTTTGAAATGTTCTGACGAACTCATCTGTGATGGGAGGCACCTGAAGTTAACCTATCTAAGGAGGCTCATGGCCCTGAATTGCCCTCTACTGCAGCTGAATTTCAACACTTCATTTGAATCACCTACTGGAGGGATCTGTCTCTGCAWTGACTAAGTAAGGAACCTACGAAAGCTTGTGACCTCTCCCTAAATACCCAAACAACCCYTGTCCTTTGTTGACTCCAGGGATGGGTAGGTTTTTGTTTTCCTGAGCAGGCTGGTTAAGAACACTAAATTGGTCAGGGAAAACRCAGCCCYGRAGGATRTTGTAGCCTTCTCAGGCTCCTGTGCAGTTCCTTCARTTCAGTTTGATTGATACCAATGTGAGAAATTTTTGTGAAATCAACRGCCAGATGTCATGGAGAACTGAACRAGTTTCTCTGCATGGCCGAGTACATATGTGTGTCAAGTCAAACTTCTACYTCAGTGRTTCCTTTTATGCTATAATAAATATCATAYTGGGTCTRGRTTTTGGCACTTATGGGCTGTGTCCATGCTAATAGGTGCCTTTGGTGTCCAAAATAGAGTAGCCACACCCAAAATATGCATTACAAAAAGTCCTGGATCTGTGTCAGCTCTTGAGCTGTGTCTGGGAATTGTTTGGAAACTTTGTTTCTGGCCAGAACCATCCAGAGGATGTGCCTCACAATTTAACACTGCTATGATTGAATTCTGCTTCCAGGGATCAGTCCCAGATACTGCTCAGCTCATTTGTGTGATCGTACCCAGAAGCTCTGGTCCAAGCCTGGATCATTGTCACCCACCTGGTCCACCTGGGTGCACTGGAGCTGCATTTCCATACTCAGCTATTGGTATGAATTAAAAAAGGGATAATAACTGATAAGCCTTTTGATCTAAAACCCTTTTGCTGTCAGTTCTCTGGTGCTTCCACATAATATTTTGAGTATAGCAGATGCCCTTTTAGCCGTAGGAAAAAAGTATGAAGTAGTTGAATGTGTCTCTGATAATTTCACAGCCCAAATGATGAATGTGCAGGTTCAGCATCCTTCAGGCATCAGGCATGGAACTTGGTAAAACAGAGCAATCATGGTTAGAAATTTGGCAGTTCACTAAACCAAAATGTCGGTTGCAAGTCTGGGAATGATGATTTCCTCAGAGGTTTATTTAAAACTTTTCCTCTGGCATTTATTATGGGGTTATGGTACAGCAGTGGGAAGAATGAGAAAATTTTGGGGTTCTTTCCTCCTTGTTTCCTTTCCTTCATATTTCTGTTTCCATGAGCCCTCACTGTTGTCCTCCATAGAGATGTTGCTATTTTGTAAAGTCATTGGCAGAACTTTGCTGATTTCTCACTGTTGGGAATGGCATCTCCTTAACATAAACGTAACCCCACAYGTGTGATTACAGCAGTGGTAGGAGGTGAGTGATCAAACATTTACATGGCTCTACCTCTTGGTTACATAAAAGAAAATGAGTGTAATTTTCACCTACATACTTTTATCATTTTATAAGTGAAACTGCTTATAAGCCAAATAAGCCAGAAGGCAAACTGTAACATATTAAGGTGAGAGAGAAAAGAAAAAAACAACCTCAATATTTTCAGAGTTATGTGTTAAATTTGAATACGTTTAAAACTTAGTGATACATATAATTAATGCTGGTTTCCGTGGTTACAGAGTCAAAGATACAGAAGTTGCAGCTTCATTTCTTATCACTGAAAAATCTTCTTAAATCAAAAATGGAGTGGATCCAGGTGGCAAATATTCATATTCTGGAATTGGCATCACCCATCTTGTGTTCAATCTGTTAGTCACATAAATTAAAATTAGTCAAGATCTCTGCTTTCTAATTAATGTATTTGGTAAACAAGAACGTAACCACCACTGAAGAGGAAAGGGGATCCATTTTATGTCTATGAAATGGCCCCCATGAAGCAGATCCTCATGTTTAGCTCGAGTACATTTGGCTATATCTTCATATTTGGCTATATCTTCATATTTGGCTATATCATTGTCAAAGAATTTGAAATGACAAGGTACAGAAAGAGTTGTAGAGACAGGACCCTTGGGCCTGTGGCTCATTTAGGGTAAGGCTGTGTCATATTGAGGGATGCCTATTCCAGTTATTATTTTGTTGTTGCTAATCTCTTCCTGCTTCAACTCAGGAGTAAATATCTTCTCATTGCTGTCACCATCCTAGCAAGTATAACCAGTATTGGGTAAATATGAGCAGCTGGGTACTGGTCTATGCTCCTCTCATCCACCCACACCATTCAATTGTTTGTGTGCTCCCTTGATGTCTTGGGTGCCAACACTGAACCCAGTGACAGCACCTATAAAATAATGTATTCATTTTGACATTCCAGCCATGTTCATTAGTTGTATGAAAAAGGTGTATGTGTGTATGATTTATGTCAAGTAAGAGACTGTAGATCAGAGCAAAAATAGGAATTCCTGTATTGTGAGAAAGGGTTAAAAACTTATTACAAAGTGCTGTAAAACTAGCAAATCTGAAATTTCTAGTGGAGTGGAAATTTTATACATATTTAATGCTGGATTTCTTAGGGAATTGTGTTTCAACAAAATAAATACCTTTTATTCTTACTCGAATGTTGGTAATAGATGTATTTTACAAAGATCTCAAGGAAAAATATCTATTAAACACAGGTATTGAGGTAAATATAAGTATTGCAATTTGAGTTTTCACTGATTTATTTTACTTTCYTATAACAAAGCTTTTCGAGAAATCRGGATTTCCACACTGAAGGCTCAGGACTATAAAAAAGGGTATATTTGAAGTACAAGACTGTCCTCTGGAGAAAACTTTAACCTACTGTGTTAGGTTGTAACTCTGACTTTTCTCTCCAGCATGTCTCATGCAGCCTTGCTGCTCTGTTTGTGGGATAAGACAGGAGCGTATTAACACCACCAAAAGCAAGGATGACAGCAATGAACAGTCTCAGAAAGGTAGTTTGTTCCACCCCCTGCTATTCCCTCCTAGCCGCGAATACATTTACCACATTCATCCATGTGGTTTTTATTTCAGCTTGGCTTGAGAATGAGTTGCACCAAACCCCAGAAATTTATATCTGGTCAGAAACTTTCCTGAGCTGCAGTTTTGCAGTGAGCTTTGACCAGTGAGCTTTGTGCAGAGGATCTTTTGTCGGCCAGAGGACCTCTGAGGTCCCTGGTTGCTCTGCAGGTCTGGTAAATGAATCTGCTCTTGGCAAAACATCCCCACTCCAGCAAATCACACAGAGTCTGAGGACGTGAGCGGAGAGCTTGTCAAAGGGAAAATGGATCAAACTAAACAGTTTTTTTCAATGTAACTTGAAAAAGCAGAAGCCTTTCTATCCCATCCCCATCTGTTTCAGTGTGGGGCAGTCCACCTGCCRCTCAGGATTTGGTTTCTCAGCTGATGATGGAGAGCAGATCCTTCGACTACTCAATTGAAGGGGAAAAAAACCAAACCCAACAACAAAACAACAAGAGAAAGGAATAACCAGTAGCAACTGGGCACCAAGAAAAGGCAAGTACCCAAATTTTTGCAGGAGTACAGGCTGTTTATTTATAGCATCTGTTCATGTTTGTATTTTAATATTAGCATGAAAAAGCAAATCTACAGCCTTCAGAGAATATGAAAAAATGCACAAAGACAAGTAGTTTTCTTACTTTATATACTGGACAAAGGTTAAAGAGAAATAGCKCTGAATTTGCATAATTTCAGGGATTTTTGCATAATTATTAAATAATTTAGTGCACAAATAGCACTCATAAAAATACTGGGCTGGTGTTGCAATTAAAAGTAGACCCTGGTTTTCAGAATATTTAATTTTGTGATGAATGACCTGTTATTCCAGTGGCTTATTTTTGTCCTGTTTTCTCTTTACAGCTGTTCTGAAAAAATAACATTGTATTGTTGGAATTGATAACCATAGATTAGTAAAAGTATATAAAGTAAAATCATTGAAGTCTCTGCAGGCTCAATATGACTTCCTTCGCARAATAATTTTGATAAATGTACAGATAAATCTTTAAAAATCAGAAATGTATTTGTATTCAGGTGAATYCCCAATACTTAAAATGTTATTTTAGCTTACTGATACTTTAGCAACCTCTTTTAAGAGTTCTGGTCTCTTTGCAAGGCCACCGGCTCATTGGGCGCAGGCTGCTGGATKAATGTTTTGGGGTCATGTCATTACTGGGACTTACAGATGTTTGAATTTCAGGAACAGGTTGATTGATGGTGCAAAGGAGTATTCTTTGGAGGAGTCACTTGGAGGTTTTTTCACAAAGAATGAAAAACTCGGTGTAAAGTACAACAAAAGGACGGCAAGTAAGTAAAAGATCTATTTGTACTCTTTGTATAATTGGAGCAGTCAAAAGCTGGAGAAGCAAATGTTGGMAAGTTGCACAGTGAATATTTACTGTGCAGTCCAGGTCCTTCAAAGATACACTCTTACTAAAAGATACCCTCTTACTAAAAAATAGTCCTGTGCTGTTTTCTTGAATTGCTGGTCAGAAATATCTTAGTGCTTGATGCTTTTGCAGAAATTATTCTGTGCRTTGCTTTAGTGCCCATCACCATGAAAACGGAATTTCAGCTGAAGATGGAACAAAGGATCAGAAAGAGATGATCCTAAATATGTTACTTGTTGGTTGCTCATGGCACAGGAAAAGGGCTAAGTTCTAAGGGATCATTAAACAGAAAATCTCCTTTTTGAAGCAGTGGGTTTCTGCCTCACTGCATTTCTCTGAGCCTGGCCCTTGCTGTTGAGAGGGCCCTTCCTGCCATCAGCATATATTTAGATAATGATGTTTTAGACTRGCACTCCTTGACTCCAGAAGATTACACCAATATTGAAAGGCATGGCCAGATAGGACTATTTATCATATCTTTATTGCATTTCCTTGTGAAAAATACTTGTAAATATGCTGRGAATAACACTTAGGGAGATATTTTCAAATAGTCAAAATGGAAAATCTGAAAAATAATAGTGGATGCCTTAGATATCTATTGTGTAAGCTTAAACATTTATTTGAAATATGATCTCTTTACTGGAATGAATTGTGTTGTTTGCTATTTTTTATTTCTACAGCTATTATATTCAAACAATTTAAAATTTATTCAGTCCTACTTATTGAAATATAAATGTTTAGGTTATGCAGCAAAATATATCATAAAAATACTAGAGGTAAATCCAGTACAGGAGATATTTTGAAACTAGTTACTAATCAAAATTATTAGCTACATTTTTACTTCTCCTGCTATAAAACAAGCTTTCTACGTCTGCAAAATCATGCACTTTTTTTAGCTTGTAAGTTTTAGTTCCAAGCAGGGCTCTTTTTTCACTGATGAATTTTAAAAATTAAGTTTATAATAGAAACCCTGTCATTTGCTTAACTGCAGAGGTTCAGAAACCACTATAATTAACCCAATGACAGCAGCAGATAAGATGAGTTTGGCATTTCAGCATTTATCKAGGGATTTTGCATCAATTATTTTTTAGCAATGAACTAAAAAGCATCTTTTGCATCTGGGTGCTAGGTTTCTATTTTAATGTTTTTCACTTTTTTATAAACACCTGTTCCTGATTCTTTCACCCTGGCAGCCTAAGCTACATAGTTCAGATTCCTCCAGGGATTCAGATTTAACCCATTAAGTGCAGTGGTGGTGAAGTGAAGGATAATGACCTCTGGAAAACGAACTGGCCCCACACTCACTCAAAAACCACAAGAGTCTTCCTTTGTGTTTCTATCCTGGAACAGCTGCTTTGAGGATGGTTTTCTGCTCCAACTCCTTTGCCCARTTGTCTTTCACTCATAGTGGAAAATTTTAAGGATCCTTTAAGCTATCCTAAATGAAGGTTCCTTAAAAGATAAACACATTGCAATATGGATTTTTTGAAAATTTTTCCTCAGTGGAAATTCCTCAGAACTAGGGAAAAGGTTTTCAGGAATGAAGAATACAACTGAAATATTGAATTCTTTGATGAAGGAGCTCAAGAACTATGTCCCAGATACAAGCACAGCTTTGCCTTTCTGCAAAAGTCCTTGTGAGCAGGAGTAGGCCCTCTAGCCTAAATGGCTGTGTTGAAACAAAAGTGCCTGGAGTGGTGCAGGGTCCACAGATAAGAGGAGACAGAACTGGAAGAGCCTAGGTCCCAGTTGTTAACAATCAACACTTAATAAAAGGCAAAGGTGCCTTTTTATTTCTGTTTTGAGTTCCASTTATGCAACATCATGTTTATTGAAGCAGGCTTTCTAAAATATGATTTTCTCACAAAGTTGCACTTGCCTCCACTGGATTTTCCAGCATTTGTRTGAGCAAGACAGAAGTGCTATTCATACCAGAGAATGTCTGCTACCAGGATGAGCATCTTTCATTTTTTCTGGTAGCCCAGATAACCCTTTTGGTGGTGACTTTCAGTTCCTTAATGACTGCAAACACAGAACTCAGTATCTTGCACTTTTTCAGATAAGATATGTGGAAAGTGATCATGGGAAACTTGAAAAATAGATTTCAAAACCTCAACAGACTACCTAAAATGCTCTTGCATACCTTGACATTTTAGAAATATATCTCTAACAATAAACTGGGTGATGTTTTCATAGAAGGCTATGTAGTCTCTTTCAAGATGCATTGGGGTTGGRTTCAAAAGAGAACTGAACCTTTCTAGCATTATCGTCTAAAGTTCTGTCAGGGTTGTCCCTGAAAATATGTTTTCAGACCATCTCTTGAAGCATATGCTCATGCAGGGCTGCATGGGAGCTCCCATAGGCCAAACCCAAAATTTTGCACAGACTAGGAGAAAATGGGATTGACACTAATGTTGAATATAAGGACAACTTGAAATGAATTTGTGTAGTCTGGGATTTATGCAAGCCCAGTGGAAATGGGAATAGGCTCCCCCACTATGGAATSTGGCTTTTGGTGAAACAACCTGTAGATAAGTCAGAAATTTCAGACTCTATGGGAAAAGTAGATTGTGGTTTTCTTATTTGTAATTTGACAATTTTCAGCAACACAAAGATACTTTGTAAAAAATCAKTTGAGTTCCAGTATGTCATCTGAATAAGCATCTGAATTTGTAGGGTGGTTTTCATTTGGACTGAATTTGTAGCGTTAGATTTTTGGTCCATTCATTCGAATAGGTTGCTTCTGGTTGGGAARTAAAGGACAGAGGTCTGAAAGGTGCAGGAACTGCAGGATTTCAGCAAAAATATTTTGGGTTTGATTAATAAATGACGTTAGAATCTTAAAAGCCTCATTGAGTACCTAAATTGAATGCTTTGGCATTGTTGAAAGTCTCAAAGCCTCTTCAGCAACAAATTGGGCTTTAACATCCCGAGACATCCACAGTCCCATTGGGGKTATCCAAAGTCACCCAGTTATGGCCCCTTTGGGCTTTCTGATCATCTGTCCCCTTTGTTTCTCTCCTCTATGGTCTGATGTAGTTGTTGTTGGATTAATCTTTACAGCTGAAGTTATCAGGAACAAACCCAAGACCTTTGGAGGATGAACCGTTAAGTGTTTGGCTATACAAGCCTGAAGGGTTTTAAGAGACTCAGGTTTGAGACTGTGCTCAGAAACTCAACACTGAATCTTGCTGCTCTTGGAGGAGAAATGACAAATTTAGCTTGTGAAGCTGTTTTACTTTTGTAAAGAATTCATTACCCCTCAGAGCATGGTCTTGAATCATCCTTTCTCAACCATTTAGTTTTCCTTCCTCTCTGGCTCAGAGAGTAATTTTCTGGTGAAGTTTTAACAGCTTCAGCAGAGTTTAAAAATCCTTAACTGGGAATGCTTAATAGGCTGGTGAAAAGAGACCCCTTTGGGTCCAATGTTTTGCTCCAACTGGGGCATGGCAAAGACTTGTTTATGTGTGTCTCCTTGCTATAGTTCAGGGCTCTAAGTACCAGGGAAAATGGAGTAGGCTTTCTGTGCTACATGTTGGCAAAGGTGGGTCTACTCTAAAGGTGACTGGGAGCCTGAGCCTGTAGGAAAGTGAGGGAAGGCTGTTATCTGGAGTGTAAGCTTGAATTAGATCTCTGAAAATATAATGACATCAAAATTTAGGTGATTTAGTCCATGGGTCCATGAGGTCCATGGGTTCATGAGGGGCATGAGGCCTATCCTGATGAGCAGGTCTGAAGATCTCAGTGGCTGCACTCTGTCAGAGTCCRAAGTGAAGGACACACCTCCAACAGGGTGATTCAGCTTCCTAAAATGCTCTGGGTGCTGTGTTTATAAGCCAAAGGAATAAGGGTCCTTTTCTAACWGCTGGGACTAAAGTCCCTTGCTACTTCAGCTTATTCCTCTTGTGTTTTCTCATGTCAAAATGACAGAGGTAAATACAACAAATAAAATTGAAGGATTCCTGATGGCCACAGACTGATCCCAGTCCCTCCTGAGTTCTCAACAGCTTTGATGCAATTACTCCTGATTTATTRCTATATAAATAAAAAGTAGACTAGACCTGCTGCAGGTCTTTTGGCTTTCCCTGCAGAAAATCTCAGAGTGGAATTAAAAAAAAAATATGCATAGAAATGTAAAAATCCCAGAACTTCAGTTTAGGTGACAGGTCAACTGCACSCTTGGATCTGCTGCTAGATAGAGCATCCAGGGTGTGTGTGTGGCAGTGTCAAAGTTGTTATCTGTTGGAGAGAGATAGAGAGAGATTTGTGGTAGAAAACTCTCCTCAAACACCTGACATCAGGTTCTGCTCATRCACATCAATGCTGCTTTTTAAAAAACCCAAAGAATTATTTCTACCTGAATTTTTGCAAAACTGAGACCTTGGGATATGAGCCCTCTGGGGCAAGAATTCCTTCCTACTTTGGCTTCTAATTGTTATTATTTGGTGCCAGTGTAAATAAAAGTGGCTACTGAGATGGCATTCTTTGGGTTCTTTGCCTGACACTTGTAGCTCATTGTCGTTTGGATAAGATAGGGGGGTCAGGAAGACTCACTGCGATAAGTTCATTACCTTGTTGTTTATCATGATASAAAGAGTATATTGCATTAGCAAGGCAAAACTTTCTTAAATTTCTTTTAAAACTGTTGCAGGTGGCAGTTTTTCCTGTGCAAATGTTAAGTTTAGATAAGTTTCAATGTTGTTGCTTTCCACACACTTGGCTTCCTTATGGGTAGTCACATTTTCCTTCCATTCTATTGCTGGATTTTTTTGTGCACAGGGCATTTTGCAATTTTCATTATGTTTCCTTTAATGCATGCCAAACCAAGAATTTGTGGTTTTGTTAGGTTCTGCAATCAGTATAAAATAAATTAAATTGTCTAAGAAAGCCATTACCATTGGCTTCTTATCAAAGTATACCAAACATTTTGCACAACATGAGTACAGTTTTGTATACAAAATTCTTAACACAAAATAGCTTTGCTAGACAGCAATGAAGCTTTCATTTTATTGCTTCATTTTGATTTATTCTGTGCTCAGCARGAAAGGCATCTATTCCCATTTAAACTCTGAATTTAACACCAAGAATTCTGAGGATATGGTTATGGTGTTCAGGGTAAATATGAATCTATGATTAAGGGTGGAAGGCTCTGGCTATKAAAGAGCTGGCTGAGTCCTGCCTGATCCTTGCACTGCAAGCAGTCACATCATATTCAGATACTACAGAATTAGGCTTTGATCTTTCTTTTTAAAATYAGGTTTTCATCTTGGAAACTACTGCTCAAAAGTAGGGATAGTGGTGAGAATTTTCAGAATTTCTGAAACCAGGCTGATTTTAGTCAGATAGTTTAGGTGTCAAAAAGAACCAGCACTGAAAATGGAAGTTTTCCTCAGTTCACCTACATGCAGAGCATGTCTAAGACTGCTGCTTTACTGCATCCCTTTTCAAGYATAAGGGCTGCTTATTTGAATAGTGCATTTGGATTCTATTACTAGAATTGGGAAAGAAGCACAAAAAAATTTCTTCCTAATCAGACATAAAAGCATGGCTTGTGATATTTCTGAAAGGTGCCTGCAAGTCTGAACACTTTTCAGTTTCTTTCAGTCACTGCTATTTGCAGCTTCAGAGAACACCCCTAGGAAAAGGCAATTATTAAATTTTTCAGAATGGTGCCGTAAGATACACGAATCGTCCTTCAGGCTGGCTTTCCACTGATCTGGGATACATGGTTTGAAATACAGGGTATTGCAGGATACAGATGGATGAAGTAACTCATAATCTCATGCTCTTCACTAAATTTAGAGAAGAAGAATGTCTCTGTTGTGTGACCCTGGACAGTTAATTTGATTTCAGTTCTCCTTTTCAGTATAGAGTTAATATGTTCCCTTGGGAAATTTTTGCACAGCAGTGGGGATCACACAGCCTTGGCATTCACCAGGATGCTCAGTTTGAGCCTCATATGCTGTATTTGCAGACTTTAARCTTCTGTTAACATATATCATCCAGAATACAGGACTTGAATTTGCTTTTGTCACCCTCTTTCATGTGTTGTTTCATCACTTCTGTTAATTCCTTTCATTTTTTTTTTTAAAGCCTGGATCAGCCAGCCAGGACCATCACTCTGAGTCTGGACAAGCAACACTTTGTCAAGCCTGATACAACAACAATTCTGCAACATCTCAGATTGGCCTGTAAAACTGAGTGCTGTGCTCAAACTAAGGAAAAAAAAAAGAGCTACAAGAAAGAGCTGTTATCTGACACATACGCTGCATCAATCTTTTTTCCTTGCTTTTATGTAGTTTGCCTTATCTTCAAGAAAACGGAATCAGATTTTAACAAAAGCAACAACAGCTGCYGACCTTTACTCTGCCCTGAAAAAAGGGCACTGGTTACCATACTTAGTGTCATTTGAAAGCTTCCAGGAGTGGTCTTACTTTACAACGTTCCSTTTCAGCCAAAGAAAAACAAGAGTTATCTGTGAATACTTTACATTCCAAGTGTTTTAACAAACTTTTGAAGAAATGTTGGTAAGGATTTCTAGTAATGGCTGTTGCTGTAAAATGCCTGCACTCAAAATATTGGACCACGTGTAATTTTTTAAGTCTACAAAGTAACAGGGCCACATCAATATTCTTCAATCCCTGAGAATTTATCATCCATTTAAAATAGTACAMTATTGTTTGAGCTTGGAATAYCACATAAGCATCTCATGGGAGGTTGGATCACTTTGTACTTGCATTATATCAATGGGGCTCTTCATGTCAGTGGAACAAGGAACGTTTGGCCTCTGGTAATGGAATGAGCATCAATTATATATGTGAAACTTGGCTCAGTAGAATTATCTTCCTGCTTTATTTCTTTTATTATTAATTCCTCATCATATTTAGTAGCTTGAAGCATTTGAAAAATAAACGGTAATATACTGGCCATAAAGGCTAAATGGGTAATGCTTTAATTATCTGGTGTCATAAAGCCAAGTCTTCAATAACAGTGTATGAACACCTTTGGCTCACTTCTAACAGCTGTGAACATTTTCCAATAATCATATATTCTGATTTCTTGTCAGGTTTATCAGCATATTCCGTGACCTGATGGGCCTTGTGGCTAATCTAAGAGCAATATTATCATGAATTAACACATTCCCATGCTGGAGAGTCCTTTCTGATTATATAGCATGCCCTCTTGCATTTCAGAGGCCATGCATTGTCAACCACTCACATCTGTCTCAAGCCCACCTTTTGTGGCAGTCACTAAGCCTCCACTTGCTCAGTGTTTTGCTGAAGAGCACAGGATGAGTTACCTAAAACTCATGGCTGTGTCACAGTTCCATTGCAGTTACTTTCACTTCACACTTGTCTCTGATTTAATCRAGAATTTGATTACACTGGTAAGTAGCATTTTTTTTTCATATTCTCCAGTTCATGAGGATTTCAATCTCCTTGTGAACTGGTGCAAAGCAACTGTTGCCARTGTTTCACAGAACAGAATGTCTTCACTTACAGATAGAAAAAAAGAATAGAATTTAGTTAAGAAAGATTTTCTGCTGATGGCTTCCTTTTTTTTCCCTACCCCAATTGTGTTTAATGCAAACACATAAAATTCAATTTAGAACAAGTGCTAAGTGGAACCTGACGATAGATTTAGCCATCATCCTTGAATGTTTATTTGTACTGCTTCTGAAAGAGCATCATAGACAAGAAAAGCATTTATTTAGAAATTTGAATGCTCTTACTGAGYGTCTGCTCAATCTGCTGCTGTGTCTGTTCACAGGGGAGTGGGTATTTTGCAAGTGTGAGCCAGAGCTGGTTCTGGTTGGGTTTACTCACATAGTGGCGGCACTGGCATGGCCCACCCTTGGAAAAACAGCCCAGAAAACAGGATGCACTGAGAAGACCAAGTCAACTTCTGATAAAGCAAACAGCAGTTTAAACTGCTGTAGGCTTTTTTTGTTTTGGTTTGGTTTTTTTGGGAGTGGAGGCTGATAAGGAAGAGAAACTGCATATGTAAGAGTAAGGAATAGCCATTTTCTGTTTGGCTCAATGCTTTATTTTACAGTTTCTTATCTGACACTGGAGATTCTGATTTTACAGCAGCTCATAACCAGTTTTAGAGGAAGCCTCAGAAAGCCAGTGTGAAGGGTTTCAAATGGCCACAATGGGGGTGAGAGCAGATTGCTTTATGCTCTACTGTTTGCATCTCTTGCTCACAGATGTGGGCTGGCACTCTCAGTGTGATCACAGCCAGCTACACCTGAGCAAAGGTGTCTGGTGGGGTCATCTTCCCTCCCTTGGAGGCCCAGCAGCCTGTGAGCTATATTTATAATCAGAGAGTAATTTTTCCCTGGAAGTTGGATCCAACTGGGTTCCAAGACTCTAAAAGCTGTGAGAGTCAAGCAAAGGCAATGCTTGGCTGAATAGTCACAGATTGGCTCATAGTAAGTTGCCAGAGGAATTACTCTGTACTCATGGTATTGCTATATATGGGTTTTTTTTAGCAGGCAAGCATTAGCAGAAAGAGGAGGCACAAGATGTGAAATGGAATCACTCAGACTSCAGAGAAAAGCCACCATTTAGCATTCAGGATGAAATTCCAATGTAGGTTTGCCACCAGCAGAATGATATGGGGTAGCACAAAGTATGCTGTCATTGTCACTCAAGTGACAGTGCATGATGGAGAAACTATTCCAAGGAGCATCTTTTGTGTGGCGGAGCTTGCTCCAAAGAAATCTGATCTGGTGCTCAGTCATGAAAACTCCCAACGCTTTTCTTGCCCTGCCCTCACTCARAAGTTCCAGCTTTGCTGCAGAGGTGGGCCCAGCTGGTGCAGCTGCATCTGCCATGTGCTTTTTTGTTTTAGGCAGCTGAACAGTGATAGAGGCAGGTGTCTCTCACTTCTTGCAAGGTTTAACATTCCTTGCTCTGGGTGTTCATTCCTTTTGTAGGCAGATGTCAGGGCTTGCATGGTGTCTGTCTCTGCACCTGGGCCAGGCTAAGTTTTTTCCCCACAGGAGTTTTCTAAGAATTTGTTAGTCCCTGCATTCCCCATTCACATCCATCTCTGAGGAAAAATGTAAGTATTCTTCAACTCTTTGGTTTAATAATTTCCTCCCCTCACAACAAGGATGCCAGGGATATTTGCAAAAAGCTACCAAGAAAAAAACAATAAACTTCTCCATTGAAATGCGGAAAATTGTGGCATCAAGCATTTTTAAGAACAAAGATGCCCATTCTCCAAACTCAGTGAATTTCCATGTAACCTTCATCAGATGCTGCAGAAGTTGTGGGTGTGTCCTGTATTACTTGAACAGCTGATTTTACATGGCAGAACACATACCAGACCTTGTTTCCTTCCCTTCCTTCCCTATCAGGAATAACAATAATTTCTCTCAGTCAATAAAATAATTATTTAGATTTTTGGCTAATTACTGCTCGTCCTGGTCTTTATCCACAAAATATTTTTTAATTGTTCCGATTTGTCTCCCATCATTATGGGAAAACTGATAATWGATTTAAACCTTTGGTTGGTTCACTAACCCAATCAGTTCAGGTATTGACTTGGAAGTGCTCACTCCTTCTAACCATGTATTTAATTCCTCTTGGTCTGACCAGGACTAGCCAGTAAATGTGGGCAGACTGTTTTCTGGGGGAGCCCATTATTGCAATAAGAGCYGCAAGATTTTGAGGCTGGGACAATGTTGTCCTCATATTTTTGGCCTTCATGTTTCTTGCAGARTGACACTCCCAGGACTACTAATTCCCCTGGAATTAGCTGTAAGGGTGAGAAGCCTTTTCTCTGATTTAGTTCATGAAATACTGTGCTGTTTCGAGGAGGAAAAAAGACAGACACCCCTACACCTTTGGGAGTATTCAAACCCTCTGGTTTCCATATTTCCAGTTTTTGAGGGATGGCAGATGCTAAGTGCAGCTTTGCCTCCTCATTTGCTTTTGTCATTTCTCATCTGCAGGTGCACTGATGGAGCCAGTGTGACTTTTACGGGGCAGGGGAAGGGGAGCTCTGCAGAGCCGCCTTAGTTAAACAGCACACCATGAAAGACACTGCTGTCCTGCAGTTTGTCCTAGAGTCTGGAAAAATGTTTTTCACTGTTAATAATATATTTGGGTTTAAACTTGGCTTTAGCAGCTGAGCTTGCATTGTGGGATATTTGTTTTATTGTCTGAATTTTCACTTCTTGAGGTCTCACAAAAGATTCTCAACACAGCCAGATGCTACTGTTATACAGTAGACTACTGAGCACTGAATAAATGAAGCAGAAGAATATTGTATTGTTAGTCAGAGCTCTATCTAATGTAATTTTAAATACTTGAACACATGTTCTTTAAAGTTACCTTTGTCTTGCTTCATTTGTTGACAACTGAATGGCACAGTAAACAAATTTTTTGAGCAACAATTTATATTAAAAAACCCAACATGTCTTATGGCTAGAACACAGCAAGAGCAGGAGTACTGCAAGTAAGTTTTTATGTCATCTGAAGCAACTCAACTTCCCATGTGAAAGGAGGTGTTTCATGTGTTTTATCACACTTACGAGACCTGCATGCAGAGAGAGCTCAAGTGCAATCTCTTTTTCTGCAGCAGCAGAGATCTCAGCCTTCTTTTCAGAACTCCTTGGATGGCTCTGCACAGTTTGAGGCAAATATGGGCATATTGTAAAAGACTGGGGCTGAGAGCTTTGTAACTTCCTCCCCACCTCTGTGAGGAGATTTGCCTCTTGACCTGGCAGACCAGGCAAGAGGAGTTTGCTGTGTGATTTTGTTTTACCATCCTGTTTCCATGGCTTGTATGCTGGTTTTACAGGAATGAAGTGCTTCCAGTCCTTCATGAATGCATTCTTATGAGCTTTGAGCATATGAGCATATAAGGTAAGTCCAATTGCATAAGCCTCAGATGTAGGTCCCTGGAAATAGAAGAAGCTGACGTGCCGCATTGAAGAGGCAGAAGAAGTGATCGTGGCCGGGCTTGGGACTCCATTCTCCCYTCTGATTCCATGTGATGTGACTGATTTAAGAGGTGCAGTTACTGCAGCTATAGGGAGGAGAATGGAGACCAAGGTTGCTTTTGGGGCTTGAATGGAATCATATCTGTTTTTTTGAGCATCCTCACTGACAGACTCATTACTAGTCTGGATTGGTTGGTGTTTTGTTTGGTCTATTGGTTCTTGGGTTTGTTTTTCCCCCCAAACCCCACTGAAGTAACATTTCAGTAATCTTGATATTTCCTACAACTAAATTCATCTGAAAGTGTGTCTTTCCCAGAATAGATGACACCCCTGTAGGTTTGGAGCCTTCAGCCTCTCTGTAACATCCTCTGTTACATGACTGTATTACATTACATTTTTGTTTCTTTTATTCTATTTGAAAGCATAGTTCATACTAAGTCTCTGCATGCAGAACATGATTTACTTCAGAGCACTGATGCTTTCATCCTGATAATCAATTCTATTCCTTCCAATACAATGCCATGCCAAGACAATTTGTGATTTCTACATCCTCTAAGTTAATCTCACCTTTTATGCTTTGAAGGAGACTCAAAAGAAAAAGCAGGATAAACAAAAAGGTTTGTTTTCACTGTCTTGCTTTCATCTGTTCTTAGAACTGGAGTGGGAGCAGATGTCAGGAATGCTGGGAAGGCAGGAAATTTTGCTGCTACAGACTGATTTGGCTATGTGGCTTTTCACAGAATCACAGAATTTCTAGGTTGGAAGAGACCTTTAAGATCATCGAGTCCAACCCATGTTCTTAACACCTCAACTAGATCATGGCACCAAGTGCCAGATTCAGTCATTTTTTAAACACATCGAGGGATGGTGACTCCACCACCTCCCTGGGTAGATGATTCCAGTATTTGACCACTCTTTCTGTGAAAAACTTCCTCCTTAATTCCAGCCTGTATCTCCCTTGGTGCAGATTGAGACTGTGTCCTCTTGTTCTGTCTGTTGTTGCCTGGAGAAAGAGACCGACCCCCAGCTCAGCACAGGCACCCTTCAGGAAGCTGAAGAGAGTGATAAGGTCACCTCTGAGTCTCCTTTTCGCCAGGCTGAACAACCCCAGCTCCCTCAGTCGTTCTTCATACGGCTTGTGCTCCAAGACCCTCACCAGCCTCGTTGCTCTCCTCTGGACATGCTCAAGCATCTCAACGTCCCTCCTAAACTGAGGGGCCCAGAATTGGACACAATACTCAAGGTGTGGCCTCATCAGTGCCGAGTACAGGGGAAGAATGACCTCCCTGCTCCTGCTGGCCACACTATTCCTGATACTGGCAGGGATGCCGTTGGCCTTCTTGGCCACCTGGCACACTGCTGGCTCATGTTCAGCCGACTGTCAACCAGCACCCCCAGGTCCCTTTCCTCCTGAGCACTGTCCAGCCACACTGTCCCCAGTCTGTAACGCTGCAGGGGGTTATTGTGGCCAAAGTGCAGGACTCRGCACTTGGACTTATTGAACTTCATCTCATTAGATTCTGCCCATCCCTTCAACTGTTCCAAGTCCCTCTGCAAAGCTCTCCATCCCTCTAACAGATTGACACACGCTCCCAGCTTAGTGTCATCTGCAATTTTGCTAATGAAAGACTCTAAACCCTCATCCATGTAATCAATAAAAATATTAAACAGAACTGGCCCCAGCACAGAACCCTGAGGGACACCGCTGGTGACTGGCCCCAGCTGGATACTGCACCATTCACCACCACTCTCTGGGCCCAGCCATGCAGCCAGTTCCTAACCCAGCAAAGAGTGCTCCTGTCYAAGCCACGGGCTGCCAGCTTGTCTAGGAGTGTGCTGTGGGAGACAGTGTCAAAGGCCTTGCTGAAATCCAAGTAAACAACATCAACAGCCTTCCCTGCATCCACYAGGCGGGTTAYCTGGTCATAAAAGGTGACCAGGYTGGTTAAACATGACCTACCCCTCCTAAACCCATGCTGACTGGGTCTGATACCCTGGCCATCCTGTAAATTCTGTGTGATGGCACTTAATATAAACTGTTCCAKTATTTTGCCAGGTACTGAGGTCAGGCTGACTGGTCTATAATTACCAGGATCCTCCTTCGCACCCTTTTTGTGAATGGGTATCACACTGGCCAGCTTCCAGTCATCTGGGACCTTATCTTCCTTATCTTCCAAGTCTAAAATTTTAGAAAATTCAAAAACCATCTAGTGAAAGTGCCTGCATTGATCTTCAGGATAGAAAAGCGCTCTCTGGATCCTTTTGCATGTTGGTTAATATTGTGGCTTTTTTAATGTCAGTGTTTTAATCTTTCCATTGCAAACCATTGATAACAAAGATTACTAATGGAAATATTTCCTAAACTTCAACCTTCTGAAGGAAGGACTGTTCTGAAGTAATACTGGCTTGTAATTCAGGATTTGTGAGCCATCACCATTATAATATCTTATAAGTATTTGCATGATGGGACACATGCAAGTAAACTGACATAGATAGCTAAGAAACAGATTTGTTTCTAGTTAATTGTAGCAGTGAKCAGATGTACATTGGAAAAGGAGGCAGAGGGAAGGTGGTTCTGTGTAACACAGGAAATGTGCTTGGCTGATTGTGCAGCCACCTGTGGTTGTGCAGATGGCAATATCTGTGCCACAGCTGCAATGTTCACCAAAGCCCTGCTATCCTGGCAGAAGCAGCTGTAGCCTTTAAAGAGGGGAGAAAGAGAACAGCTCAAGCTGGTCTCACTTCTGGATTCCAAATTGCCAGTTGCTGTCCTCATAAACTATGTCTAATGTTTCACACTGTGCTTCAAGTCTTGCAGTGTTTCTGTAGGTGTAACAAGCAAGAGCAAAGGAACAGCTGAAATATTTAAACCAGAAGTTGCTGAACTCTAATGCAAAGAACTGAGACAGGATTCTGTAGCGTAGTCTGCATGTACTATGAMATGGAATCTTTTGAGTTCTTTATTTCTTCTTCTATTTCATATATTTAAGTGAATGTGGAAGTTTGTCAGGGTTAATTATGGAGGTAAGAAAATTTGTATGCTTTTAGTTTGAAGGTTCCCTTTTCTATACTTCTATAACCTTTGTAGTTTTTGTCTTCCGCCAAAAGGCAGGGGCATCTCTAGCCATGTAATCACTAGAGCTGACTGCTTCTGAAGAGGCATTTTGGATTACTTGATTTGCTAGAAATGTGATTTTTTGTTTCTCTTGAACTCAGTCCTGAAGTTTCTACTTTCAAGGGTAATTAGGATCTTAACTGAAGAATGCTTAAAATGTAGATCTCCTCCAAGTCCCATGTGCTTGTCTCCTTGGCTCTGTTCTCTGCTCAAAGATGTCAGCTGGAATTCCATGCTTGCTGTTTGTTTTGCAGGACAAATGATCAGGGCTGCACCACACAATGCATTCTCCCTTCTTGTAATGAAGCCTAATGCCAAGATGCTGGATTTTGAGGAAAGACTCTTGAATACTGGGAATAGGAGTTACAGGACATTGCTTGAAAGGATGGGACGTGCAGCAGGTCTATCCCTCTTTTATGTATGAGAAATATCTGACTGGTGTAGAAGTGCAGTTAGAGTTTCTCCTCTTGGCAGCCTGTGGAAGAAGTTTGGCCATYGTGTACATGTTGTTCTTGACACCTTATAATAAAATGGCAAAAGAAGAGTCCTTAAGATGGTTGGGAGTTGGAGCACGTGCCATATATGGACAAGCTGAGGGATCAGATCTTCTTTACTTGGAGGAAATGAAGGCTTTGATAGACCTGAAGGGGTCTCCTAGTACCTATGGGGAGGTTACAGAGAAGATGGGGCCAGGCTGTTCATGGCAATGCATGGTGTGAAAATGAGAGTCAAGAGGTGTAGACTGGAACAGAATAGGTTTATAAGGGAGAAACTTTTTCCCCATGAGGGCATTCAAGCAGTGAAGCAAGTTATCCAAAGATGTTCTACAGCTCCTCTGCTTGTGGGTTTTCAAGACCCAACTGGATAAAAACCCAACAACATAGTTTGATCTTAAAGCTAAGCCTGGTTTGGGCTAAAAGTTGGACCCCCTAAGGTCCCTTCCAGTCTCCACTGTCTTATGATAATGAGATTTGGTGTATTTTTGCCTGCCAAAATTTTTGCRTGAAGTATGAACTTTAAGGTAGAACCTTTCTAGGGTCATAGCACCAGCATGAGGAAAATGGGAAGTCACAGAAGAGCCACTGTGACTTCCTATCTTTCATCAGCAGTTTACGCAACACAGGCTTTTGATGGGTCCCCAGCCACAGTAAAAATTACATWGATATTACTAACTGAGGATTCATGAGAACACAGGACAGGAAGGGAGTGCAGGAGTCTCTGACCTTTGGCCTCTGTTATTGCACGTGCCATGACATATCTACCCTTTTTAGAAAAATAACCTCTTATTTTAAAATCAAGTAATGTTTTACTGATATTGTTCCTGTGGCAAGACTGTTTCAGAATCTCTACTCTTTGCCATTTGTTAGAAAACTCCTAATTTTTAGTTTGAATTTATTAATGACCTGTCTAAATCCTTTTGTTCTGCTGCCATTTTTAATTTTTTTTTYCTTTGCTATGGTTTAAGTAGCTCTTCTGGTACTTATTTCTTCAAAATGTCTGTAGAAAACAAATTAATCCATCTCAKYTTTCATTTGGGAAGTTAAACAAGCCAAGGTCTCCCAGGCTTCTCTTGTAAGACAAGCTTCTCTTTCCCCTCACCAACCAGCTTCAGTCTGAATTAATTGACCTGAGACTTGATTACCAATACAGTACATATTAGCTTTAATGAGATCCTTCTAAAACCCCATAAAATGTGGTAATGTTTGCACTGATCTGTTGGAAATAATTCAGTTAGTGCATCCTATGAATGCTTTTGCTTTCTTTTGTCTTTTGTGGGCACCAGGACTTCTTTGGCAGCGCCTGATTTTATAACTCATTGCTATTGTGTCTTTCTGTATCTTGTTTGTCTACCTTTTATGATTATTTAATCTTCTAGCTAGTTCTCAAGGTTTTCCACTTGCCTTGCTGACAGTCTCCTCCACTTTTGTGTTGTTGATGACTCCTTTTTTCATCCTTTATAACTGGTGGCATGGATTTATTCGTGAAGAACTCTGCTTTGGTGGGAGGCCTTTCTCCACCCTCATACTCCTCCTTTTCATTACCATCGTTCCAACTTTTCTAGGTCCTTACCTTCAAGGGTGGTCTCCTGCGATGATCTCTATCTTCACAAATTTAGTTTGTAATTCTKTACAGGAGTTGAGATGGGTGAATGCTGACTGCACTTTTTCTAAGAAATGCAGCCTGGTGGTGGTGGCAGCCCTGTTCRTGTCTTAGAACTAGATGATCTTGAAACTCTCTTCCAACTCAACCCATTCTATGAATAAGTTATTGGAAATCTTAGATTTCACTGACAACACATACCCTTCCTTATTCTTCTCTGAAACTCTGATGTTGCTGGAGCCAAGCCCAGCTGCTGCTGAATTATGCGCAGCACAGGAATAAAGAGCAGAAAGGCAAGAACAAAATGTCCTATGACCCATTAAAACCATGGGAAAGAATTMACCAGGTGCCTTGCCCTGACCTGATGTGGGCTATGTCCAAGGTGCACTGTTAGCTCTCCCTSTTTACCCCTTGTCATTAACAGCCTCTAAAGGCTCTCAATTTTCACTCACTCGTTTGCAGTCAGCATGGAGGTGCCAGCCAAAGCACTGACTGGTGGACACTGATTTGACATTGACTGATGGATAACTTCTAGCTCTTTCTGATAGTCAAGCTTGGTAAATGACATTCCTGCTCAATAACAAGAATAGCAGCTCACAGAACTCACAGGCAAGTGATGCATGTGCAGAAGAAATTTTGTTTGCTAAGCCTTCCTTCTGAGGCATCTTTTCATAGTGCAGCAGGTATGTAATATTAGCGCTAAGAGTATTTAAATTGCAAGTAATCCTCACATAGCACTTCCAGTGAAGARACAGAACTAGGCACCATCAAAGCACCATGGGTTGCAAGAAAATAATGATTCAGGACTGTAGGTACTGGAACTTTGTGTTCTATCAATTTTTCTAAAGGATACCAAACAAAATCAGGCTTCCAACAAAATAAATGACTACTCCCAAAGGCGATGGTGCCTATTCTGTGTGATACTTGCTTCTGCTGTAGCTTCACATTAGTCTCTGCCAAGTAATCCTGAAGTTTGSTTTAGTGGTCAGAGCTGGTGGAAAAGCTGGTCAGCTGTACAAAGCAACAGTTCCAGGGGCTGAATGAGAAAAGCTTCCATAGAGCTTGAAACCTCACTTGATCCTTAGCTAGTGTACAAATTGACAAGATAATATTGAGCTTATCTGGCTCCYGTGGTTAAGATCCTGTTAGGCCCTAGATCCATGATTTCTGAGAAGTGTTAGTGAAGCAAAGCATTAGGGATTTCTTTAGCTCTGCCAACTCCCTTGATGTTTCATTTGCTTTTTGATTGAATATTTCCCTCATCTGCTACAAATGCCTGCAGGTAGGCTGGATTCTCCTTTCAATGGAAAAAAAAATATCCTGCTGGAATGAGCTATAAACTGGGCCAGTTTGAGTCTACATGCATATGTTTTTTCCCAGCAAAATCCAGTGCTACTGGGACAAAAAGTACACTTTCCCCTGCTTTTGTTGTTGTTGACAATAGAGAGCTTTGGGCATTTTGTCTTTCAGCAAAAAAGAGCATGTTTTCATAAAATCCTACATGCACAAGTGAAAAAAAGATATATTTTAATTTAAAAACCAGTAAAATATTTATTCAGTAACAAATCTACATCCACTTTGTTCTCTAACAACTATCAGTTCTGAGTTTATGGAGATCATGGAGAAGGAAGAAGAAGGCTGGGTGAAGGCTTCTCACTTTGGCTCTCTCCATGAACTGTGATGTGCAGGATGTGTGATGGAGCTGTGTCTATACTGCAAA
Source organism: Cardinalis cardinalis (assembly GCA_014549065.1). NCBI lineage: Eukaryota > Metazoa > Chordata > Aves > Passeriformes > Cardinalidae > Cardinalis > Cardinalis cardinalis. Next base: position 208,597 of record JACDOX010000058.1, on the reverse strand, counting down.
TCCTACTGTGCCTGGAGCATTTGACACCTCCTACCAGAGCATGGAGTAGGTGGGGATGCTGCACTGCCTGTCTCCTGTGTGTTCAGCTGTAAGTCCCCAAGGTCTGGCCAGTGAAGATGTGCTTGATCCAGGACTTCACACTGGTGATTTCAGGGAGTTCCAGTGACATGGCAACTGAGACAGAACAGCTGTGTGGGCTGTATATAGCAGTAACAGAACTGAAAACTGTGATGCTTTAAAATTTTGCTGGTTTCCCCCCCTCCAGGAGCCACTTTTAACTAGAGTGCAATGAGCTCCCAGCCACAGGCACAAGTAGGAGTAAACACTCACGCAGCCCACTACGCCAATTAGCTCAAACAAGGTGACAATGAAGGCACTTTTTATCAAGATTTTCATGAAAACATTCCAGATATCTTCCCTTTGAGATTCTCAGATGAGATAAAATAATTGTGATTAAAAAAATTTTGAGATTGTGAAATCAATGCAGGTTTGGTGTCCTTTAATTTTCTAGCTAGATAATGGATTTTAGACTTGTTAATATCAAAATAGTGGTCTTGGTGGGTTGTTAACAAAATGATTCTTTACTTGAAGTAGCAGAAATAAAATCCTCATTAGGAAGGAGTTTCTGTTTCATGTAGCTATATTGTGTTTGTATCAGAACAGCAGTGCTGCCATTACTGTTTTTATCTTAACCCAGTGTTAACAAAASACAAAAAAAMMMCCCCAGTTCTCTTTGCTCATTTATGAAGGATAAAATAAACCAATTTTATTATTAGAAAAACATTTTTATAAATGAAATATCAGATATGAAAATGGTGTATATGGTGTCACGAGCTATTTAAAATCTGAAGTAGAACACGTAGCAAACAACAGTAATGACTCCTTAAATGTTGCTCTGTATAAATATTTGAATGTGTTTATGTGAACATGCACGTGTTTGTGGGTGTGTGACTAACAGACAGCACTTTCTAAAATAAAAGCTTTTGAAATTTGAGGAATGTCTGAGTTGAGTCTTCTTATATGTAAGCAGTAAGTGTAAAACTCAGTTCTAGAGAGCCACAACTTGCTAGGTGCACAAGTCATATCCCATTTATATACTGTTCAATGGCATATACATGATAAATATTCATTTTCAGGCCCTATTTACAGAGATGTTTCATCTTAGGTCCCAGTCTTGCAGTCACAGGAGTTATACTTACATTTTCAAGCAGTATGGTGCAATAGGAGCAGATCTGTAGAATGAAACACTGAATGTCAAAGATCTGCTCTTCATCCTCCGTATTCCTCAGGGTGCACAGGCTATTTTGGATTACCTCCCACCTGTTTCCATGGTTTGAATGTCCATTGGAGGTTGGAGTGCATTAGGTAGGTGCCCTCTTAAAGCCCAGTATCTGCTTTAGTTTCATCAGGAACCCAGTCTATATGCTCTGTAACAACTCTAGATTGGAGGGAAAGAAGAGAGATGAGACTGATCTGGAGAATCAATGCATGAACTGCCTTTTGATTTAAATTAAAATGTTCACAAACTCACACTTTGATGTGTTTGTTCAGGTTCATGCAAGCCCCATGGAAGGTCATGCCTAAGTCGTTGCAGGATGGAGCATCAACAAAASCAGGGTCAGTTCTCTTGAATGCCAGGTTTCTACTGACAGTCACTAACTGTTTCTCACTCAGTAAATATGATGACTCTACATTGCTKTAGTGAAAGTGACCCCAATAAAATGCTTCTGATTAGTTTAAAATCAAGGCCGCATTTCACTCAGGTAAAATATTAATGTAAATATCCGATTAAGCTCATGAACTTGTTTACAATAAGACAAAAATCTGTAAACAATAATTTGTGAGTAGTAGATTAATGGAGCTGGATTTTGGAATAGATTTGATAATGAGTGACCTAGTAACTGACTCACACTAACATCTGTTTGTGGTCTATGCATCTATCATCACCTTTTAATCTCATCTCTAATGACCATGGTTTCTAGGACTGTTTTGTTGTGGATGTACAGCAGATTGCCTTTGATCACAGACACTGGCTGAGRAGCTTAAGAGTTACTGGCATGCATCTGTGAAGATTCCACCTATTTCTTTTGAGGTGTCTTGCTTTGTAAACCTTGTAGGAATGTAAATACCAGTGAGGAGTCCATAATTTACCCTAGCGTGGTGGAGTTTGAACGGAAGGTTTCTTAATTCTCCGTGCTATAGGAAAACTGGCACAGTGTGCCTGGTTCTCCTCCTGGATATGATTTATGATTAAACCATGGTGTTCATCTTCATTCATCTACTTGATCTGGTGTGACTTTGACACCAAGGCTGTTCTACTTGGCTTATATGGAGGGCCATGTCTGACATGGATGGTAAACTTACCACTGATTTTAGTGTTATCAGGAACAGAATATGGCTGTTTGCTAAATGAAAGCTGAACAGATCTGAGGGCTTTCTCTTTTAGATGACAGTCAAACCATCTGGTTAAGTACTCTTTGTTCATTAAAGACAAATAACTCAAGCTGAATAATATTTTGTATTCAAACACTGAAAGTGGTTSACAGCTTTCAAAACTGATTATATTATGACTCACACAACTACAGGGCAGTTGAGGTTGAAAGGGATCTAACTCCTCATCTGGCCTCACCCTTCCTGCTCAGAAGGAACCTCATAGAGCTGGTTGCCCAAGGCTATATCCAGGTGGATTTTGAATATCTCCAAGCAGGGACACTGTGCTCCCTAAAATGTGCGGGCAACATTTTAGAGTGCTTGGTCACCCTCACAGTATGAAAGTGTTTGCTCTTTCTTGCTTGCATGCAAATGTTTTAGGTGCTCCTACTGAAGTCTTGTTGGTTGATTTTTTTTTTCTTTTGTSCATATCATCCCAAGTCATTTATTTTTCAACTGAATCCATTACTCCCTCACAGGAAGCACCATCTTTCCCCACTCATTCCTGCATGTCCTGCAGCCTGAGACTTCCAAGGCTGTGTCCACAGCCTCAAGCTCTGTCTGGATTGATACCTCCTCCATGTCAAGGACAGATGCTCCCATAAGTTGTGGTGACTCCATTCCTGRATGTGTTCAAAGCCAGGCTGGATCAGGCTTTGAGCAACAGGTGCAGTAAAAGGTGSTCCTGCCCATGGCAGGGGSGTGGAACATGATGGTCTTTCAGGTCCCTTCAACCCAAGCCATTCTCTGGTTCAAGTGCACAAGTGAGATTTTCCCAGCTCTGTCTTGCTGTGGGCATCCAGTGTTCTTAGTCCTTGAAAACCCTTTCACACAGAAATGCTGCTTGTTCTTTGCTTGAACAGTACCAGTAAGACTAAAGGAAAGAGCAGACTTTAGTTGTCCTTTGAACTTTGTTACACTTTGCCACTAAGATTACAAGTGGGTGACCCATCTCCTTCTCAGCATGATTGTAGTGTGTCATGCTTACAGCATAAAAAGGCAATTTCACAACTCATGCTGACCTAAGCTTTTGGCCAAARTCCATCTTCTCTTGACCTCACTCTTTCCAGAAACAAACAAAAAATGCTGTCTGTGGAACTGATAACCTCACTGACATAAACTAAAGCCCYGGTTGAAATTTAGGATTCCTGCTTATGTGTGCAGGTGAGGGCAATGATTAAGTGCTGTTCTCCATTCCTCTTACTGTATACTCTGTAGCCTGAGGACTGGAAATTGTCCAGCTAGGGATGAAATTTGTCTCTTGCTTTTATAAGAACACATGAGAGACTTAAAAGTTGAAATCTAGCTAAGACTGTTTTTAGAGTTGCCCTTACAACTGTGGGATTGGAATAAATGAATCTTAGAAGGAAAAAATCTACAGAGGGCAACTCTGGCAAGTTCATAGAAACATTGAATCATAGGATAATTTGRATTGGAAGGGACTCTAAAAGTCATCTAGYTCTAGGAAATTAGGAATTATCCATTAATAGTGCATTTAGGAAAATGRTGCTTGATCCCTGTTGGAAACTCAGTGCTCACCAGGACATGAGCAATGACTCTTTTCTACAGTTATAAACCTGTTATGATAGAAACAGTCTGAGTTGGAAGTGACCTTAAAGATCATCTAGTTCCAGTGTCTCTGACATGGGCAGGGACACTGGCAACATACTGCAGCTTTTCATTTCAGTGTCAGTCATACCACAGCTTCAGATCAGGATGACCTTTCAGTGAATATCCCTGTTCTATCCCCGTCTGGGATAATTCCCTGATCCRGGACATCTTTGGCAGAGCTGTTGTTTTTCTCCAGTTATCAAAAATTACAGTGAAAATACAATWGCTAAAGGGAAATAAAGATAAATAATGATAACAAAATCAGTGAACAAAACTGGAGTCTCCTTTCACTTGTGCTTCACTACACCTCAGCAATAATGATCATGGTTACAGTTAAACAAGAAAAGGAATATGGTGAAAAAGTATCTTCTGACCACTTTTCCCTCTTCTCTAGGGAATTGTACTTGAGAAGATTGTTTCAGCACAAGTGTCTAAACTCTGGACTGAAGGCAACAACTTGACAATCAGGAAATAGATCTGCAGTTCTGTTATGGTAATTTTCATTTGTATTTTTTAATTCCTAATCTCACTGTTCCTTGGACTGGGACTAGCCCAGTGTTTTCTGCTTTTGCCATGTTGTTTATCTTTCWTCTGGTGTCCCTATAAACAATCATGGGTTGTTTATATTTCCTGAGGCAAACCCCCTTTGCCTCCGGGAAATCTGACTGGTTCTCCTTGCTGTGTTCCCCTAATGTTTGTAACCTCCTGGAGGTAGGAAGTGRGTTGCCTGATACAAAGAGCTTGTCATAGAATCAAAGAGKCATTGAGGTTGGAAAAGACCTCAAAGATCATTGAGTCCAACCATTAAGCCAGGACTGACAAGTCCACCAATGAACCATGACCCCAAGTGCCACATCTCACAWCCTTAAATAYCTGCAGGGATTGCCCCACCACATCCCTGGGCAGCCTGGTCCAATGCTTGACAACCCTTTCCGTGAAGAAATTTTTCCTAATACCTAATACCTTTCTCTAAACCTCTTCTGGTACAACCTGAGGCCATTTTCTCTCGTCCTATTTCTTATTACTTGGCACAAGGGACCAACTCTCACCTGGCTACAATCTCCTTTCAGAGAGTTGTAAAGAGCAATATGGTCCCCTCTGACTCTCCTTTYCTCCAGGCTAAACACCCCCAGCTTGCTCAACCTTTGAATGCTTATTTACAAAGTGCAAAACACATTTTCACTAGACTGGGCAGCCTGAGAAAAAGAGAAAGCCTGGGCAGCTTTCTTATTTTCCTCTTACCAATTAATTTAGGCCAGGGAACATTCTAAAATTCTAATAAGTGCACAACAGTTATGCCATGGTACAKATAATTTATGCTTTTTATAATATTATTATGTGTCACTGTTAATGAACTCTAGGTTCTATTCCAGTGCTTCACCTGTGCCTGCTATTCCATGAGGAGTTGCGAGTAAATTAAAAGATGAAAATTTTCTTCGATTTGGTTATTTTTATAGATTTTTTTCATTGAGGCTGCCCATCCTTTATTTGACCTTAGAAAGAAAAAAGCCAACATATTGGCTGGAGGATATTTGTTTCTTGACAAATACTGTTTGGAGGTACTTAGTATAGAGTTATAATCAATCTTACCCATATATTAAGTAATTTCCATGCAAGACAGAATCAGAAGCCTTGAATAAATGTATTTTCTGAAGTAATACACTAAGTGTGCAGCAGGGTGAAACACTGAAACAGGTTGCCCAGAGATGGGGTAGGTGCCCCATCCCTGGAAACATTCGGGTCAGGTTGGCCTGGATCAGYGGACTAACCTAGTTGAAGATGTCCTTGCTCATTGCAGAGAAGTTGGGCTAAATGACCTTTAGAAGTTCTTTCCAACCCAAAATATTATATAATTGAATGATAATTATCCACGTGAACATACACGCACACACACACACACATGCTGCAAAAGAAGCTCACTACATTAAGAAATGAATTACTATTTCTAATTGCTTCTTGCAGGTAATTACTTCTAATTATTACACTGAGTAATAAATTGCTACTTCTAATTACCTGTGGGTGCAGTCATAGTAGTTGGAAATGCAATTTGCATGGTTGTTTACATCACAAGCATGTTTAAGTAATTGTGCTCCCTTAATTAAATGGAGCGGTCGATGTTAAATAACATACCACGTTTTGCAGCTTCATGTTCAGTGTCATTTGTTACCATTTATGGTGGTTCTGTTTCAGAGAATTGGGGAATAGATGTTGTGTGTGACTGGGGAATAACTATCTTTATTTGAAGCCTACAAGCCTGTTGACTGTCTGTGGCTTGACAGGCATTTCTAGAAACCTGAACTGTGTTGTTGAGCTTAAATTACAGCACTACCTTCTCGGTCTGAGGARACCTGAACCACTTGCAGACAATGACCAAATCCTGTTGTCCTTAATCAGTYTCATTTTCCACTCCCCAGGCTCTCTGACAGTGTGAAGATTTTCACTTGCCCTGATGCTGGCAGTGGGTACTTTCACCTCAGTTTGGTCTTTCACTCAAGCTCACATGAGCATCCATATATGATGTCTGTCCAGAAAGAAACACATTAGGAGCCTGCTCCAGAGAAGATTGCAGTCAAGAATTTACAGCAAAAGCTGTATTAACTTTCCTGATAATCTCTGTGGGTTTGTTGTGTTCCTCTGCTTCCCAGGACCTTCCACATTTGGATGTTACACACTGCAGTTTGGGGAGGTCTGTAACTCCTCCACWAAAGAGGTCATAGAGCAGAGCAGACTGACTGTCCATTTGGAGGAAGAAAATGTGCACTTTCTATACAAGGCTTTGAAAGCATAACCAGGGCTTGGGTTCTTTCTTAGGCCTTCCTATTGTGTGTAAATTCACAGGAGTTTACTGGGACTTAGGAGCTGCAGAACTTTGCCTTTTCCTATGTTGTGCATGCTTATTTTCTCATATTCCCCAGTTTCCACCTCAATTTATAATAAWATTCAATGATATTAGAATTGATTGTAGCAGGGATTAAATGTGTCCCTGTAGAGGTGGACTGTCTGCCATSAAGCAAGAGACAAAGAGGCAGGGAAAAAATAAACTAGACAGACTCAAAAAATATTGCTTGTCATTCATACGTCCTTGGAGAGGGAAAGAATTCGGCAAATCTTGGACACAAAGAAAACATTGTTGTTAAACATAATTTTTCAAGTTTTGTGAGAGACATCAGTGGGATGTAAAGTTAAGGAGCTGGAGAGTTCACTCATTGCCTACACACACAAGAGACTTGGAAGAGAGGGTTTTGATATCTGCGGAATATCCTTAGCAATGGTAGAAACAGTCCCCGGCTGATGCAAGGGGTTTGTTGTTCTGAGCAGGTTATCTTTGCGTATAATAATATGAAAAGATTTTTGTGGTAAAGCATTGTGTCTGCTTTGGTAGGGAGGGAGATTCAAAGCAGAAAACAGCACTGGAAGTGGGGTTTCCTAGAAAAGGGAAGTGTTATGAATCACATCAGTGTATGTGATATGAAAGCTGCCATATGGAGAGGCCTGTGAGAGGGCTGGCACTGTCAAAACTCATACTTAATAAATTTGAGAAGTGAAATTAAAACCTTGATCTTAGAGGATACACCTTGGCACTGTGTGTCTGCTAAGCAAAAAAACATCAAAAGAAAGTTTAAAGATTTACTGTCCTTGCTTGCCTCTGAGAGGAGCTGATTCTGGCTCACTTAGTGTTGGCAGGGATTCAGAACTTGATGTTCACTGGAAGGGGTTATTGTCTTAGAGCCAGACCCTGCAAATGCTGCCACAGAGCCTGCAGGACTGGGGTCTGTGGGCCTTGTGCTAGGTACAGAGCACTGTGTCTGTAAGAAGGAGAAGGGACTGAAATGGTGTTAACAGTCCTCCTTGCTGAATTACTGTTTTACTCTGCTTTTTATACCCATTAGACTCCAATTCTAATCAAGGTGTTGGACCCTGTTTCTCAGGAAGCCAAGATGGAAAGTAAAGTTGGTGGTTATAAAATTGTGGCTATTGTACTCCCCAGTGCGAAATAGAGAGCTGTTATTCTGCTAATTATCATAACTAATTAGCTGCATTCACAAGTGAAGAATCAGATGGGCTAGATCACCACCACCAACTGTTAAAAATGGGTTATTGAATTGCAGTACATGAGACCAGAGGGACTGCTATTACCACCAGTGATGAGCCTGGCATGCATTCCCTGCACCATAAAATAATTCAGCCCTGGATTTTCAGAGCTCTTTCAGAAGGGGAAAGTACATGCCAAGCCTGGAGTGCAAAAAGATCAATAGCATGAACTCAGTYATCAAACTGGGTCCCCCAAAAGTGTACAAGCACTCATGTGTGGAAAGAGATGATTGGGACCCCCTTGGACACAAACTCTTTTGGCTCCAGGGGATTCAGATAAGCCATGAGGCTGGTGTTGTGTTAACTCTCCATCCTCTTGGGAGTCAGGAGGTGTTTCTGCAGGGCAGGGYTGGTCTGTGCTGTGAACTAGGAGTGGACAAACTGGAAGTGACCTCAGTGTAAAGCTAGGTCTGAGTTAATTAGCCTGGCTGATGAGCTTGGTTGTATCAYTGCCCTGCTATCACGTCTGGTGTATGAACTGTGTGTTGCACTGCACAAAACTTCACAGGACATGCCCTCTGGGCCAAATTCCTAAAGTCAGTTTGAGTACTTCATGTTTTTGACCTGCATGAAGTGGATGTCTAAAAAGGGGGATCCAGGAGATTCAAAAGCCAGCAGGACATAGTCCCATCCATGTGCTCCCAGAAATCTGCAGGTAGAAAGGCATGCAGGCTGTGTTTTGATAGAATAACCAAAGCACTTGGAATCACATGGCAATCTGACCTGAAACAATGCCATTTTGGCTTAAATAATTTCAGCATGGTTCCCCTTGAGATAAACAAATATCTTATTATCCCAGCTATGATCATTAATCTGGTAAATTCAGCAGACATTCCAGTGCAATAAGAAAAATATTTTAATAAGATTCACATAACACGGATAGAGTTGATGGTATAAGAGATCTAGGAATAGAAACTCCTGACTGGTGCACCRAAATCTGTCTGGATTATTGGCAGGACCTCTAAAATTATATTATGATTACAAATGGATTTTGCAAGGGCACTGGAAAATCTGTGATACTTTTGAAGTATCACAGATTTCACAGTTCAGAYGTAGCTTAACAAAATACATACTCCACTCTATTTAATTGTCCTGGGGCAAGAGCCTTCTGCTACCACAGGGACACACTTCAATGGGAGCACATAGAAACTGAYGACAGATCACAATCTTCTGAAAACCTTTTGGACAGACCTTGGCCATAAGTCTGTCACACTATATTGCACTCATATAGATATTTGATCTGTTGTGGTAATGTGAGTCTGTGTAGAGGTGGTTGTAGAGAGTTGGATTGTGTATACAATCCCCTCTGAGCTCTACGGACCAGTGACATTCACACTCTTGTTCCTTAGAGCTGCCAGGCTGTGGTCTCTACACTGATGAAAGAGACTGCCATGCATCACCAGAGCACCTCTGTTGGGTTGTGTGAAGGTGGCTACCAGCTCCTTCCATTGCCTGCATAATCTGCTGCAGCAGCTTCATTTTTGGAGCCAAAATAGTCAGGACAGATACATTGGTTTTCTCCACAAGCATAGCAGTGTCTAACTGATTGCAGAATCAGAACTTTACAGTTAAAATTGTAAATCAGATATGTTTTATTCCAGCTGGGATACATGGGGGATATTTCCACCATACATGTGTACCTGATGAGACAGGTTTCAGGTTTAAACACATGTTGATCCCCCACACCTCCCTGCCTGCCCATTCCCTGCCCATTCTCTGCCTCTTTCAGTTCCTATTACAGTTAGTCGTCTGCAGTGCCMCCCCTTACGGTGGTCATGGGCAGGGGTCTCCTTGATGAAATAAGAGGTTTTCCTCAGGTGTTCTTCTCTTGACCTCGATTCTGGGCAAGCACAGTGGAGGTTTGGCTGACTCCCAGGTCAGTTTGYCCTGGCCAAAATCAGGAGCCTGGATTTTTCTGGCTACCAAAGCAAAAGGTTCTGCTTTATCAGGTTTCCACAATCCTTGAGTCTTGCTTTACTTAATTTTCTTATSTTTATGGCCTTTATCTAGCAACTATATTCTTWTGTTTTCTGTTACARGTTGTTTCTACCTAAAAAGTTACATTCCTATGTGTTCTGTTACAAATTGTTTTTTCTACTTTTWCAAACTTGCTAAATAAGCTATATATATTTTTGTTTCCCTCCACCTGCCTAAGTACATTATATGCTTCTAAAACTCTAAAATTTCATAAACATACCTATTTCCCATATCACAACAGAGTTCATTCATGAGGGTCTTTTAGAATATTTCTATTTCCACATGCAATGTGAAACAAGTTGAGAAAGCTGAAGGAGTWTGGTGGTGGCTTGTCCTTGCAAACAAAAAAGCCCAAAACACATTTCAGGCTTTCACAGTTGGTCTCTGGAAGATGCTGAGGGTGAGAAATGACCAGGCTGAACATAAATGATGTAGGAAAACTTGTGAGGAGTTATTGCAAGGAGTTATTATCAGAAATTCTCCTGGTCTGTATCCAGAGGCAGCATGGGAAGGCTCTGGCACTACCTCTGGTGCCTGCAGGACTCTTCTGACAGCCTCAAGTCTGTTTGACCTTGAAACAAAAACTGTACCTGTCCTAGAGCCCTGCATGTGCTAGRAAGAGAGAAACCAGGGTGATGCCTATGGGAGAGGGGGGGAAAGTAACAGTGAAGTSTCAGAGATTTGAGAATACCACTGCTAAAACACAGAAGAAAAAGCTGCTGCAGGAACATGAAAACAAAATCAGCTGGAGATTAGGAGAAAGTTGGCAAAGTTGTGCCTTGGCTTGTGATGTTTGTACTAGTCCTAGGTAACCATCTGCTGAGCTGTCAGGCCAGGCTGGGCTTCTTCTTTGTTTATGTTTYATATTATTTGTTTTTCTGTTCTTTGAAAACTAATTTTGCAAAGGGAAATAAAATAATTTTGTCACTTCAAAAGGCAAACATCTGAAAGATGATTTAGGCTGCACATGGTGAAGATCCTTCCGGGAGTTCTGTSTGCCTGGCACAAATGCAGCTGCAGCACAACCCCTTGGTCTCCCTCCTTCTCTGTGACTGTCTGCCAAGCACAAATTGAAGGATCCACTGACCAACAAGCTGGGCCTATTTTACTATTTCCCCAGCTCCTCATAAATTGGTTTAGTGTTGGGAGAGACCTTAAAGATCCTCTACTTCCAACCACTCTGCCATGGACTGGGCCACCTTCCACTAGACCAGGTTGCACAAGCCCCATCCTTGAAAACTTTCAGTGATCCATGACTTTGACTTTTGGATCTTCTCTTTACAGACTGGCAAGCCTTTGTATTGCTCTTACTTCATTCCTTCTGCATTGGACTGTGATTGTTTCTTCTTAACAACATTTCAACTTTGGTGTTGCACAAGAATTTACTGAGAATTTACCCATTCATTCATTGTGAATCATCCTCTCATCTGGTTCATGTGAACAAAGCACCACATCACAAGAACGGAAAGTCAGCAGTGACTTCATGAGCCAGTTTTGAACCTAAAATGCTGCATCTGATAAAAGTAATAAGGAAGAGGCAAAAAAGTTGGCTTGGTAAAAATCCTGAAAACAATACAGATTGCCCAAAGGAATCCAGGACTCTCCTGGTTTGAGGGAACTGCCAGGTTCCCAAAGAGGGAGAAGCATCAAATGCTGCCGCACTTCAGTCAAAGAACACAAACTGTTTCTGAGCAATTCCTCTCTGGATGCAGTTAACAAGGCTGAAGTGCTTTTGTTGTATTTATTACCTGAATATGATTTTATCAAGTATCTCTGCCAGTCACCATTCTCTGCCTTGGAAATTCAGCTATATTTCAATTGTTGTGGTGCTTTACAGGCCAGCACCGGGGTGCTAATCATACGCCAGGAGTAATATGGCAAAATAAAGTCACTTCTGTCCAACATGAAAACAAATAATACAAGATTAAATAGCCTAATTTGAAAGCACAGCCCACACATTCCCTATTTGAGCTGTTAATCACAGTTCAAATGACTGAAACTGAAGTAATTATTAAAATGCAATTAGTTTATACTGTTGGCAGAATGTGTTTTGGCACATCTCTTGACTTGAAGCACTTTCAATGCACCCGTCACACAGAGGCCTGATTTGACATTAAGACATGGAGCTGATATTCTGGGAACCTGAGCTTGATTCCTGGGTGTCTGATAAAATTCCTGTGTAACTTTTCTTGGTCTTATCACTTCTCTGTGTCTCAGTTCCTCRTCAGTAGAAAAGATATGAGATGGAAAACATCCTTTGCCTGACTGCTTGCTCTATTTAAACTAAAAGCCCTTTAGGTATGGGATTGTCTCTTAATGTGTTTATACAGTGTCAGATAATGAGGACTTGATCATGTTTGAACAACAAAATGCAGACTAGTAGACCACTGTGTTGCTGTATGAATCCAGAGAGAATGTTTTCATGCTGTTCCCTGCATGATAGAGGAAAAATTTTAAAATATTTTTTAACACTGATAGCGTGATGTGCAGTATTACCTAAAAAACAGACAATAGAAGAGTAGGAGGAAGCTTTTGGAAGCCTAGCAGATAATTTCTAAATGATCRTCATGAGGAAATAGTGCCCTGGAATAAAAATTCAAAAATACCTRTTGTTTTCCTACTGCATTGCACATATACAAAGTCCCACATTAAGATCCAGAAATAGTGGAAAGTAGCTTACAACATCTTCCCTGAAGATGGTGGTGGAAAGGTGTGACTATTTTGACAYGGATCTGCCTGCAGTTCCTCTGCCCCATTTTGGGCTCTGTGAACAGGCAAATGCTGCTCACCCTTGGGAATCACCTGGCAGCCTTGGCTCAGGRAAAGGGCTTACAGCTCATGCTTCAGTGCCAGGGATTTCAGCAGGGCTTGGAGCACATGCCCATAGTTGCAAWGTGATTAAGCTTCCTTCCTGAATACAGGCAGTTTCCCTGTCCTGGACTCTGTATAATGTTTGGATTCCATTTTGATGAAATGCACAGCAGTGTTCTTCTTGACCATCCTGATCCCCACACCTGCACTGCCAGCTCCAATCCTGGCAGCACTCAGTATTAGTTAAGAAAACAGGGCTGGAGTGCCACTTTGAGCWCAGGCTCTGCAAATCCCAGTTTGCTGAATAACCAACACCCTGCCACCATCACTGTGACTTGTACTGGCTGCTGGTTCCAGACAGCATCTGTGCCCAGTTTGGGGAACAGCCCATCGCCAGTAGGAATCCCAACAGACACCTGGGGCAAGGTGGCAGTAAGTTTGGCTCCCTTTCTGCTGTACAGTCTTCTAGTTTTATCCTACCAGGCATTGCATCCTCCACACACTCCCATATGCCCTAACAGTGTCACAGTGGCCTGTCGTCAGCTGCRTGACATGAAAATGCTGCCCTGCTGGGTGGCAGCTCAGCCTTCATGACATTTCACACATAGAAAAAAAAGGGAAGATCACAAGGGTTGTGATCTCTTAAGGCTTTTTATTTCTAGAAACAATACCTATGCAAGCAACACTKCATGATACTCATGGTGTGTTTTTAGTGTGCAGACTGCATGACCACTTAAAGTGCATCTCTCCAAAACAGTGGGTTTACAACCCTCCAGTCCTGCTTCAGTTCTGGTGCTGAAGTTGCATGAGATTTGGTGCAAATTTAAAATCACCTGATACTTTTATCATAGAGGGAGTAAAGAAAAATATCTTTAAAATATGGAGGTTCTTGCATGAGAAATCTCTTTTTTTTTTTTCTGTATTATTTTTGACAAAGGACAAATGTAAACCCTTGTTTAATTAAAATTTCATCCTGTTGTAAGTGAGTTAATTTTAAGACATAGATTTTAATTTATTTCCAGAAAATTATAGTCATACATTTGAAGCAAAAATGTTTTATGTGAAATTTTCTGTGAAATTTGAATAGGATTTTGTTTGTCTCTTCTGCTAAGCATTCCTCAGATTGTTTTACTTTTATTGATATTTACTCAGCTCTGTGCATATAAAGCACTTAAAGTTATCACCTGCTTGTTTTTTAATAGCTGAAACAAAAATTTATAATTCTTGCTTCACTGAGAAACTCTAATGATCAAACAGCAGTGAAGAACTAATGATATAGTAGTAGTGGTAATTTGCAAATAATTCAGTCTTTAACTTAGCCATGAAAAAATATATTTCTGTTARAGAAATAAGTGGTGATTTGTTTCCGTCAAGGACATAAAACATCTTTGCTGCTCAAAATACACATCTAACACCAGCAACTGCAAAATGTCTTGAATTTGCAGAGCTACATTTTATTGCAAGCCAGGATGCCAAGACTCAAAGAGAGGATACCAATATACCCTCCTCAGTCTATAATTCAGGAGATGGGAAATTCGTGGTCTTCAGCATCATTGGAGAGGATCCACTGAGCAGAATATTGGGAAGGGGGAATAGAGGGGTGTCCTTCCTCTTATCATTTCCATTATCTGGTTGAGGTCTCTCCTTACCTGTGTCCCTGCCAGTCTCCATGCCAGGTCCCTGCATTCCCATGCTGTAGGAAGTCCCCATGTCCTTAACCCAGGGCTGTCCAGAAGAGGCCCTGTGTCAGAGGTGTTGGTGTTGGGAGGCACTGAGCCCTTTACACTGTTGGAYTGCAGTAATGGATGTGCATCTTCCACATTCTGCCTTGAAATGCCCCTTGGGAACAACATAGCTATTGTAAACAAGGTGCCCCAACCAGGGGAGAGAGTGATACCTCTGACTCCTTGTTCTCAGAAGGCTAATTTATTACTTTGTTATATTATATTGAAGAATACTATACTATACTATACTATACTATACTATACTATACTATACTATAGAATACAGAAAAGATACTGAATGCTAAAACTATAATAATGAAAACTCATTACTCTTTCCAGAGTCCCRACACAGGTTGGCCCCAATTGACCAATGAGTCAAAACAACTCACACAAGAATCCAATCGGGCTTTGTTTAGGATTGTTTACCTTTGGGTAAACAATCTCCAAACACATTCCAGATGAGCACAACACAGGAGGAGCAAATGAGATAAGAATTGTTTTCCTTTTCTCTGAGGCTTCTCTTGCTGCCTTTCAGYTTCCCAGGAGCAAAACCCTGGGTGAAGGAATTTTTTCAGAGAATTTGAATGCCACACATACCCACTCTTCCTCCCAAGGAGGGACATCTGTGAGCTTCAACTGTGTCCCAGCAATTGGGATCCAGGAATTCGGCAGAGTTCAGCAGGGAAGCAAAAGCGCCTGGAAAGTGGAAGTGGAGCAAGTGGTGAATTTCCATCTGCTTTGCTGCAAAGATGAAGGAGCTGTTTAGGCCCCATGATGGAGTGTCATCTTCATCTTGATAGCAGAGAGACTATCAGGGCTAATTGAATTTACCCTGTTGTTACTGAAATGCTGTATAATAATTTTATCTGCTGAAACCTACACCTTGCATATAGATGGCTAGTTTTTAGTGCAGTGCAGAGTATCTAATGAATAAAAATCTGCATGCTGGCATGATCTATAAATAAGAGGTACAGTCCAGCAGCAGAACTCTGAAATAGCTAATATTTCTGGAGAGCAAACAGTTCCTGAATGCTAGCATAAAACTGAATGCTTTTTAGAACATAAAATTTAGTGATAAATCCAAGGGACAAAATTCATATTCCACCTCCAAGGTTTAAAAGGGTTTTTATTAGGATGTGGGATTTTGGCCTGGCAGAACATAAAAGAAAAAAAACCAACCCAGTTCAAAAAAGATTGGTTGCAGCTCCAGTTATGGGTAGCCCTTTGAATTTGGAAACGAATAATGCAGTGCTTCATTAAGACCATCATCCTCATAACCATGCTTGGTTTTTTTTTTTTTTTTCCAGAGAGCAAAATAGCATTCTAGCAGTGGATTAGCAGAAAGCACAAGAGTGGGAGTCTTGGGCTGACAAGTGGCTGCAAGATAATCTCAGGGTTCAAGCGAACACAGGAACCTCTTTCTCCTGAGCCCTTTCTCAATTGCAGTTCTGTGTTAAAGCTATGCCTTGAGGGGTTCCATGAAATACACAAAAGGACACCGAGGAGAAAAAACACAAATCAAACTGAGGCTCATATTTTATTAGGCCATTGGTGGTTGCACTCCACCTTTGGTTCTATTTTCACCTCATACAGTATCATCTCCCCAGTGTTTTAACTCAAGCAGGAGAAAAGAGTCCCATTTTTCTTCTGGAGTCCTTATAGATGGAAGTTAAACTGTCTAATTAGAGCTTTCTTAAAAAACTGGGTTTCTTGAATTATTCATTGACCTGGTGGTATGGGGCAAGGTTAACATAGCCTCAGGTATTCTTTAACTTTTGTTRGAGAAGTTCTTCTAAAAAACTGCAAAAAATAACTCTTCTACCCCGAAAACATTAAGTAGGGTAATAGGACAAGCTTTCCTTAATTCAGATTTATGTAACATATCTAAGTTTAGTATGCTCTAAATGAAACTATTGCAGTAGAATCAGAGGTGGCTGCATTGCTCTTTTAAATAGCACTGAGAGACAATATATCTACATAGACTTGTTGAAAGTGGTGAGGTGTTTACAGAATTTTTGCTTTCCTCAGCTTGTCGCATGAAATCCTTGCAATGCTCATCCAAGGCTGCTGAAGGGACATCTAGAAAGTTAAGGGAGTAAAGGGTTAATTGTGAAGATCCTCCCCCCTCAATTTTCTTAAGGTTCCGTGGAGAACAGAGAAGAAATATTGAGAATCTTTTGCACCACTAGTGCCATTTTGTGATGCTTATGGGCCCTTTAAAATTAAATTACATATATCAGCTCTCTATCAGGCACTACAGTGTTGTGAGCTGCTGGCTATTCTTACAGTGATCAGGTATTTCTGACAAATAAAAGTTTCTCTGACATATATACTTATTTTTCATTTATTGCAAAGTTTTAATCCAACTCCTGTGAGAGCAGAAGCTGTCTGTCTTTACCTATGTTGAGCCAGAATATGAGATGAAATGAGCAAGACCATATTTGCACTTTGCTGTGAACCACTTCTATATGAATATTAGGTTATTTTTCTAAATTTCAGTTTTATGTGCAACTGATTGCTGCTGTCTTTGTAGCAAAATTGTATCTTGGGAAAAATAATCTAAAAGTACTTCTACTATTCCCTGACCAAGGACTCAGTATCACATACATGGAAGTTATGAATATATGCAAAAAGAAGTATCTGGAGAGGAACTTACAATAATTCACTCAAAATTTGTGAATTTCTGTCATGAGAGAAGATGTGGAATATGGAAAGGAAAAGCTTAATCATATACTGAAGAACCGTTGTCTCTTGAATGGTCCTATGGGGAAATGGAGAAATTGAGGCAAAGGGCTTCAGGAGGTGACATTTAGATAGTACTTTTTTAAATACCTAGATATTTTGACATGTCCCACAAAAAAATAYTTGTGTTCCCTTTTGTGAGCTGGCCCAGACACAGAAAAATGCGTTACAGAGCACTCCTCTCTTGAGGAGAGAGGTGAGATCCCTCAGCCTTTGTTCCCAGGGAGGGATTGTTCCCAACAACTGCAGAGAGAAGCCACCTACGAAATCCAGAGGGGAAAATAGAAACCAGGGAGGTGGTTGAGCTAAGGAGTGAGAAGCYCCTCTGTGACCTTTCAGACTCTGTCTCTCTTGTGGACCTTTAGATGTGATCTCTCTTCTGGCATGAGGGTCTTGGACTTTTCTGGCCCATGGGAAAATCCAAGCCCCCTTATCTTAGATTGCACTGTAAAACATCAGAGAATTATTTATATCCTGATCTTTGCTCTGCCTGCTTTGAAGCAGAAAAGCTCTAAAGGTGGAAACTGGATCCAGATAAGACACCTGCACTGAAATACCTACCTGTAGGTGCCAAAGGTGCCGCCATACCCAATGGGGACTGACCCTACTGTCCACAGAAGATAGGAAATGATTTATCTTCAAGCTGCAGGGTATCAAGTAATGCATGCACATGGAGACACAAATGAATATTTTTTCTCTAATGTCTGCCCTAAATCCTCRTGAAATAGGTTGTGCCCTATCACAKGGACCAGCTCTGGGTCAGCCTGGATGACAATTACATGGTTTACCTGGAGGAGCAGAGGGGTAGAGGCAGAACTTGTCACCTGTAGTCATTAAAGTGCAATGTTCAAGATAATTTTACTGTATGAATTATTCTAGTCAAAGTGATCACCATTTGTAAATTAGTGCTCTACTTTATGCTGTTAGTACCTAGCACTGCAAAAGTTTAAAACTTATGGAGTGATTGTTCTAAAGCCTAATTAAAAAAATTAATTAGAGAAGGATTAGTTTCATTTAACATGTGATACAAAAAAAATCCAGCCATAGCAAACATGTTTAGCAGTTTAGTGAGAAGGAAAATGTGAAAGAAGTGCTTGCATTCCACACTTCAACAAACAATCATATCAGTGTAGCACACACTCTGAGGGTGGATTTTCCAGGAACACAAGGACTTTTCTTCTTCCATTAGATGATTAGGAGAGGAGACAGGCTGCCTCAAGGATCTGTAATTTTTATGAAGTAACATTTTGTTGTAATGCTGCATAATGAATAAAACTGGATTTATCTTGAGGAATATAAATGGAAATACATAATTGCTTGTTCCATGAGGCTAAATTATTACATCTGACAGTTCCCTACTTTTCACCTCTTCTCAGTTTCATTACRGTTCTTCTGTGTTACAGCATTTGGTTTTCAGCAGTGAGCAAACTATGATTTGTTCTTGATACAGTCTTCTGTATCTCTGCCTGTTTTTAGCTGAGAGGTTCATCAGCAGTGAGCTTATCCTCAAAGCCATCAGCACCCTGATGGCTTTGAGCTGAAACAGGTGAGATCTATTCTAAGTGACTGAGAGAAAATTTTATTAATCAAGATCRAGTTTGGGTTCTTCCATTGCTCCAACATTGTGGTGGTGGTGTAGCAGGCCTGGCATACTTTGTCAGCCTGCTGTTCTCTCACAGGAACCATGGTGGTGCTGGGTTACCAGCTGGACTTGATCTAGGATGTCTTTTCCAACCTGAATGATTCCATGAGAACTGCAACTCATACTATGCTTCGTGCCCCGGGACTTCTGTGACGGTGATCTCATCACTGACTTCACAGTACTTCAAATGTTTTTGAACAAAGAAATCCCATGTCCCACTGTCATGGTTTGACACTGGCACAATGCCAATGCCCCCATGAAGATACCCTCCCCCTGGTGTCTGCTGTGAGATGTGACCAGGAATAAGCAAAGCAGGCTCTCACTTAGTAACAAAGAAAACTTTATTAACTGCACTACAAGAAAAAAAAAAACACAAGGAAAATGAAAACTGCACAGAAGCATTTTCCTCCTCCCCCCACCAAATTTCCAATACAATACCTCCCCCAAATACCAACTCTCAATCCTGCACCACCCTTTAGAATATTCAATCTGCAGTTCATCAAGAGGAGAAGGAGTCCTTGTGCCACGGTGGCCTCTTCCTTTCATGTYCAGTGCTCTCACCACCGAACACGGACCAGGGCTGCTTCCAGGGTCATCTTTTAAGGGTGCCTTGTCCCGTTCCAAAAAGAGCACAGTCTCACCTTTGGGACGCCTGTCCCCCCCATATTTTTCACCCCCTGGGGCCGAGGGGTCTCAACACTGAACTCTCTCTTGGCTCTGAGCCACTGCCCCCCCTGGATGCAGTCTCTGTGTCACAAGGAACATGGCTCTGTCCATGGCTACACAAAAGAGTCCAGCAAAAATGCCACTCCGTCTTCTCCATTCCTCCAACATCTCTCTCTCTCTCTCTCTGGCACAGGCCTTCATCTCACTCACTCAATTCCCTCTTCATCTGCTGCTCCATTGCAGGAAAGGTCARTGCTCTGCAGAATTTTCATTGTCCACAAAAAGGGTTAAAACTTGGGCTCTGCCTGCCCGGAGAGACTCCCACAAGCGGCCGGACACCTTCTCTCCCCCCCCTTCTTCTTCACAGCCTGGCACATGTTATCAAGTTTCAAGGTAACACAGTCACGAGCACAGGCTGTACTCTCTCTCTCTCTTCTGGGGGGGGCTGCTCGATGCCTCCTGGTGCTTCTCCCACCCTTCCATGCCGGGGCCTCTTTACCTCCCATCTCCGTCCCCAGCCCCAGCCTACCTCACCGGGCCTCATGGCTTCCCCCTCCCCCGCCCAGCAGGAGCAGCTGGACGGGGGAGAGACCTGAACTGTTTCCCCACCGGAACCCAAGAGAGCTTCCCAGGGSGAGAGCCCTGYTTTAACCYTGTGTTCTCAGAGGTRGATCCAGTGTCCCAGTGGCTGAATAAGTTGCCAATATTAAAATCTGAACATCCATTGGCTTGACCACAGGATCCCAGAAATCCTGTTTCCTGTCAAACCACCACACCCACCTAGTTCTAAATAATGTAGACCTAAACAGGTCCGCTCCTCTTGACATCAGGATCACTCCCTGACTCACTTTTGTTTAGCAGGATAGGATTATTGGACCATTCTAATCTTAGGGAGAGAAAAAGGCAAGACAAATACACAGGAAAAACAGCAATGCAGTGTGGTAATGTGCATGGGAGATGGCCAGAAGCGCTGAGAATACACAGAATTCCGCAGCAGCTCTCAGTCCTCTTGGATGAGCATAGCAGTACCCMAAGTAGCCTCAGCAGAGGGAGGCTGGTGGTGAAAGCTGCTGGTGCAGCAGCTGACAGCTCCAGTGTGCACACAAAGCCCAAACAGTAGGCAGATGCTAAAAGGAAATGATTCATTGACAGCGAGTCCAAGGCAATGAAAAATGGGCTTAGTGGGATCCATCAAAGCCCAGTGGGTGGAGAAGCACAGCCTGGAGAGGCTGCACAGGGTGTGAACACATGCCTGGCTGACATTAGGACAGKCCTGGTCCCAGCACAGCTGGTACTGCTCCTCTCTGACAGAGGGAAAGGTGGCATCAGAGTCACTCTTAACTCTTAAACTAAGCGTATAGAAAGGAGAAGTGAACTGAGGTGCTGGAGTTTGACACCCAGCAGACCAGCGGTTTAGCTTATGAGTGAAATTSAGGCACAAGCTCATTTGATCACTTCCAGACCATGGATGCAGCTGCCAYTAGCCCCAGTCCCACTGCATTGTCCCTCTGTGAGCTTACAAGTCTGGCACCTGTAGTGAAATCCTCAGCCATGGCCACTGTCATTTTTGTGACCTTTGCTTTTCATGTACCTTTAAGCTTCTACCACAGTCCTAGCATTTAACTTCATTCTCCCTTAGTCTCTTAGTCTATTAAAATAAAATGTATTAATTATTTTGGCTACAAATATCTTGTCTACTCTTTATGRTTGTAAAATCCTAACAGCTCAACAGGGAAAAGGAATATATTTCAGATACTTCTTCAAGTTTGTTGATGTTCCTTTAATAGTTCTGTGTCTTTAATTTCCCACTGATCTCCAAAGCATTTACCAGTGCATGTCAATAAAGCTGGATTTAGTTTGCCCTTAGGTAAATGGTAACCTTTCTCTCACTGCATTAGCAGCCATGTGTGSTTGTTGGGAACCAGTAATATCTTTGTAAGATCCAGTAACTCAGCAGAGCTGTTACACAGATTAGTTAGCAAAAAGGAATGAAAGCGGATTTGTCAAATGATTTATTGTCTACATGCAGTCTGGCCTGCCAGCTCTGCTTTCTTTGCTGTCAGGTCATTTTCTTACAACAGATGGTTACACTGAATGATATAATTAAATTATGATTAACTCTAATATTTCTTTAGTTTTCTCAGAATCTTCATGTGGTATGCTATAAAAGTGCACACACAATTTTCATTTCCTTCCCTCAGACATAATGTTTTAAATTGAGCAATAAGAGAAATTATAAGGTAAATATTTTTGCATAGAATAGTGAGCTGTTGAAATTGGTACTGCTTCAGCCAGTAAACAATTTGTCTAAGTAATGAAAAGATACGTGTGAATAAAGTTTGTAGTCCATTTTCCCAAGCATGCTCAAGTTTGAAATCAAAATTCCACTAAGAAAGTTCCCTAAACTAGAAGAATACTTGTGTCCTAGTCTGGCTTCTCAGTTCTCTGGCTGTCCCCCATCTCTGGTAATAAAGATGCTGTTATCTCTTGTATAAGTGGCTAAAACTAACATGTAATGTGTTCTCTTGGTGGTGTGATGGTTATTCCCAAGTCCTGCAGGCTTTCTGCTGACAGAACGTTTTAATGTATTGAACATGACAGCAGAAGAACATGTTGCGTGATTTGATTGCTGTCTTTCTGTCAAGAGAACTGCAGGCTTATTCATGCCTTACATATACACCAAGGTTAACAAAATAGCTGCCTTTCTGTAAAAGATAATAATTGATTCACTTTCTTGTTGTTATTTTTAGAATAGTACTTTCTATTCCATGTTTTTCCATTGATTAATTTCCCCTCTAATATATAGACACAGGACTATGTTTCTGCCAGTGTGGAAAACACAGCCCCAGCTTTCATTAATAGAATTATTGGCTTCACTTTGCTTACTTGAAAGCAATGAGACAAATTGCACCTGAGCATTCTCACTGAACACTAATGACACTGCATAGCTGAAATGTGGTTAAGTGCTGCTATTGAAAACCAAGCCACTGCTCTGATGAGTCCTTTGAAATGTTATTTAAGATCAAATTAAGCTCTTGGCTATGCTTTTGTATATTTGAGGTAACTCTACTGAAATCCATTATGTTTATAGTCAACCTGAGCACCAGTCATGTGGTGAACTGAGATTTAACATCCAGTTCTCCTCTTGACTTAAGACTATTTAAGGATAATTTAAGAGTAACTCTGCTAATCTAGCTGGTACTTCAATGGTTAAAGACCAGGGGATGAATAGAGAAAAAGCCATGGTTTGCTTTAATGTCTTTCATTCTTCTAAATGTACTAGGACATGATCTTGTAAGACAGGTGAAAAACTGCAGCAAACYACAGGCACTTAGAGCAATACCCTCACTTATGTTGAAAATGACAGCCACAGGTCAAATAATTTGTGACATTATTATAGATTGTAATGTCTATGAAGGCTCAGAGRTCCTTATGAGGCATCAAGACCTTATGATCCTGGTCACAGAACAGAAAAATTGTCCCCTCAGTGCAGGAATTTGCTATCACACTTGCTCACTAGGATGTTCATACTCTTTACTGTGAATAGTTYGACTCTAGGAGAGAAAGAGAGATCAAGATTGGATGTATTGGTTTTGCAATACAAGTGCAATAGAAAAGACAAGCTATCATGTTCAATGTGGGAGGCAGCAGRGAGAACAGACTGGTGTCCTCATGTCTGGCTGGGCTGCTTTAGGAGCAGCCTGGTTGCAGAGCCATTCACAAGATGAACACACTAAAGCTTTGCAAATTTTACGGGGAGCTCCTCTCTGGATGATGGGCAGCCTGGGAGGAAGGCAGTGATGCTGTAGCATAAATTGGATTAATGGGCAGTGAAGGCTGGCCTTTTGGCATTGCAGAGACAGGAGCTGACAGTTTGAGAGCAAAAGAATTAAATTAGACAAGTTTAAATTAAATAACTGTTCAGAGCAGCAGAGGAGCTTGCTGACTCACAGATGCCAGTGGACATGCTGACCCTCTATCTCGCTCCCAGATTTTCTGAGCCGTTCAGTATGGCCATAACAAGCATACTGCAATAAATATTTACTTAAGAATAYACTTCTGTTGCACCCACTAGATACCTGACCATAGGTATAACCTGCCAGTTCCAAGGAATGCCAGGCATGGTGGATAGAAAGGAAATGCTTCTGTGCTCTCTGCCAAWTTGTGCAGCTCCAGATGATAGGATTTTTTATGTTACCATCACTGGTTCTTTACCAAAAGAGTCCCAACTCTATAGGACTTCCCACCCTTACCTCTCTGCTTATGTTAATCCTTTCTAACCATCTGCCAAGGAATAACTGTAGTCAAGGGTTCAGACATTTTCTTGTTCCATGTGATTTCACAACAGTGCTCTGTGATRATTTGGTCTGTCAATCAGACTGTGGTTTCCTTAAAGCATATATTCCAGAGGTTTCTGCTACACAAGAGGGAAWCCAGGAAATGCCAAAGTTTTGAGAAGGCTCTTGCAACCATTTGGAGAGCTTCATCCCAGTTACCCCATTCTAGCATCTGCCTACCACCCATCCTTACTTGTCACTGTGGGGCCTTGGCATCTGGGAGATGTGCCAGCTCCCCTTCACCACACAGCACAGCACAGGTGGGACCCCAGGCACTGGCTGACAGTGCACAGTGACTCAGGCAGATCTGCAGAACAAGCTGTGCCCGGCTTGCCAAGTGCAAAACTAGTGACCACTCTTTCTTCTCTATCTCTCCAAAGTGCATCCCTGGTGCACTGACACAGCTCCTGTCTGCACTTGTGAATATGTCCTGACTTACTCCCAGCCTTGCTCAGGGTGGCCTCTTCCAAACTCCAGAAAATCCTGTACATTAAGTAGTCGAAATTATGCCTGGAATACATGTAGACACGTTTGCACTAACTGCCATCAGCAGAAGGGGCCTCTGGCAGCACAGTCTGGACAAATCACCRCCTGGGAACACACTGACAGGGTTGGCCCAAGCTGAGCTGAGCCAGTTTAAAGCTAGCCTGAGTATGCTTGCACATCCTGACCTCTTCTCTCTGATTTTCAAGTTAGCCAGAGTCATCTGTACTACCGAAGTAAAGCAATGGGGGCTGTCAGGGCTGTCTGCAAGAGCTGGTTCACTTTACATTCTTCAGGGAGAACCACTGTGATGGGCTGCAGACTGAGTACATGACTAAAATTGGTGTATTTTATAAATTTTACCCTACAAGAGACTTGCTGTTCAGTGTGTGAGTGGTGGCAGCTGCTGTTGAGCCGGGCTTCACTTGATCTGCCTCAAACAGAGGTTAATAGGCAGGATAGAAAGGATTAGTCACACATACAGCCTGAATGTTAGAATTCTTAATTTGTCATGGCTCTTCTTTCAGCCCTGGAGCTAGATCCATTTAGCRTGGAGAATCTGGGAGACAGTGCCATACTTAAGAAAGTTGACTTATAGCACCTGTGTAGGTGTCCCACAAAAAAATTATTTCTAGTGTTTTGTGTGATCATGGGCAGAGTGGACAGGACCATAGAATCACAGAATCATAGAATAGCTGAGTTGGAAGGGACCCATCAGGACCATGGAGTCCAACTCCTGGCCCTGTGCAGGACACCCCAATCACACCATGTGCCTGAGAGCATTATCCAAACWTTTGAGTTCATAGAAWGGTGCCAGGCAGGTTAAAGAGGCACCCAGTGGACAATTTGGACATCATTCTTCTCTCTCTATGTTGTACATCAGACTTTAAATGGTTAACATCATTGCTGCTGGAATAAAAATATTTGCAGCAAAAAACCCCATGCTCTATCTAATCAGCCTCAATGAAAATGCTTTCAGCAATGACCCTCTTTCCAAACAATGAAATTGCTCAGAGACCTTGTTATTTTCAAATGAACTCCTGCTTGTTTATTTTAATGCAAACAATCCAAGTTTCTAGGGATAGTGTTGATAGCAGCATGAAATGTTTTCATAAATAAAAGTGAAATTTGTGAAGTGCTTCCATAAATACACAAATACAAGTGCTAATTAATGTAAAAATGTTATTCTTCTAAAAGATTTGGAATAAAATACGCACACCACAAAAAGGCTCACAGAAAAACATTATTTGCAGCTGTGCCCCATCACCTTTCTCTGGGCAAGATATTTGCCACCAGGAGGAAAATTTTAATCTCTGGCTCAGCTCATGAAAAGTAATGGGCATGTGCACATATGACTTTGGGATAGCATTATGTGTGTGTAAATTGCTGTGGAACAAAAAGGGGCATATCCTATCTATCTGTGTGCATTTCCATCTCTAAGAGACCTTTTACAGCCAGGAGAAGGAATAGGTAAATTTAGGGAAGAATTCATCTTATCCTTCTTTATGATAAGAAGAGCTGAGCAAGCAAGCCCTGGTTGACTACCAAACACAGGTAAAAGATGCTTACATTTGATCAGATGAATCTCATCCATTATGTCAGCCACTCAGCTGCTGTCCTCCACTTGCCTTTTCACATGGTCCTCTTTAAYAAGCAAAAGGCAGCTGAGCCCTGTTTACTGTGGGGGCTAAATTTCCTTAGATTATCCTGTGTTTATTGTAGGGTGCCACTGAGGATGAGCACATAGTAGGAAAAATACTGCCAGCAACTGATTTACGGGTACCTTTGAGCCTAAGTTACTTGCTTGTGCATCATAACCCCAAATCTTTTGGGTCACACAGGGTATGTTTGTGCCCTTTGGATTCAGCTGAGTTTTGGGACAGGGTTTAAGCATTGCTCTGAATCTGTTAGAATGCAACTGTGAATATGAATAATTTTCTGGATGTGGCTTTCAACCCTTTTTGGCGACATGAGTAGATGGCACATGTAGTGTGTATGTGGGGAAAATTTATTTGAGACATTATGGCTGTGAGCAATGCAGGTGCACAGCCCAGCAGGCCAGGCTGGACTCCTCTCCACAGTGGATGAACAGCCATCAGGGATTGCCAGTGCTAGGTTTTGATCTTGGTCTGTCTTTGAGCAGAAAAATCTCGCCCACTGACTGCATTGATGATCTTCCTGTTGAGTCTAACAGGAGCTGGATAGCTCAGTCATCTGCATCTGAGACACAGATATGAGGAACTGCATCCCAGCACCTCTGTTAAGAAGTGAAAGAATAGTGAAATTAATCTAGTCAAGAATGGGAATTYGGGATGAATAATATGTACATCATTTACTGCCTGCCTCCCACCTTATCTTCCCACATTTAGCTACTTCATGTGTCCACATATAGCTACTTCCTGTGTTCTCTGTGGTTTGTAGAGGAAAGGAATTCCACCTGCTAGAAGAAAAAGTGGGCACAATCCAAATTCCAAATGAATCCATTGTTACTATGTAGTTTTAAAATAACTATTCTCTTTTAAAGAAGAAAATTTCTGATTATCAACTTAACACAGACCTAGTCCTGGTATACACAGAGAAGATGAAGTTGCTAATGCTGGAGCATTATTTCCAGAAAACAACAGTCCAAAATTAATAGGGTCCCAAGAAACCATCCTGCGACATAATGAAGAGATGTCCCATCTTGACAGAAAAGCCATCCTAATGTCGAGGAAGTGTCCTATAAACCCATGCAAATAGCAAAGTAGAATTTAGAAATGCATTAGGCACAGCATCTTCAGCCGGTGAAGGGAGGGGAGGGGATTGTCCCACTCTGCTCTGGGGCAGCCTCAGCTCACACCCTGTGTGCACTTTTGGGCCCCACAGTATGAAAAAGACATAAATTTTYAGAGAGCTTTCAAGGGAGGGCTATTGGGATGGTGAAGGGTTTGGAGGGGAARCTGCATGAGGAGCAGGTGGCATCACTTGGTCTGTTTGTTCCTGGAGAAGAGGAGGCTGAGGGAAGACCTCATTTCAGGATATAACTCCTGTGGGAGGGGAAGAAGAGGGGCAGGTACCGATTTCTTCACTCGAACAACCAGTGATGGAACCCGAGCATGAAGCTGAGTCAGGGAAGGTATAAGTTGGGTATCTGGAAAATGTTTTTCATCCAGAGGCTGGCTGAGCACTGGAACAGACTTCTCAGGGGTGTGGTCACAGCACAAAGTCTGACAGAGTTCAAAAAGCTTTTAGACAAAACACTCAGGCACATGGTGTGACTCTTGGGGTGTCCTGCATAGGGCGAGAACTCGATGGTCCTGGTGGATCCTTTCCAACTTAGCATATTCTGTGAGTCTATTCTATGATAAATATTGAGAGTTTTGCTAGTGATGCAAAATGAAAAAAGGGAATTTTGGTGGCTTCAGGAATGAGGTTCTGAGTGTGACTAAACGAACGTCAGCAGATAAAGCCTAATCTTTTTTCCATACCACACCAAGATTTATTACATGGAAATATTCTTTCTCTTTTTATTTTTAATTTTTGCAAAAGGAACAGAAAAAGGTTTGTCTGACCTTCTGAAAGTCATTGATCCTCTACAGTATTTTTACATTCTGACATTTTCCCTAAGGGTATGAATGTAACATGAGGACTCCTTTGAAGTGTTCCAGGGACAGTCAGAGATGAAGAGTTATTTTCTCATATTGGAGTAGTTTAAAATACAGCTGATCAGGCAAAACAGATCTCCTGTTTAATGTTGTCCCAGAACTTATATTTCAATGTGAACTTTGACTAAGTGGTGTTGTCAATAGATCATAAAAACTATTTAATTGAAAATGAGAATGCTGATTAAAGCAACTGCACAGATCCAGCTAATGAGTGAACAGCTGCAAGTGAGATGTTTTTTTAATAAAAAGAGAAGTAGTTCCAAAAGTGATGTTTCTAAAGACTTGTCCAAATAAGTGCTTCTGTTAAGCAGAGTAGCTATAATGACTAGCATGCAGCTATATGCTGCTGAAAATAGGGAAGACCCTGAAAACCATTTCCTGACAGTGCACCACGCACAATTTTTAAAACAGAGAGTACCAGACTTGGTATTTTTAACTCTTTCCCCAGTGTTGAAAGTCAGGTTACTCATCTGATTTTTTTTTATTAGCTTTTGCAACTCCTTGAACACTGTTAAGCTTGAAATCAGAGAGAACTCACTGGGGGGCACTGGTAAAAATGTGAGAAATATGTGGAGTTATTGACCTGCTCTCAGTGCAAGAGATGAATCCTTACCCTTGACAGGCAGAACTGACTTTGCCAGATTAAGAGAAAACTGTAATAGGAGTCCTATAGGATCTGCATATAGACTGGATCGATATCTTATGAATATGATAAAAGTTTTTGGACACAATAAATAATGTTTCCTAGAACAAATGGTCTCTGTGCACTTAAGGTAGGTTGCCATTCTGAATTTGGTTTTGAAGGATGAAATCTAAGTCATAGGAAGGGAAAATCAGTTTGTAAGAGTGAACACAATACGTTTAGATCCACCACAGAAGAGAGGAAAGTCAAATACAGCACCTATGGAACTATATAAAAATGATATAATCAGCATAAAAAAGAATAATAAAAACAAAATCTGCCAATCAATAAGCCTCCAAGCAATCTGGTGCCTCCTCAAAAATAATTTGAAGCAGAGGTAAATTCTCTGGCACAAATGTGAAAACAAAGCAATCTCATGAAAGTGCTAACCAGCTTCATAGTAAATAAATCAGCACAAATGAAYGAATCAGTGACAAGCCTGGAGGCTGTCTGGAATGCAGTGATCATGCACTGGTGGAGTTGCATTCCTCTAGGATATGGGTCAGGCAAAGAGTAAAGTCAGGACCTTGAATTTGGATAAGGAATTGGCTGGATGGCCACATCCAGTGAGAAGAAAGCAATGTCTCAGTGACCAGATGGAGAAGAGTGATGAGTGGTGTCTTCATCACTGGCACAGACAGTGAGATCAAATGAACCCTCAAGTTTTCTGATGATGTCTCACCCCTAGAAACATTCAAAGTCTCGCTGAATGGGGTTTTGAGCAACCTTATCTAGCTGAAGATGTTCCTGTTCATTGCAGAGGGTTGGACTACATTGTATTTATACATCCCTTCCAACCCAAACCATTCTATGGTTCCATGATTCAATGAAATACAAGGATACTGTTCCATGGAAAAGGATGGTATTTAAAAATGGTAAGTGTAACTGAATGAAAAGGCAGGACAAGTTAAAAGAAAGCAGGAAAACAAGAGAGCTAAAAAAAATCTGAAGAGCACCTTGCAAATTATGCTTCATCTGAGATCAAATTTTTATTTAAATAAAGGAAACAAGCGAGAAAATTGGTGGGCTTGCTCACTAACTATGACATCAGAGGGGCACTGATAAGAGATAAGGCAGAGAAGTTCAATAATTCTTCATCATGAAAGATGCTGTGGAAGTTCCTGTACTTAATGTATTCATAGCAGACCAGTCAGAGGAGCTACACTTATTTTAGGAAAATATACATGAAGTATTGGACCAAAAACTTATGTCAAGATTCCAACATGAGTATTATTTACAGGAGAAACTTCTCTTACCAGTAAACTCTGAGAGTTGGAAGGAAAGAAGATTATGGAGTGCACAGACTGCTGGGAGTAGGTTAGCAATGCCCTTGGAATGGGGAATCTTGTCCCACCATCCTGCTGCTGCTCTATCATGGTTTCAGCAGGTGTATAACTGGAGACCCAGTGAACCTGAGAAATATGGGGTTTAAAAAGATCTTTGACAAGTTTCTGCAGCAAAATTTAATTAAGGTTATGAAGTTKTTATGAGTTTGGCAGAAAAGTCCTTCTAAGGATTTAAAGTTGGTTAAAGGTCAAGAGGAGCAGAGTAGGGGGCTTAGTGGTTTTCAGGCTACTTAAACTCAGCAGTGGCTCCTACTCTGAATAAGTATTGAGAGCAGTTTTATTCATTATTTTGTCAATGACTGAAAAGGGAAATGTGATATCTTGAAATGTGAGGATGGCATTAACATCTTTTGGGTAACCAGAAGCTGCATCAGTGACAAGGGATTACATCAGGTGTTCAAAATGGTCAGAAAGGTGACAGATGAGTATTGGTGTAGACAAAGTCAATGTATCCTAAGAAAAAGAATCTAAGCAAAGCTTGCATAGTGCTGAACTCTAAAAAAAATCCCACAGGGAAAGGGAAATGTAGAACTGCTTCTCTCCAAATCCTGCAACACTAGAACCAGAGAGCACTTGCTGAAACTTCCAGGAGATTGACTTAAAAATGGTTTTTAAAAAGTGTTTCTGGGACTTGCTGCTACAGGAGGTATTGGAGACAAATCATACCAGAATATTTAAAAGAATGCAAATTCATGGACTACATATACAAAACAAATACTACATGAAGAAGATGAAGATAAATCCCTATCCTAACATGGCAGCAGAACTGTTTTAAGTGCTGAAAGAATCTATGGAGAGAGGCCAGGATTTTGTCTCCTCCTGAAACAGTGCCTCTATCTGCAGCGTCTTAGACAGATCTGTTATTGACCTAAACACGTATGATTGACATTTCTTACATTCTTAGTTCTTGTAATCCAGTGTTTTAAGGACTTACTAAGCACAAGAACAGTTCAAAAGGTAGGCATGGGGATAAGGGAAATGAGAAGCTAAGTACTCCTTAGGCAGCAGGGGGGAAACCTTGAACTCTGAAAATGTAAAATGCTACAGAGTACATTAAAGATCCTTGTTTAATTACACATTGTCTCTAGAATTTATATACTAAGGTTATTCCTGAAGGATAGAAAATTGGTTCTGTGATGTCTCTTCATGTTCTTTCTCTGTCTTTTATCTTGATGTTAAGTTATGTAATTACTGACCACTTCAAAAGCTAAACTTTCTGAATAATTCATACAACACAGCAACATGAGACAGGGTTAGGGGAGCCTGTGGGTATCTCTACATATCAAAAACAGGTATAGACTTCTGATAAATAAAGAGATGGTATTAAAGCTCAAAAACTACCAGAGGAAGATAAAATAAACAGCTGCAAAAAGGAAGAAAACACGAACAACAGGCACTGCCCAGAAATCACTATTCTCTCAAGTATTTGGTACCACAATAATGGGTAAAAGAATAAGTGTTTTCTACTCACATAATTTTTTATTTTTTGACATGCTAAGTCCTTGTCAGAATAATGAAWCAAAGCCAAAAGCAATCTTTATCAGTCAGTGTGATTGCACACCCTTAACAGAAAATTGATTCCATTGCCACAGTTTTAGAAATATATCCAAAACTGTGCTCAGAGTAAAAGCTTCAGCTTTGGGGTTTTTGTGCCCTTCCCCTTTCAAAATTTAAAGCAGTGCTAAATGCCAG
Source organism: Cardinalis cardinalis (assembly GCA_014549065.1). Lineage (NCBI taxonomy): Eukaryota > Metazoa > Chordata > Aves > Passeriformes > Cardinalidae > Cardinalis > Cardinalis cardinalis. The sequence continues at coordinate 176,718 of JACDOX010000058.1, read as the reverse complement.
ATGTATTAACTGTTGTAAGTCTGGTGGTCTTGCTATCTAAATGGAGAGTGCATAGCAGTGAATATCCTGGACACAGGGCTGGGAGATTGGAAACTCATTYGACTCTTTGCTTCCATATCAAATCATTATGGTCTTAAAAGTTATACAGAGCCCTGGACTTCTGGTGCAACCAATAGCTCCACCTCAAAATTGTAGAAAATACAGATCTTAACAACTTTGCATCTGTAGTGCAGAAATAGAAAAGATTTTCTAAATAAAATGAATCAACAAGAAGAATTGGCAAATTCTTGGTCACAACTTTTGTGCTTAATATTAAGTAATCAAAATCAAAATATTGATGACATCATTGTCAGGATGATACTTTCATTTCAATTTTATATTGCCACTTGAGAAGTACAGTATTAGTAGGCAGTGATTTGCTGAAGGAAAAATTAGGGGAACTGTACAGTTCCCTTAATAGCAAACAGGCAATACTGGGTTGTTTTGCCTTTAATTTGTTGCAACATTCCTAAACCCAGCAGTCTGATGTTCTCACAAAATAGATGAGTGAATTTACTATCATGCATAAATGGGCAGAGGGAGATTTTCAGATTTACCCACAAGATGGGTGTGCTTATGACACCCAATACTGAATACTAGAAGCAGGACTGGAGCTACATGAGCCTGTTTATGTTAAATCCCCTTCATTGGCAAGGAAATCTCTAGCTGGTTTTGTAGGGACATGGACYTGGAGCCTCTACAAGTTGGTTGCTGTTCCTTGGAGATGGAGAAGGCTGCCTACAGTTGAGAAAGTAAAAAAAGAGCTAATCTGTTGCTGTTGAAGAACTTATAATGTACTAAGCTTAAGTTCTCTTATATGCTTCTTAATCTCAAAGATCTTCAGAGACATTGCAGGACAACACTGCTAATATCTCTGTTTTAAAAGTTTTCTGTGATGCTTAGAAGCCTGGTACATAAGAACTCGGTAAAAAGACTCAAACTGATTTTCATTTTTTTTGTTTTGTACCATTTTTGTGGTAAACCAGGAATTCACCACTAGCAAACTCTAGTATGATAACTATTAGTGATGTCACCTAAGAATTCTGTATTTGATCAAAGTTTGATATTTTAAAGAAGGAGAAATAAAGAAGTACCAGCCAGACACATGATCTCAAACCATAGATTTGGACCCTGGATCTTTCACAACTTGAGAAATTCCTGACAGAAATGTTGGCTGTGAAGAAGCAGGCCAACAGATCCTATTTCAGATTGTGTCTTTTCTGCCTTTGCCCCTCTATAAAGGTACTCTTTAGGGCTTTTTTTCTGGGAAAAGACAATTGTTTTTCTGAGCTAAATCCTTCTGGATGAGAGTCAAGCTGCTGGGTCTCAGAGCCATTCCATTAGAAAGCTTATCACAGAGTTTAACAGTGATATTAGCCTAAAACTACTTTCCTTCTTTTCACTAAAGAGCAAAGGATTAATCCCATGGCAGATTTAGACTTGAAGAAAATGTTAACTATGCCAGTATTCCTACAGGGTTGACAGATAAACTTTGGTCAGGTACAGCGTAAATACCCTGAAGTGAAGGTTGTTCACAGGCTACTGTAAGATATCTGCAAAGATAAATGGAAAACCAAAGCACTGTTATTGGGAGTTTTGTCTCATTTTCATGCTCTGATAAAACATGGACCTCCAGCTACAGGTCTTTATTGATTTTAATTAGGTTTTACAGGTAACAGTCAGCTAAGCAGTTGCATCTGTGCTGCATGTCTGAGTAGTACATAATATTGYCTTTGGAGCTCAGATTTATCAGTGTCTATGTGCAAAGTACCAGCCTGGGGCAATCAAGTAAAAAATGCGGAACATACAAGGAAAATAAAAGCTCTCTTCTGTCATAACTTTAACCTGTCACTCATAAGAAAATGCCAGACTTCCCTCAGCTTCAAGTTTTTTCAGTGAATCTTCATTTGAATCCTTGGCAGGCTCTTTCAGAAACAAAATAGGCAATAAAGCAGCTGCTGCTGAAGTCCTTTCTGGCAGAATTCATATTTTCAGTGGTTGTTTGAAGGTTCTTTACCGCAGCTGATTCCTTTGGTTCTTCATTTGATATTTCCTTTTTCTTCTCATTTTTTTTCCCTCTTCCTACATTGAACATCAAGAACAAGCTTTGTTTTCCTTTACTGCTCTTCTGTTTCCTGTTTTGTTTGAACTGAAGCATGGCTTTCCTTGCAAAAGCAGAGTGGGGCAGYGTCTYRGTTTGAAAAACAGGTGTCTGCAGGAACCTCCCTTGGAATGGAGAATATAAACCCCCTCCCTCAGAATTATTATAATTTTGAAATTAAGGGTCTCTCAGGCAAAAATATATGAGAACAGGAAAAACAGTTCCTTACTAATATGTATAGCAAGACAAAACAGCAACAACTGCAGCATCAACAGCAAACTGCACGCRGAGCAAGTCCTGGCCTTTTGGCTGCGGTGCTTTCCCCATTGGTGCAGTTCTGGTCACAGCCAGTGATTTATTAAAAAATATGAATATTGATCTAGTACTGATATCCAACTGTGAGGGACAAAAACTCTCTAACAGTTTAGAGTTAGAAAGTGTATGTTTATTGCAACGCTGGGCAGCATGTAGGATRGCTCCCAAATACACACCGCAATTTACAGGTGATTACAGGTCCTTTTATCTATACAAGTATTGAATATCCAATACAAATACATATTCATAACTTTGGTACATCCCATTCCCCGCTTCATATGGTAATTACTTCAAAAGCTATTAAGCATGAGTAGTTTGTTCCTTGAAACRGGTCAGTGGTCCTTTTCATAGGGAGAGGTCCCAAAATGAGGAAGTAAATGAAGTCTTCCTCATTCTGACCTTTCTACCTTTCCAAAGCAAATATGACAAATGAACCCTTGGTAGAACTCCCATTCCCTATCTTCAACTGGTTTCAGAACAGAGGAGGCCTACAATTGTCTTATGCTCCTAAAAGCTATTTATCAATTTCTATATTCATTATAAACCCAGCTAACCAAACATTGTGTTGAAAAGCAATCAATTATTAGTTAGCTACTAACTCTTAACTTTATAACTTTATCAAGGTTGTCCTAGGTTGACTAGATGATGCTTTTATCCCCAATCGCCTTGTTCTGTTTATGCTGTATAATAAGTTTTGCACCTTAAAGACTTGTTGCAGAGAGTGAAGGGAGAGAGAAGAAGCATGCAGTTTGTTTTCAGACACTGCGCTCACTCCTCCACATTCCTTCTCCTGGACTGTGTTGTCTGCAGATGGACAGACAGCGGGACAGAGCTCTCCTTTGCTTTTAGTTAGTTTAGCTAGCCGAGGCAAAGAAGTTACCTGGACTGTGGGKTTTTTTTTCTCCTTTTTCTCTTTTCTTTGGACCTGTTCAAACCTGTTCTGGGGTGAACACCAGAAGAGCACCAGCAGCTGCACCTGTGGCCCACCGGGTCGGGCCTTGGTCGCGGTATTTCCAGCACCGGAGGGACTGATAAGAGACTGAGTGAGCTGAACTGCAACCCGGGGAGGGGACTTCCTGAGTTTGTCATCTCTTTTGGAGCAGCAAGGGGTTTTATTGTTAAATATTGTTTAGGTTTTATTGTTTAATAAACAGKTTTTTTCCACTTTTCTCCAAGAAGGTATTTTCTCCTGAACCAGTTGGGGTGAGGGACCAATTGAATTTGCTTTCCTAGAGGAGCCCTTTTGGGGATTCTCCCTCAAATTTGCCCTGAACCAGGACCAAGGTCTACCCATTTATTTTATTAACTCCAATAAAGCTTATCTCTAACTAAAATCTTAGCTCCTGTAAAATCTCTAAATTCCTTACAGTTTATGTCTCACCAGCAGGGGCGCTGCTGGCTCCCGGTGGGCAGGGTGGGTGCGGTGATTCCCCCAYGCCTGCAGGGGCCGCTGTGGCCTGGGCTCGGGGAGGGGGGGGCGCGGCAATGGCGGCTTTGTCCCAGACGGGAAGGGAAGGGGTGGAAGAGRGGCTTTGCTTCACAAACCCCCCTGAGGAAGTCGATCCCAGTGCCCTAGCAGCACTCTTGGAAGCAGCAGGCTGGAATGGCAGGGATGAGCAGAAATCCAGGGGCAGTGGATGAGATGTATCAGAAACTCCGTGGCCATAGCTGGAGCTGTGGGACGTCCCAGCAGGGCAGAGGGAGCAGGGCCCAGCAGCAGAGAAAAGGCAGCTCCCGGCTGGGTTCTAGCAGTGGTAGCAAAGTTTCTTTCCCCAAGCAAAAGCTCAACCATCCTCCTCTGAAAGTGAGAGCCTCCAGCTGCCCCAGCCCCCGCCCTTTTACCTGCCYCTCTTCTCGTGGGATCTCTGTCCCTCTGAGAGAAACTCCCAAAAACCAGAGRAGTGCCACCAGACACCCTCTTTCCCTGAGGCCTGGCCACCTCCCTCTGTCTCAAGCACCCAGCCATCAGTGCAATCTTAGCAACTCAATGGGAAAAAATTCCACGGTGAAAAGGAAAGAAACCCAGTCCCCAACAGGCAGGACCACAGAGCCTGGTCAGTGCAAGTGGAAGTGACCCAATGCAGCAATTAGCAGCTGGTCGGAAAAAGCTAAAAGATGTGTTTGTGTTTCTGTAATTCCSTTTGCCATAACCTTCTCTTGACTGCACAAGCTTTTGCTGCTCTAAATGTTCTTCAGAATGTTCTCTGTCTCCATATATTCTTTTCTAGTTTTCCCTGTTTCGCGACGATACCAGAGATACCACACATTGGGTATCAAACTGGTTGCTGCAGTACCCAAGGACATTCAGTCAATGCTCAGGTGTGACCATCCCTCACATCCCAAATGGTCCCCCAGTCAGACTTTCTAAAGCTGTCAGCACATTCCTTGTCTTCTCTGATATCTTCTCCTCCCAAGGAAAGGGCAGCTCTTGTTTGCAGACTCATCACTACTGTGTCTGAATGCATGAAGAAATTGCCCTGAAGGACTTGACTCTGTTGGGGTAGAGCAGGAGAGCCATGAGTGGGATTTCTTCTGTGAAAAGTCCTWCAAACTGTTATTAGGACTACTTGCTTCTTCTAGCACGTACAGTGAGCTGTTTTGTAGTTCTACAGACTATATTTAACAGCAGCACCAGCTTACCAGGATTATTTTTTCTGTTTTTCTCCCAGTCCTCATGATATCATTATGTTCAGATGTTTCTCTACCTGTAATAGAAAGCATAAATGGGTTGATTTTTRCTCACATAAGGCTTCAACTAGGCACTCAGTGCAATAAGCATATATGAAATCCCACCTGCTAGAGGGGTAGGGCTTGTACAGAAGTTTTGGTCTAATCTGTCTTGGGCCATGCGCCAGAGGCCTTTGCCAGAGGTTATGGTGGCACTCTGTTCAAATACTGGGGACAAACTGCCTGTCCCTGTTTCCTTATCCCTCTTCTGCCAATATATTCACCTTCCATAGAACCTGGGTTTGTCTGGGTGTGGGTCATATCTCCATGACCTCAGAGAATCACAGCATAGTCTGAGTTGGRAGGGACYCAGAAGGAATATCAAGTCCAGCTCTTAAGTGAATGGCTCATATGGGGATCAAACCTGCCATCTTGGTGTTATTTGCACCATGTTTTAGCTTTGTGGATGAAACTGAAAGTCACTGACTTCCCACAGACCCTTTAAATAAGAGTTTATCTGAATTAAATTATGCTAATCTGATTAGTTTTACTCATAACAACTATTAATTCTGTAGAGCACTAGGGGTGCTTCTCTGRACCTCTGTAATTTTCAGGGCAGGTTTATGCCTGATAATTACTCAAAAGAGAGAAARAATCTATTGCATGCACATGACGAGGTTGTTCATGGCATGTARTCCTTACACAGCACCTTCTGCTCAAATCCTTAGCTGACTGCAYTGACTAAGGCTCTGGAGTGAGGCTGGGCAGCCCCATCATTTAGGTTCTTATGCAAGAAAATAATGTTGCTCAAGTCTCAAAAAATTGTCTATATTGACTGAAATATCACTGTATTAGCTAAGATAATTTTATTTCTCCATCTCAGTCCAGTGGAAAAAGCAGATCTTGGGATCAATTTGTAGAAACTAGTGTTTCCAAATTTATATGCTCATAATTCAGGAAGGAATTTACCTTATCCTAAAAAAAACCACATTCCTTTTTAAGCAGATGAGTTACAYCTCAAGATCACTATTATAGGAACTCAGAAAACTCAGGTAGCATCTGCAGAGCAGTTACATAAACTTAGSTGAACTGAATCTAATCCCTAATTTCATACAACGTTTTCTTCCATGGAACAGCAACATTCTCCTGGGAAGATTTTTGTGAAGGTGTCAAGACCAATGCACTTGGTAGCTTTTTTCTSACTCTTACTTCCAGTCCTGACTCCAGGTATAACAAAGTCTCTTCCCCACTGTGATCTCTGGGTTCAATGTAACAAACAAATGAGGCTGAAACGTAGGTTGAACCCTTATGCCTTGTTACCCCATCAATGGACAGCCGTGAGAGGCATTTCAGTGCACCCTGCAGAGAACTCACAGAGCAGCAAGGCATTCAGGATGCTGAAGGGTGAGGCCAACAAGAAAGTTCTTTCTTCATAGAATTACTTTTGGCAAATTAATAATTTCTATTTYTTGGAGCACTTGACACCAGTGTTGTCAAGACTTCTTGAGGTCAATGTGTCCTGCATGTATTTAAGTCTTATACCATGAAATCAGTAAAAATAATATCTCAGTGGTGAACTTCTGTGAAACAGTATCACTCAATAGTACAATACGCTTGCCTTTATGACCCAAAAGTTCAGTGAATTGGATCAGCAAATCCTATCACATCTGACCTTTGGTTTGTCTTCTTTAAATATTAATTTTAAATACTAATATTAATTTTAAATAAATTAATCTTTATTCTTTGGCCAGGCTTTCTTAAGAATGGTCATACCAAGGGACTTTTTATATTTAATTTGGATCAAATCTAGAAGAAACTAGTTCTTTTCTTCCACTTGACTGACAGCAAGTTTCAGTCAGTTTTTAGCCATCAGGGACATTTGTCCACCTTCACTTTGTATTGTGCATGTTCATAATATTTCTTTAATGCATTCAAATGTATTGTAATCCCTAGCTGATCTTTCTTCTCTCATGTACAAAGGCACTCAAGCCTTCATGACACTTACTGCTCCTACTACCTTCATTTTCCACAATGGAATTGCTTTGATGATGCTTCTTTTTCACTGTCCTATGTTTTTATTTTCCCAATGACTCATACTTCAGACTGCACATAAAATATCTTCCCACACTGCATATATGGCCTGTCAAAAGCTATCATTCGTGTCTCTATTGGAACATGCACTATGCCTTTTGATGGCCTTTAATTTTAAAGGTCTGTGTGAAGTTTTCTGACTTCTGAAATATAAACAAAGGTTTTATGTTATTTTTTTGGTTGGTTAAACCTTGCTTCTGTAACCTGATAGACTTTTCAGCTTGTCATGAGACAGCAGGCTGTCTCTGGAGAGGAAATAATAGRCTAAATTACAGTTCACTCCCAGATAAATTAACTGCATTTTATTTTGAACAGCAAACCTACATCAGTAATTAATCATCATTGTCTAAAATAAGGTATATTTTTGAAAGAGATGAATGACTTCCAGTTCTTTTGTATATTTGCCTTCTCTCTCTCTCTTAAACWCTTCCCTTAAAACTTTGCTGAGATGGGATCCTTAGAAGGAGAAAGCAGTCATCATGGAAGAAAATATATCCTACATTTGAATTACTACATTATGCAATGTTTTTTCAAGTAAACATAAATTCTGGGACAGCAGTTTCTGCAATTCCTTACCTGGAGCTTGGTAACTGTGCCATATTTATGTTTATTGTCCTTGGCCTAAGAATCAAACCCAGGTATCTTGTACTGTGGCAGAAAACATCAAAATGTTCCCAAAAGAATAAGCAATGATGGACATCTTCCACCTCTCGAGTCATCCGTGGGAGCTGTAGTGGATAATAGGATGCTCAAGCCCCACCTGCTCCCCAGAGTTTCTTTGTCCCTGGCTCCCCACTGGCTGCCAGACACATTGGCCATGCCAATCTCACATAGTCCCAGAGAAGGCACTGTGGCCTTTTCAAGTTCTTCACAATCACCCCCCTGATAGTGGCACTCCTTTGTGGGCTAATCAAAGCCTCAAAGGTTATTTCTAGCTCTGTCTTATTGGGACTGAATGACTTCAACTGTGGAAAAAACAATGGGAGAAAAATTATTTTATGATCACCTCTCTTTTCATCATTCCTTCACAAACCAAAATTGAGATGAAATTATTCTTTACGTGAACAGCCATGTGGGGCTCGGAATTACACCAGTGGGCTAAGAAAGGGATCTGAAAAATAATTGTATTTCAACAGATGGCTTCTGGTGTGTGATTATCAATATATGTAATGTGTGGTTTTTGCAAGGACTGTTTATCTGGCTCGTCCTWGCTGTTTGTGTGTATTGAGCATATCCCAGGTGTCTGCAACTACTATGACTCAAAGGGCAGAGAGCAATAAAAATGTCCTTTTAAGAGCACAGCCACTCCAGACACTAATGGGCCGATGAGAGCCTTTGGCAGGCACATCTATCCAGCACTGAGAGCACCAAAAACGAGCATGGATGACAAGAGTGGATTTAGCTGCCAGCTACATTTTACAAGGCCATTCATTCTTGCAAACACCTAAGACTTATAACATGGTTCCCAGCTGTGCGAAGTAATTAATTATAATAAAATACAAATAATAATCCGGTGCTCCTCACTCACAGTAATTTTCACTTTCTAAAACCTGCATGCACCCAGTTTGTGTGGTTACTGCAAATGGTGTTTATTATCCAACAATCAGATTTAGATGAAAAGCAAAACAAACAAACAAACAAGCAGTTTAATTGAAGGGGTAGTAGATGCTGGTGTGTCRTGCAGAGTAAGAATTCCAGAACAGCCCATACCAAGCCTGCTAGTACAAATATTAAAGTGTCTCTGTACAGGCTGCTTTGAGGCATGGTCAAGACAAGGAGGCTAGCCAGGCAGTGGGTGCTCCATGGTGTTTCAGAGAGAAACATCAAAAGTTATTAATACCATAGGTTCCTCAAGGAARACTCCTCCTCTGAGTCCTGGTGCAGTTTTTGAGGTTCCCTCCAGTACCTGGTGCTGGCACAATTCCAGAGTTTACTGGAAGCAAAAGGAAAGGCCCTTTGCAGGGACAGGGAGTCATCAGAACATGACAACCTCACCTCTGCCAGCAACAGATGTTGGTTCTTCAAAATGATCTGTCTGGTTTCTTTGTAGCAGCAGGAGGACAAAGAAACCCACAAATCACCACAGTGCCCAGAAGGGAAAAAACCCCAAGAAAAATYTCAACCCCTTCCAAATCTGCAGGAGGTGTTTGAGCAAGTGAAGTTTACRTGACACAGAAGACAACTCAAAGCTGAGAAAGGACAACTAAATGCAAGATTTATGACTGTACTCAGAGAGGTCATATAGTTACAAGCCTCAGGCATTATGGTTCTGTGTAAAGAATATGGATCGGTCCAAGGAATAACATGGAAGTGCAACAAAACAAAGAAAAAGAAAATAAACAAGCACCAAATTGATCATCAAATATTACAGTCTAGATCTGTGCTCATTTTCACATGGCTGAGCAACTCACCATCTCACAGCAGGTTTATTGCCATGTTTCTTTCATCAGGGAGCTGCAAAATGTATTTTTGTGCTGTTTTGTTTTAACAAACAGAAGATTATATGTTTCACTGAATCAGGATGCAGACTTTACCTTTGTGATGAGGTCCCTACTGCTTCAGCTCTTCATTTCACACTGTTATCTTATCCAAGGGTTTCTGGGTGTCCTGTTGTGAAACTACAAGACCTTCTCTTTGAGCTCTTCCCTGTGTAATTTTTGATAATATAAGAAAAACTGAACTCAAATGCCTCTGCCCTCAGCCAGTGGTGCATCTCTCTTGAATGCTCCCATGCTGTTGCAAAAAGTGTAGTCCTCAAGGGTTCCACCAAGTTTGGACACAGTTGAATTCTGAGTGGTTAGGAGCTGATCCAGGGAGATATCAAGGTCACTTGCATGAAATAATCTATAGAAAAATGACAGTATAATAGTYATCAGCCAAACTTTTGAGAAAGTTTGATTTAAAACTCAGGACTGCTATTTGCTTTTCCCTCTAAGCAGACCTTTGTACTGAGACTTTGCAAATATACTTTGTAAATACACATTTTAACTCCTGCTATAGGCTGATACCTTTACTGGAAGTTTCCCCAGGCAACTTCACGTATAGTTTTCTTACGAAGAATTCTTCTTCACCAACATTTCAGATGCTAGTCCATTGCATAAGACCTCAATAACACTTTGAAATGTGGCTTTTTCTTGTCTGGGGCAACACAACCTTATGGAGGCCCAAATTATTGCTCAGCTAAGTAAAATTACGTAGTTCTCCTTTGTAGTTCAACCAATTGTTTATAGAAAAATACAGCCTCAGTTATTCTGTAAACCTCAATACTCAGCCAGACTGTGATGATATTTGTTTCTCAGCAGTGATGGAGAAGTGTTTTCCTCTGTTTCAACATCAATCCAACCTGGCCAACACCTGGAGATTTGGCATAGTTATCTTAAAAAACTTTTCATAAAGCACAGCAATATGGAGAGAAGGCATTTATCTGTGTGTTATTATTAGCCTGGATCATATCAGCAGAAACACAGCTGGCTAAGCATTGCCCTTTAAATGTCAGGACAGTGTGTGTACATGTGTGTGTGTKTTTATATTTATCAAGATTTAAATTTTAATTTTGTGTTGTTTTCTTCCCACTATGGATTTCAGATGAGTTTATTTTCAATATGCCAAACACACTGTTRGTTTTCAGGAGTTATTTTATTCCAGGATAATTAGCTGGGCACTTAATTGTTTCAGATTCTCTGAAGAATTTTTCTGGGATTTTCTCTTTGCCTACCCCATATGTAAAATCAGCTAAATATTTTTTAGTGGGAACTTCAGTCTCTGAAACATCTGCTTTGTATTCATCACTGAACWTTTTGTGTTGATAAAATACTCCTGGGAGCTTGAGGACTTGATCTGAGCTTTTTTGCCAGCTTCCCTAACAACTTCAAAAAATTAGCTTATTTTAGGTTAAGGTTAGGATGGGTGACCATTTAACTTAGAGCTTTCAKAAACTTCTGTTTGTGAAAGCTTTGTCTTTCTATGCAACAGAGACATTCCATGATGGCTATAGGAGACACTATGCTCTTGGAAGGGCTGCTGAGGTCTCTTGCACAACAGGATTCCCAGATCTACAGTATGGGTTAAGAACAAATGCTGCAGATGGACATAGTCTGCAATCCCAGCCACCAGATCAAGGATTTTAGAGCCTCTGCATCACAAGCTGGCCAGAAGCTTGTAATTACTGTCAGACCAGAAGCTGGCCTTTTCCACACTTTTCCACGGAGGAAAACCCCAATATTGTGTGCCAAAGAAAATTCTTTTCCATAAGGCTGAGTACTTGATTTCACTATAAGAAAAATATCTCCTCAGTCCTTAATCTGATACCTTAGCAGTTTTAAACCTTTTATTTGGGACTTCCCTCAGATCAAGAGTAAATTGTCAGGTTGGCATTTTATGATGAAATTGTGTGATTGYTACCACATGACAAAAAATAAATGTTTGCTTCAGCTGTAAAGGAAAATCACATAATTGTTCAGGTTGAAAGGAACAACCAGAGGTCTTTTACTGGCCCAACCCACCAGCTCAGGCAGCATGAACTAGAGCAGGTTGCCCAGGACCATGTTCACATGGGTTTTGAATATCAGGTTTCTTCAGATGGAAACCAAAATAAATAAAGAATTAAAGCTAGAACTTGTTCAATTAGATCAGAATCTAACTCCTTCCTCTTCTGCCAGACCTTCTACACTATCACAAAAGAAAGAAGGAAATAGGATTTCATCTGTGGATTCATTTAGATTAAATATCTTTCTTTGCTTTCTGGCTTATATACTGCTGTTTATGAAAATTGTCTGTTCCAGCAGTGGAAGAGATTTTCTGCATATAAATTGGTGTGGATGTTTAAATTTGTCAATAGTTTCTGACTCCTTTGGGATAAAAACGACTATATAAATGTAAAAGAGTTTGTTATTTTAAATCATTTCTTTACCCATGGCAAGTGCTTCTGGGGTGTTTTGGTTGTTGCAGAGGTTGTAGTGGTGGTTTGTGACCTGGCACTGCATCTCCCGACAGCACACAAAGGATTATTTCAGAAGAAATTAAATTAGCACCCCTTCAATTTTCCACTCACACAGTATTTTACATTAGATATCTCTAACTAGTTTCTTTCTCATCCTTATTTTGTGTGGCATGTGGAACTAACATTCTCAGAGAAATTATTTTGTCTTCTGTGTTTTCCTTCGGTTTTGCCCAGTGTCATGCTGAATAGGCTGACAATTCCAAATATTAGACTTTTGCAGCATTTGGCTTCAGGGTACACGCTGATGCCCTAGTTTCTTTCAAAGAGAGAGAATTGAGGGAACCATAGACATTTTTGCCTGTGAAGAAGCAAGCATGTTGTTGTATCGTCCATGTTTTCTCATCCCTGATGCACATTAAGCAGTCAGTGTCCATGCCTGTGCCCACATGCTACAGAGAAAACCTGCTCATACTTGTTTGCATTGTCATCCCACCTGGAGAATACTGATATTCTCTTCATTTTCTGTAAAAGTCGAGAAAGGTCTTGCCTATCAGCTGAGTAAAGCAGTTGATGGGGAAAATTACCAACTTCTTTTTTTTTCCTTGAGGTTCGCATATGTCCTAAGCCCATTTTTGGTGTTACACATGCCATTTTTAAAATAACAGATTTTGTTTATCTACCCAACAGTGCCTGTGTACTGCCCCTTGCAGCAGCTGTGTCATGCCTGGAAGCCCAAGGAGTTGCACTGTTTACATGATTGTACTCYGCTGAAATTTTGTGCCAGCATCTGTAGAAAGCAATGAGGTTCTCRGCTTTGTCATACCAATCCAGGAGCAGTGAAGAAGAGGAATAAGAAGTCCAAGACATTTTAGGATGGTCATAAATTAGTTGCAAAGGTTAATATTTTGGCTGAAAACTACAGTTTGGATAATTTTTAAAACTACTGACAAAAGCTATCTTCTAATATGTCCTGTCCTCAATGAGCTTTACACTTCTGCTTATTTTAAAAGCACTAAAAAAGTGCATTTTCTTCCAGATGTTTCTCCTGCAATTTTCGAAGATATCAGATGAGGTAGAAAATCGGTTCTCTTCCAAGAAGTTGGAGAGGTTCAGTTTTAGCAGTAATAGAAATACCAGGATAGAATGAGTTTTATATCTGGTGGTSTGGTGACATTAAAAAAAATTAAGAAGGGATTGACAGAGAATTGTTACTCTTTCACCGTGTATACATGGGGGCTGTGGTTGCCTTTTCATTTCTTTTCCAAGCACTATTGTTGTTCTAGTTTGGAGATGAATTGTAAGGTTTGGGAAGGTTCACATGAGCTGTTCTCCATCTATAAGGGCATCAGAGCTAGTGACATAGAAAGAAACAAAATCAGTATTAGAGATTAATCTTTGAAGGAAAAAAATATGTGCAGAACCTGTAAGCACCTCTAGCAAAACAGGTAATTTTTTGCTAGATTCCTTTATGCTAGATTCCTTTTAATAGGCTGCAGTTTGTGTAACTTGTCATTTTTTTTTGCAGAAATTTCTTTGCAGAAAATCAGAAAATGCTCTTTTGCTGAATTCAAAACATTCTGTGATGACTTGGTTTTTACTAGATTTGATTTTGATTATATCTGTATTACCATGCTAGCATTAAACAACTTTATTTGTTTAGACCTTTTTCAGACAGCTCACATTTCTAATAAAACAGGAAATATCATTCATATACAGGTCAGGAGAATACTAACTGTTTTTCTCTTTAAGAGTTGTTTCTAAGGAAGAAAAACATTTTATCCACCAGATATGACATTTAATTTGACAATGTTAAATGCACCAGTCTTATATAAAAATTAAATACAAAAATATCACTTTTTAACACTACATTTTTGATCATGCAGTAGTATTATCCATATGYTGTGGAGCTCTTTAAAATATTTAAGAAGAAGTTTTGCCATCAGATGAAGGGTAGTAATGACAAATTATCTCAGTGTGAGTACAGTCTTCAGGAGAATTTTGGTTCCAAAATGCAATTTTTGGTAGCTGAAGTCTTATCAACTAAAATTTCCTGAATCTGCATTTTCAAGATGAAGAAGATACCTTTATTTCCTCTTTTGAGGAATATTCCAGGAGGAACACCTCAACTGAGGTGAATATTGGTCACCCACAGGTGTCATTATTATGGCAGGAGATTCGACAGCTATGATTTACATATACATCTGATGGTTGCAGTTCCCCTGAAAAAAAAAGGCACAGAAATGAGGCCTGAAATTTGGAAAATGTGTAATGATGTGTGGGTGGATTGTAATAATTTTTGAATATGCTGTTCTCTAGGTCTTTTTACAGCTCACAATTGCCTGTGACACACTATTATCAAATACASTCCAGAGGAGCTGGCCTGCACACACTGATGGAAAGAATAAATGGAAACGTGTGACTGGTAAAAGGTGTTTGTTGATATGCAGAATTTGTTCCTTATAGATAAGAGAAAGAGAAAAATACTAAATGCCATCCAGGAAGGGTCTTCCCTGGGATATGTGAACCATGCTATCATCAGAGCTACAGGCCAGAAGAGGCAAGTCAAGTGCTCTTTTAAGGACTCACCAGAAGTCCTTTGAGCAAAGGAGTTGGTGAGGATATGGGTCAGGTTCCATGTTCCAAATTCTTTCTAAAAATAGTGTCTAAAAATAACTGCCGGGCAGTGCACTTTATGTCATATACATTGTACAGAATAAATAGGTATGTGCAGGCTTTCTTTGAGCTCTCAAAAGAACATGAAAGTCATAGTGGAAGATACATATTATCAAAAGAGTACTTGCTGCTATTGATTCACTAAAATTATACTTTTGATAGGCCCTTTTCTTGTCAATCTCTTTACACAGGCTGGCATGGACTATAAAACTTTGAATGGAGACGTAACAGCTTTAGGGCTGGAGCTGTTTGTGAGTACTGGGGGGAACGCATTTGGTTTTGGTTAAATTTACCTAGAAAAGAGGAAAAAGAGTTCAGTGCTCTGTAATGCCAGATCAGTCTGTCATGGGCCAATCTGAGCTWGCATTTAAGGGGAAACCTCCAACACTGGATGTAAACCATGTCTGCCACCTTGCTATCATTGCTGCTCAGGAAACCAAGCCCATTTCTCTGCTGCYGCTTGAGGCTAATTAAGGCTTATTAATSTGTTTATGTTGATTGTTGATGTCCYTCTGATTTGCCCTCTGCAAAAATTAGTCCAAGACCTGTGAATCTGATCTCTTTGAGGGATGGTTGCAACAGAACCACAATTCAMCTACTCATGTGAAAAGCTTGAAAAATGTGATGATCTGGATTTGCTTGTGTAAGGTATTTGCTTATGTGAGGTATTTGCTTATGTAAAATATATGTATACTAAATAAAGTGGTGTCTTGTGGGTAAAACTTATTTTGTCGCTCTGCATCAGCTTCATGCTTTATAAAAGAATTTGAGAATGAGTAAAAGCAGGAGAGCTGTATAGCCCTTTTAATCTTTATTAAAAAACCCACTTTCAAATTGAGACTCCATCTCTTGATCCTCATTCTAAGCCATCTTTTTATTCTGCTTTTAAAATTTCATATTCCTTTTAATAGTGAAAAACAATTGTTTTGAAAAAGTGTAAGGAAATTCTCTTTCAAATTAAAATCTGTCTGCAATCACTGCTGAACAGACACTCTTCTTATAAGGGCTTGACTGTAGAAACATTTCAAAGAAATGAACATTTTAGACACTATTTTATTTTAACTTTTGTACTACAGACTGTTAAGGAACTTCAATTTAATACCATGGTGGAGAAGAGCTACATAAATTTTCTTAAAACCTAAATAGCTAATAACAATATTTATGAAAAACATACTTTTGGTGCTGTCAGTAGAATAGAAACTAAAGATAAATAGCGCAATAAGTGTCAGCATGGTAAGAAATGCAAAATCCCAAAAATTTCTTGATGATGAACTTAATGGCAAGGCTGGATCCAAACACCAATGCARGGGAGGAGCCTGGTACACTGAAGTGCTACAAAATCATTTTAAACAGGAAAATCTAACCTTCTGCAATTTTTTTGGATGTATTTCTTCAGTCATTACCTGCATGGTGCCTGTCCCTGGATTGTCTCTGAGTAGTGATATCAGATTCTGAAATCTGTTCCAGCTTCAGACCATGGCACTTAGGACATTTCACAAGGAATCAAGAGGGCTCTGCTATATCTGCAGCATTTTCTCTTGCTTACCTGGACTGGACCATTCAGTCTACATGATGATACCCTAAAGTGCTTTCTCTGGGCCTTSATGAGGTGACAATTTGACTGTCTTCTTGTTGTTTAAGGACCTCAGCCTAGAGAACCATGAACTTTAAAGCTGAATGCTGCTTGAATGTTTTACCATCTGAAATTACTATTAGGATCTGCTTATTTTCTTCACTGTCATCTTCAATGAGATCCACTTTGTTCTGGGTGTARAAGCCCAAATTATAAATCTCAGTTGCTTTCTAAGTCGGTAAACTCTAATAGAACAACATACCAATAGCATGACTGAAAAACAGAGTGGTTAAACAACTGCTTCAGTTGTTTCATTTGCCTCCATGAATGTGATAATGTTGAAAAAGTATGCTATAATCACTGATTCTTGTTTGTTTTTCTGACAGTTTCACAAAGTAGAAGGTTTTCATTCATAGCACATTTATTAGTGAGAGCTTGAAACCCTGTGCAACCTACCTGGCACATGATTGGCTGTTCGCCTTTTGTCTAAAAAATCATCCTGCCACTTATTCTATGAAATCACAACTTATCATCAATCTGACACAAAATTTGAGCTGATCACTCCCATTTAGACTGCACTAATCTCCAAACTGCAGGAGCACATGCAGTCAGAATGGATTTGGGGCATCACACAGAGGTCTCCTCTCAGGCGAAGAAGGGTGAAGACAGTGAGGCACGGCAGCAAAAGTACTGACTGGTGCAGCTGAGGTCTCAATCAGGCAAAGAAACAAAACTGATGAAATCTCTTGGGATTCTGATTGCTCTTTTTCTAAAACTCAGTTATCAAGGTTTTGGTGCGGGAAAACTTGCTACATTTCCCTACCATGCTTTCTGTAATAGATGTTCATGACTGTATAAAATGACGTGCAGATCAGTGCAGGGATGTAATAATATGTGTGGAGATTAGGGTCATCACATTGCTGATACTAGAGGCTGAAGAGGGACAGGAAATCTGATATCTCCTTTTTTTTAAAATGAAATCACTTTTGATAATTATGCTTATAGCCTTATTGGGCCTCCCTGGAGGATCACAAMGACTACAGAAGAACATAAAAATGGTTTCTTACACTTCCTACACTCTGCTCAGATGCTCCAAGATAACAAGGGTCTGGAGCTTTTTATTGTTAGCAGCAGACACAGATATCYGGGGTAGCAGATTAATAGACCCAACACTAATAGACTCAGCTTCCTCCCCAAATTGCTCACAACTTCTACAGAAAATGAAAAGGATGCACTATTATTCTAATTTTGCGTATGGGTATGTGAGGCAGTTTGCAATTACATAACCTTCCAAAGTAGTTCTGTGACAGAGATAGGAAAGTTAAAAAGTTCCCAGTCACAAGAATTTTATTAGTAGAATAATAACACAGATGTGCAAATATACCCCAAAGTCCCTTCCTTGGTTCATAACTTGACTTAGGACTTTCTGAATTTCAAGAATATTTATTTCAAGAATATTTATTGCAAGAGCAACTGAAAAATAACCATGTTTTTAAGAAAAAAACCTGGTACTCGGGAACCCTTGTATTTTGAATTCCAGCCCTGGTTTGCAACTCCTACTTCTTTCTTCTCTTCTAGATTTTCACTTACACTTTGTATTTGCCTCACAGCAATTTCAAGGATGGGAGGAGGGGGAAATGTCATAGAAGTTATTCATGCTAATATGCTTTCTGCCATATGTTTAAGAAAAATCTCCTATGCAGTGTTCTCTGTGGAGCATTATTCCTGAATATTTTGCAGTGGATTTTTAAAATACATACATGGTGCTAAAGTCAGTCTAATCCTGTCAGCAAGTCTGGGGAAATAGATAGTTTCTTCCTACAAGAATACATTTACAATCTTGAAAGTCATACACTAATGACACACCTCAATGCTGAGACCATGGAAACCTTTATTGTATGTTCATGACTAGTGGCCTGCCATGCAAAGAAGGGTGACAAAGATTCAGTTTATCAGTCAATTAAACCTTCTTCCTTGATTTCCTCTCTGCTAAACATGATGTCAGAATTTCTAAGCACTTTGCAATGGTTCCAAAGTAAATCACATCAAGCTTTCAAGCACAGCAGCATTCAAAAGCTTGTCCAGTCACGGAATTTTTTGGAGCATATCTACCTACGCTGGATTAGTTCGAAAGCTTTTCCAAAACTGGCAGTCTTTGTAAAAACACTTTATAGATTTTTAATTTGCCTCTTCCCAGCAAATACAGAATAAATCCTGAGCACCTGTCAGTTTTACCAATACTCCTGACTGAATCATGACATTAATATTTGTGTCTCTTGACACTCAAAAAATTCCAGCCCCTTTTGCAGTGAGTGTTAAACACAAAACCTCCCCATCGATAGTCCATTCCAGTCAAAGGAAAGGGAGTAAAGGGAGTAACAAAAAAAAAGGTGGGAATGAGAAGATAGCTTGGGTTTCATCATCATAATTCCTTCAATATTTTTAGATGTGTTTGGTATATATTACATTTTCTATGCAATGCTTCATAGTTGATACTATTTATCTCTCCTACTCTTTTCCAATTTTATGTGTATATAGTCACATGCTCCCATTTGATGTCTTAAAAATGGGGTTTCTGGGTACATGGACACACGAGTTAATTTGTTTGCCCTTATACCATTTTCCTAAACTCTACTGAGTCTTGGCTGTTAACTGCTGTCTGAAGATGATAGGTAGTATCCAGCTAAAATTTGAAGGAGTGACCCACAAAGTATTTTTTTTCCTAATATTCAGTCCTTCTTCCTTTCCAAACCCCAGTCTCTAACCCCAAGCCTATTGCATGACATTCCACAACAACCAATCTCCCCCAAAATCATTTGAAGTCATCCCAACCTCTGCATCCTCTCCTTTTTTTTTCAACTGGTCCATGGTCAAAGCAACAGGTGACATATATCTCAACTCTCTCCAGACACTCCTCATTTCCTGTACCCTGCATTCTCATCACACCATTTTGGAGTTCAATGAGTTTATAAAATAATAAAAAATTTTAGACGCAGCCTAATGACAAACCTTTAAGGATGTAGCAAATGCTGATATTCCTAAGAATCACCTATTTTCAAGTTTTTATTTCCTGAGGTCAATAGATTTTTTTTTTCTCAAAGAGAGAGGTCTTGTGTTTTAAGGTCTTGTTCTGAGCTGTTCTTGACAGCTGTGCACTGCAATGATCCATATAGCAGATTAGGACTTGTATGAATTCAAAATTAGGTAGAGTTTGCTGACTATAGGATTCTGGGGCATCCATCTAAGCACTGCTTGGAATAAATAATTCTGGTGTTAGTATCTTGTTCCTCTGGGATTCTCTGAGCCTCATCAGCTCGCCTTCGGTCTCACCTCATTCTGCATTCTCTCGGTCCTTGCGGGCATTCTTCTCTCAGGGAGTTTTCTTGGGAGGGGTTTTTGAGTCAGCTTTGGAGACAAAATGAGTTCTGGGGGCATCCGGAGCTAATTGCCTATTTCCCTTTCACAGTCTCTGGTGATCCTTGATGCTTCAACACTTGTAAATTTAAGATTAGAAGAGAGAAGGGACACGTTTGTCATTATGTTTTGTGCAGCATGAAAAATAAAACCTGCTGATGTTGGTTGTTATGATGGGATCATGCAAGGTTCTGAGGAAAGTTTCCAAACACAGAGGATAGCAGCAGTTTAAAGAGAGAAAGAAAATCAGGATCTATTGTTAGGCTAAAAGTAGACTCTCACTATAAACTGATTGATGACATAGAGTAATGTCCAAGCATTTCTATTCCCTTCAGGAACAGGCTTTCAGTGCAGTCTGGAGATCATAAGAGGGAGATTTGGTTGGAGTTAGGTTTGGGAAAAGAAAGAGTTTAAATTTATCTGTGGTGGTGGTGAGGGTGGTGTAACCTAGAAAGATGAGTGTACTGGAAAGAGCACTGGCACTGATATTCCTTTATTTTGTTTAATTACTCCCTGGTGGCTGTGCAGTTTTTTAAATACCAGAGCTTAAGGGTTAATAAGGGGTAATGTTTCAATAGGAATGATTAGTACTGGATTGAAGGAAATGTCAAAAATATTTTGTAGTAATACTACAAGATTAGTACTCCTGAGTATTACCCAGGAGTTAAGTTGAATGCAAGTTGTTAATGAAATTCTATAACATGGTTATACATTATATAAGTAATATTAATGCTTGTGTCTTTTTGAGATGGCTTATTTTTGGTTCCTTTAGCTGTGGCTGAGAAGTACAGTAGGATTCAGGTTAGAGTAGTGGGAATGAGGGAGGTAAATACAAAAAGTATGGTTGAATATTGCAGACAGTGCTTTCAAAAGAGCTAGTTTTTATATTTTTCTTTCAGGTTATGTCTTGTGATTGCAAAGTAGCCGTAGTCAGGTAAGTGTTAATTTTCAAAAAATCGGAGTAGATTATTATTGTACTGATTTCAGACCTTCAAAGTAAAATAATTTAAAATTACCTTAGCCAGTTGTATTGGGGTTTTGTGGACAGGTTTTGSTAGTGGGGGGTCTACCCACTACCAAAGAGTGGCTCCTGTGAGAAACTACCAGAAGCTTCCTCCATGTCTGACAGAACCAATCCCTGGTGGCTACAAGGTGGACATGCTGCTGGTCAAGGCTGGGCAAGTTAGAAATAATGGAAACACCTTTGTGGTAATATATTTAAAAAGAAACTTAAAACTTACTGCACAGCTGTAATTGTGGCCAGGGAAGAGCAAAGAGAGGCACTTAGGTCAGTGGAGAAGGAGAGGGAGGACATGCTGCAATCACCAGAGCCGCGTTTCCTCTGCAGGCTGTGGTGAAGGCCATGTTGAAGACCATGGTGAGGCACCATGGTGCCTCTGCAGCCTCTGGAGGTCCATGGTATGGAGAGATCCACCTGCAGCCCATGGAGGAGACCCACAGCAGAGCAGGATCCATCCTGGATCGGCCTGTTTTTGTGGGACTGCACCCATGGAAGAGTGACCTACATTGCAGCAGTCTGGTGAGGACTCTTGCCCATGAGATGGACTCGCATTGCAGCAGTTCACAGGGAACTGTTGCTTGTGAGATGGACTCACATTGGAGAAGTTAATGGAGAGCTGTTTTCCATGGGATGGACCCCATGGCAGAGTAGGGGAGGGAATCTTCTCCCTGAGCAGTGGGAGAAAGTATGAGTGATGAACTGACCATAACCCCCATTCCCTGCCTCCTTGTGCTGCTGGGGCAGGAGGTACAGTTGGGAAGGAGGGAAGGGGTGGGGGRAAGGTGTTTTATTTTACTTCTCATTRCCTTGCTCTGATTTTGTTACCAATAAATTCAATTATTATCTTTAATTCAAGTCTGTTTTGCCCATGACYGTACTTGCTGAGTGATCTCTCCTGGTCCTTATCTCAACCCATGAACTCTTTGTTATTGTTGTTATATGACTCTTTGTTATGTTCTCTCTCCTGTGCAGCTGTAGAGGGGAGACAGGCTTTGGTGAGTACCTGGCACCCAGCTATGGGYAAGCTCCCTTACCAGTGAATCATAGTTATCATTTTAATTCTTATCAAATCCAGAGCTAAGGTTAAGGTTAGTATTAGCAATCAGAAAGTGAGGAAGAGGTACAACTTTTGTGGTACTGTTTCTAGACTAGAGAAATAAAACAAGCATATAAACCAAATGGCTCCAAATTTTCTCCAAGCTGATGGTAAGGCTGAAAAGTAAGCAGTGAACAGAGTTAAAATTACGGTTAGAATTAGTATAAAACAAATGAGCAGGAAAATAATTTAAAAATGTATAGTGGACTGTACATAGAAGAAAATAAAAACAGTTCTGCTTTTACATGAGAGAGAATATTGTTATGACCCTTTATCTTCCAGGCTTGACTGTAAGCTTTTAATTCACCTTTGACAGTCATCTTTGACTGTGCTATGGGTTGGTTTAAGGCTGAGATAAAAATGGAGATGTAAGAATCCTTACATTTTATGTAAACCACTAATGTAAAACAAAGGTTTGAATTGTATGGTAAAAGTTTTTTTCCTTTTGTCTCAGGTCTGGTTACCATAAGCAGAGCTTGGGTTACAGTTAGATTTTCAGTCAGTTTTAGGGGTGGTCTAGCTTTAGGGATTTCATGGATGAACAAATAAAAATGACAGGATTTTAAAGAGGGACCATAGTTACCTCTTTTATTCTCTGCAGCTGGTGGAACAGGGTTACAGAGCAGAATATGGGACAGGGAAGAAAAGAATTGTCTTATTTATGGTATAGAATGAAAACTGAATTTTAAGATTATTGTACCAATAATTTCTACTTTTATTTTATGCATGACCATCAGTTATAGTACTACTGAAACTCATTTTAGGTATATGTAAAAAGAAAAAGAGGGCAGGAAGAGGTTTATGTTTTATATTAAAGATATTGCCAGAATAAAATTAACCCTGAGCAGTGGTTATCTTTGTTATTTCTAGAAGAGTTTGACAACCATGACTAGAGCAAGGTTAGACTAAAGGATGTAATTATTGTTAAGAACATGAGAGAAAGAAATAATGAGAAACAGCTTCCTCCATATTTCTATTCTCTCAGATCAGAAGAGTTGTGATGCTTTTACACACATCCTTATGAAGAAATAAGAGCTCAAACAAGTTTTTAGGCAAGATTCTTTGTCCCTCCCATACTTATTATGCTTCAATTGAAACTAATTATGTCTTCTAATACCCATCCACAAGCCTCTAAAAATATGTGACCTTGAAGCTCTTGATTTTTGAACTGAAGTTCACAGGGCTGTCATAGGCTTGAAAGGGTTCTGAAGCAAGCTGAAATTACAACTAATTCTTTAACTTCTCTTATGAACATGTTTACAGTTCCTACAAGGAACACCAGGATGCTCATTGAGCTACTTTTTAAGGACAGCTGTGACATAAGCTTTGGGAAGATGACAGATACTCTCACTCTGGGGGAAATTACATTAAGTGTGGGATTCAATGTACATGAAGACACTTATGTTTGGGTATCTGAAGGGTTTAATTTAGTTTTGTGTGCATGCTGTCTGAGCTCTTGCTGTGGTCAATGGAAGTGGGGGGAGTCTGGTTGGTGGAGTCCCACAGATGTTCACACCAACATGTGCTTTTTTACAGTGAACAAAATCGCTCCAGAGGCACCAGTGGCTGGAATAACTAATGGCTCAAATAACTTCCCTAACAATAGAATTTATCCATCATTGGAGATGTGTTTTAAAAAAGACTGGATGTGGCACTCAGTGCCATGGTATAGCTGATTAGGTGTTAGGTCATAGGTTGGACTTGATGATCTCAATGATCTCAAAGGTCTTTTCCAACCTTGTTCATTCTGTGATTCTGTGTGATTCTGTGAGATGAAGAAAGGCATTTCAWTTGCCAGAAGCCACAGGTCCCACATCTCACCTGTAGGACTTGGCTAGTCTTGAGCATCAAAATTGGCATCAGATACCTGTATTTAGGGAGTTGGCATTCAGTTTAGCTCTGAATTTATTAGACGTGGAGACTGGACAGTTATATTCAGGCACTTAGATTTAAGTGTCCTAATCTGGAGCTCAGATCCATGTGAYGGTGTTCACAGGGGTCTCAGGTTGAGGGAAGAGACTAGGATCTGACTCTATGTTTCAGAAGGCTTGATTTATTATTTTATGATATATATTACATTAAAACTATACTAAAAGAATMGAAGAAAAGGTTTCATCAGAAGGCTAGCTAAGCTAAGAGTAGAATCCGAAAGAATGATAGCAAAGCTTCTGTCTTGGACAGAGATTCCGAGCCAGCTGACTGTGATTGGCCGTTAATTACAAACAAAACAACATGATCCAATCACAGACCCACCTGTTGCATTCCACAGCAGGAGATAACCATTGTTTACATTTTGTTCCTTAGGCCTTTCAGCTTCTCAGGAGGAAAAATCCTATGGAAAGGATTTTTCATGAAAAGATGTCTGCTACAGASCCACACAAAGGGGAGTTGTTTGCAAGGACAGAAGTTCTGGAGCACTGTTGGGGGGTTTAGTCACCTGGCCTCCAGCTACTGTACTCTACAGACCCAGTTTCATCTTTYTCAGAAGCAGACAGGCCTATCAGGTCCCTTATCACATGAGAAAGACCTGCAGATACTTCTGTATTAGGCAACTGAAGTATGACATAAGCATCCAACAATTTTTGATGCTYATCTCCAATATAAATCTCAGAATTTTGCGGTCTTGACACAAATGTTTCTCTATTCTAAAACAGAGAATTTGTAGAATTATGGTGCTTACTCAGAAACAAAGTATATTTGGGTAATTGAAGGGATAAAAAACCATTACATGGTTGAAAAAATTATATCCCCCAAAAGTACTGCACTATAGGAAATCTGGAATTGTTAACACTCCAAAGAAACTCAAATGTACATGCTATGAAAATACACAAGTAAGGCATCTACACAGTCATGCTTTTGTCTTGCTTTCAGTAACATTTTCAAAGTTTTCAATCAGCTGGCAAAAGGATATGTTTTGTGAGATAGATGCAAGCATCCGTGAAAAGTCATTAAATCATGGAAACGTTTTGATTGTGAGAGACTTTAGGAGCTCATCTACTCCAACCATGCACTCAAAGGACTGACTTCTAAAAAGAAAGATGGATTTAAAATGTGGTAATTTGGCTCAGGAGCATATCAGAGGACTCACAGGGAGTATGAGGTGTTTTCCCAGGACAGAAAAGTGCAGTCCTTTCTCTTGGGTAGGGGTAAGAAGCCAAAGAGGTAGCTCAAATAATAGCTGCACAAGTAGAGGGCCCATGTTCGCAGATACAGAGCCTGTCTCTTTGAAGCATCGGGGATTTTTGGAATTAATTAGAAAAAAGAGTTGACCCTTAAAGAGTGCTCTTTCAGGACTAGGCATCTTGGGAGATGCTGGGATACTTAAGGTTGTAATTGACAGCTTTGATCTTAATTATATTTTTTTAATGACATAAATCTGTAAATTTTTTTGTATCCTCATGGCCTGAACTACCAGAAAAATTGTGTGAGAGCATTCTTAGCTGTATTTTTTTTTCCTGGGTAGTATTACAGCTTCATGAAGATGGAATAAAACAATTTATTTGGATTTGGTGTTCTAATGGTTTTCAGTATTTGCTTGAGCCTCTTGATATGGAAATAACAGATTAATGTAAACTTTTTAAGATCTTAATGCAGTAAAACACACCCACCCAAAAATGTMCACATTAAGATTATTTTTAGAGATAATTTTTCTTTTAGCTGCAACCATGCTAGAATGTATGCATCTGTGGAGAATTACAAGAATGTGTGGTGATTCTCCTCTGTAATGTCTTTTTCTATGTTCCTCTGGCAGAAAAGGAATAAAAGCAATAGGTAAACCTCTTTGATTTTTTTCTTGCCAATATGGCCATGAAGGGGCAACAGAAAATGCTTCACAGAAGAGAAAAAGACTTTAATTTTCCTCTGACTTATTGTGTATCTGTTTTAAATACTTATCAATATGGAAATAATTGAAATAGACCATTTGAAAGGCAGTTGCTTGTGCCTTGTCCTTCTTTATAAAAATGTTAATTTACTGTTCKAAACTAACAATTGCATTTTAATCTTTCATACAGTTAAAACATCAAAAGTTTTAATACCAGGGTTAGGTCAAAATTAATTTTGTATTATCAAATGATGAATCACCAACATAACCAGAGATTTTTCAGCATTCACATATAAACAAATAAATGCACATAACATCGCCTTTACTTTAATGAACCAAAGAAGTCTAGTTTTGGAGCACTATAGGATTCTGTTCAATCAGGAGTACTGTAGCTTTGGCTTTAATATCTGACAAATGATCATCATCAGTATTGTGATTTAACATTAATGAGCTCTTCTGGATCTGAATTTTGTATGGATACACTCAGGGCAAAAGAAGACTTGGGGGCTGTAAAAACCCAGTTAATATGGGTTTGTGTTATACAAGCAGAGGACCTGTGAACTTTCAAGTCTGTGACAGTATTTCTATAAAGTTTTAGCCCAATATAGTCTGTGACTGCCACACCAATTACAAGTCATTAAAACACATTGAATTGCAGTCTTGATGGTGAGAAACCTGAAATTATGACCACCCAAGATCTCTTCAGTACTCAGCTAAAGGTCTCTGTCCATTTTAATGTGACATAGTTCTTTACTGCTGGCACTAGGATGATTTTGCTGGTGTTTTCTATGAAGACTGAAAGCAACAGTAGTTAGCTCTCTTCCCTGGGTTAGGATAAAGTGCATTGGTGAAAGCAGTCTAAAACTTGGACTTTTGCTATCTGGGCTGGCCTCTGAAGAAAGCAACACTACACTCCATTGGACTGAGATTTTAAACTAAGTTTAGATTATCTTCAGATATTTTTCAAAAGATAATAATGTGTTATGCCCAAATGCAGAAAAGTGAGGGACTTTTCTAGCTTTCAGAGTCTCTTATCTTCTTCTGTGTTTTCTATTGTTCCTAAAATGAGACTTTTGAAGTAACCAGTATTTGAGAATATTTAATTAAGATAGATTACCTCCTGAGTTCTATCACACCAAAGCCTGTAGTACTGTTCCATAAAAAAATCCTAGAAATCTGCACAGGACACACAGATAAGCCAAGACTTAAATCAGAGACAGCTTTCTGTAGCAGCACCTGAAGGCCAGTGGTATCWACATTTACACAGAGGCTCTGGACACCTCTGTGTAGTTATCTGAACCATGCACCTAATGACTTGTGTTCTCTCTTCTTCTAGTTCTTTGCTAACAAACAAACATTTTGCAATGAAGACCAAAAAGGGAATTTTGAGTKTTTCCTGCTGATCAGTTTTTGACCAGCCTTTTATTTCCCATTGCATTGTGCAAAATTGTTATAAACTCAGAGCTTTTCATGATCTTTCATCTTCAAAGTTTTTTAGAAGAACTAGGAGAATAATTTTTAAAATATCTTGTTTTTTGCAGGATCTGGATTTCAACTCACTCTGAGTTCACCTTGCTTTGTAAAGAAATAGGATAGCTAGCAAAGTTACTCTGATTCAGTATCTTGAGTTTGAATTATTCTGCAGCTCACACAACAACAGCTGCTGTGGAAATCAAACAGAATCAGGCTTTTTCAGAAGTTAGACGAGATTCTTAACTGTCCATGCCATGCAACAATACATTCATCTTGGCTCCAGCCTGCTCGGCCAAAATAACACGGTGCTTTGGAGCATGTCAGTACAGCTGTGCTTCAGTGTATGCTAATAGCTCTTCCTCCCACTCTTCTCCTACTCCTTCCCTTGGCACAGAGCTGCAGCTGTAGGAGGGTAAGGAGCAGAGGTGAAAAAACCTAAATGAGCCAAAGCTAATGTGCTTCAGAGCTTCTACTTCCCTTCAGATTTGCTGAAGGAAAGAAGTGCCACGGAGAAGAAATACAAGTGAAAACACAATAGCAGAGGAGATGATGTCAAGGAATCTGGAATAAGGGAGCTCTAAAAGGGGTATACACCAGGTTAAAGTATTCTGTAAAGAAAAAAAAAAAGACCACTGAGTGGTGCAGGACAGCCATGAACTCCAACACTGAATCACTGGGTAGATTGGTGTATCTCTCTTGGAATTCTCCTCTTGGCTASCACTTTGTTATTGATCAAGTTTAATATAATCTTACAAGGCAATGCTTCATGGAACCAAAKCACGGGGGACTCAGATGGTTAAGGYAGGATAGATGACTCTACAGAGGTACACAGGCCACAAAAAAACAGTAAAGCCATTAATAGTCATAAATTCCAATCAGGATAGCAGCAATCATTTCTAAGCTGGGCTATTCAGGTTAGGGCAAACTCCATCAAGAAGTCATGYTAATTTGGGTACCTAGTGAGACAACTTCTACACAGTACTTCTGCCACATGAAGTCTAAGGGTTTCCCTGTCCTTAGGGTATAAAGCAGAACTGYAGGCACAGAGTTAAGAGCACCTAAATGTTGATCACAGAATARCAGAATAACAGAGCATGCTGAGTTGGAATGAACCCACAAGGACCACTGAGTACAAGTCCTGACCCTGCACAGGACCATCCCCAAGACTCACACCATGTGTCTGTGAACACTGTTCAGAATCTTCTTGAACTTTGTCAGGCTTGGTGCTGTGACCACTTCCCTGGGGACCCTGTTCCAGTGTTCAAGCACTCTCTGAGTGACTAACCATTTCCTAATATTCAACCTAAACCTCCCCTGACACAACTTCAGCCCATTCCCTCAGGTCCTGTCAGTAGTCACCAGACAGAAGAGATCAGTGTCTGYTCTTCCTCTTGCCCTGATGARGAAGTCATAACTGCAATGAGGTCTCCCCTCAGATTCCTCCAGGCTGAACAGAACAAGTGACCACAGCCACTCCTCYCACAGCTTCCCCTTGAGGCCCTTCACTGTTGTTGTTGCCCTCCTTTGGACACTCTCTAACAGTTTAATGTCTTTCTTACATTGTGTCACCAAAAACTGCTCACAGGCCTGCAGGTGAGGCTGCCCCAGTGCAGASCAGAGCAGGACAATCCCCTCCCTTGCMCAGCTGGCCATGCTGTCCCTGATGTCCCTCAGGACAGGGCTGGCCCTCCTGGCTGCCAGGGCACTCCTGACTCGTGYTCAACTBTYYRCAGACCAGGGCCCCAGGTCCCTTTTCATGGCTCTGCTTTCCAGCCTCTCATTCCCCAATGTGTTCATACACCCAGGATTGCTCCACCCCAGGTGCAGAATCCAGAATTTCCCTTGTTGAACTTCATATGGTTGGTGATTGCCCAGTCCTCTGATTTGTGAGGTGTCTCTGCAGGGCCTCTGTGCCTTTGAGGGAGTCAGCAGCTCCCCCCAGTTTTGTATAATCTGTGAACTTGCTCAGCATCTCTTCCAGTCCCATGTCCAGGTCGTTAATGAAGATGTTGAAGAGCACAGGGCCCAGGATGGAGCCCTGTGGAGCCCCACTGGTTACAAGTCCCGAGTCTGATGCAGCCCCATTCACCACAACCCTTCATGCCTGACCCATTGGCCAGTTGCTCACACACCTCAGGATGTGTTTATCCAGTTGTGGGCTGGACATTTCATCCAGAGGATCCTGTGAGAGACAGCATGGAAAGCTCAAATGAAATCCATAAAGATAACACCARCTGGCTTCCCTTGATCAGCTGGGCAGGTTACCTTGTCAGAAAAGGAAATCAGGTTTGATTTTCAGGTTAATGTGCAGAAGTGTACATGAGCTTCCAGTGCCTGAGCTTCCATTACAGGCAGTGGAGAATTAGAGATTCAGCTTTTTTAACTCAGTCACCTCTGTCATTTGCTAAGTTACCGAGTGTCCCACTAACACGGAGCTGTCACAACTGTAGAGGAGCGGCAGCTATGGCAGAAGATTTAAGGAAGAGCTGTACACTTTGGGAGAACAGCTGGAAGCCAGGTGGGATATCCTGTGGCATTAGGTGCTTGTATTTAGGCAACTGAATCAAGCATTCCTCCCAGGGACTGGTGGCACCAATAGAGCTCACTTCTCAGCAGGATCTGCTTTAGAGAGATGTCYGTGGTTCTCCTGAATAGAAAGCTTTGGGCTTGAATCACTTGGCCACATATTGATTTCTGGTGCCTTTTGTGAGGCCCTAACAATATTTCTCCAGAAGATTAAGGCCATCTTTCTGCCCAGACTTTCTTCTGCCCAGATATCTTTCTTTCTGATTATCTGTTACAATTGTCTGTGGGTGATATCTGCTGAGGAAAGATAAGCATTGTATAGGGTCAAACTGGCAGAGTTGTGATTATATCTGACTCTTTTGATGGTGGCCATGAATAACTTTTAACAGCGGTTCAGCATCTAAGCTGATGGAAAAGGCAACTCTCTTTTGTTTGATTATATTTATGTAGGTATAAATATGTAGAGGAGTTTKATTTTTTCCTAAATCATAAAGTTCAAAGAAAATCCCCTTTAATGTGATATAAAATGGGAATATATTTTTCTTCCCCTTTTTCAAGAGGAGCAAATTTGCAAGTATTCTGATTCAAAGCTTTCACATGTAGATCTTCTTTAGTAATTGGGATTGTTCTGGTTGCCATAAATATTTAGAGATAAATCAGATCTCTAAGGGAAAGGATCATTGGCACTAATTCTATTCATTTATCCAAAATAAGCTCAGTGGTGTAGATTCAACARTCTTACCCTCTGCTTTGAAATATCTCCAAGTTATTTTACTTCTTTTCTTCTTTTCCTATGATTTTGGCTTATATTGACATGGATGTTGCCACCTGTAAAAAGGACTTCTGTATTCAGAATCCTGTCACAGCTTTCCCTCCCTGTTGTTAATTTCAGTGTTGATCTGGGTGGTCTGGAAGAGAAGAATTAAAGAAAATTAAAAGTATGCTGAATTTATTTGATGACATTTCAAGGAAAAATATCGGAATAGTAGAGAGAGTGAAGACTGTGTCAGCAGATCCATGATCTGCACTCTCTCCCCCATTCTCTATCCCTCTCTTTCCTCATCTTCCCATGAATATGGKTTAGGATGTCTCTGGATCTCTTCCCTCTTCCCTTCACAGCTAGTAGAAAACCTATTGGTTGGATACACTCACAAGAACAAGGAGATACAGAATTGAATGACTTCAGGATGGAGATGTGATTCAAAAAGGAAATAATCCAATATAAAAACGTCAGGATTCCATTCCAAAAACTTCTTCCTATAGTCCTTTCTCTATTCTGGTTATATTTTTCAGTGAAAGTGGCTGAAGTTACTGGATTTCATACTGAGATCAAGAGGGAGGCTAGGAAGCCGCTGTGGATTTTGCAGGGGTTCCTACGGATTGATGGGGTGTGTTAACAGAACTAAAACTTTCTGTGCTATTGGAATGCTGTGCAAGATAGAAGAAGGTACTGATTTTCTGTCTTGGTGAAATAGAAGTCCCAGGAAAAATCTTTGTAGTTTAGATTTTGATCAAGTTTTCCAGAGATAGATACCTAAATACCATCTAAGTTGGCCTCCATGTGCCCATAGTTTTCTGCTTTGTTTACTTTATGTTTCTGGCTGCTTAATTTGAGTGGTTTTCAGTTATATTTGGATATTTTTCAAAAGTCACAGAAGTATTTGGTAACTTTTGACTTAAATTCTTTTATCAATTCTGACTGAATTTTCAGGCAGATTGAATGTCTAATTTCAGAATGTTWCATTAAATCTCAATAGCTTAAAGTTCCTAATTAATTCAGATGCTTTAAAATATCTTAGTATCAACCAGTATAGGTCTTCTGTAATACTGACTTCTGGTGATTATCAATGACACAATGTTTGGAAAAGAAAAAAAAATGTCAGTCTCTCTCAACTATCTGTGCTACAGGCTCAATAAACATGGGGTTTGTAATATAAATCTGGGATGTTAATCAAAGATCTGTACACTTCCCCATCTGCTCTGATAGTAAAACCCCTGCTGCTAACATTATACAGAGAAATACAATTACTTGTCTTATAACTAGAAACATTAACAAACACTACTGGATGCAAAAAGCAAATAAAAGCACAAGCCAGACACCCACAAATTATTAGTCTATGCAGATAACCTTCTGTCTACAATTAAAAATCTGGCATTTGAAGCACTAATGTCACTCAACCTATCAGATTTTGGAACAGCCTTACATTTTAAAATCTATCAGTCTAATCAGATGTCTGTTATCTGACATTACTCAAGAACTTACCAGGTCTTTGGAATCAGAATTGGAAAGACAAACACAATTTATATTCTGATCAAACTGGCCTATATGACATCATCAAAGATAAGATGAAACTCATCATCTCATGTCTCTTGGCTGAGAAAATCGCTAGCATTTGACAAGTCTGTTTCATTTTATTGTTATTTTTGCAGAGGAGGAAAGAGAAGGAAAGAGGGTAGTTGAGCACTTCCAGATGACCAAGCCATAACCTACAGAAAATTATTCAGAAGGTATACTAAAAAATTGATATTAAATCCTCATGGAAAATCTACAGAAATAGATGAGTACTACACTGGAGATTGTCAGCTAAAATGAGCAACACCTGAACCTACAAGACACAGGGTTGGGATGTGAAAGTTATTAAACATCCCTGGTTCTGAGGTCTGCAAGAACCATATATGAAGTTCTATTAAGAAAGAGGTGGATGCTTCATAAATCATCCTGTGATACTAGAAAAAGGAAAGGACACTGAAAAATGCATAGTTGGCATGATCTTCTGATGGTTTTAAAAGACTAAATTCAATAGTGTCTCTCCTGACAAAGGACAGTCTTATGGGGTGATCTCTGAAACTGAGCATTCAACCTACCTGAAAATTACTAAGACTTATTAAAAGAATTTAACTTATCTGCTGTGCTACTTTTCAAAGACTGTGCAGAAATGAGACTTGAATGGACCAAGCTAGACTTGAGGCCAACAATTCAGTTGGTGTCATATGCAGTACAAATTACATGGATCCCTTAATGTGTATGAGAGGAAGAAGAAAAAAAATATGAAGGAAAGGGATTCTTGTCAGTTAAGGCATTTCCTAAAGTCTAAGAAGTTTTATTTTGGAATATCTRTCTATTTATTTATAGAATTTGAGTAGTTTAATGTTAATTTAAACACTAAGGTATTGTTGATTTTGTTTTAACTTTCTGATATAATTACTCATTCAGATCACTTGAGATCCAAGCATTTTGCTTTATATTTGAATGACTTTGTTTTATGTTTCAAATGACTGTGGAACAAGAAGTRTAAATAACAGGAAAAAAATCCAAATGAATTATTTGTTTAGGAAAATAGCCACATTTCTATAGCACTAAACATTTAAAAGTGTAGTATGTGCTCCCTAGATTTAAAACATAAATAAGGGTTTTTTTCACAATATATAGAGGTAATTATTTTCCCTTCAATTTATAGCAGATCTATTGACTTCAGTAAATTGCTCTTGGTTTGCACCAAAGTAACAGACCAAAATTTGACCTAGGGTTTTCAACATTTCTTTTAAATCTAAATTTATAATAAAGCACAAAAAATTCTTAATGATSAATTGTTTTGTTGCTAGGCAGTCTGGCCCTGATGGGCTGTTAAAGTTTGATTTACTCTGCTGATCCATGACCTTTTTCTCTGACAACTCATTCTTTATGATTATATATTTATATTATAGAGGCACATAAAGGCTTCTGAGGTGACCAGGGCTTTATTGTGCTGTTAGGCATTATCTACACATGCATAAAGAAAAATCTTCTTATTCCAAAGAGTTCATTATTCATGCAGCAGGTGGGTCTTTTCAGAGAGCTGAGTGAAATGGAGGACTAAGCTTTGGCTGCCCTGAACTGCTCTTCCCTGTGTGCTGTGCTTTCTGCTCTGTGTAGGAGGGATGCAGGTGCTCAGCAGCCATCCATCCCCTGGCTACCACCTGCAGCACAGAGACACAGAGAGCTGGAGGGGACCAGAAATCAACTTTTTATCTGATCTTGCCAAGAATGACAGGAACTGAGTGAAGGAGCCTCTTGACTCCTCCATGTCCTCAGAAAGTTCTTTGTGTGCAGCAAAATTAGTTAAATTAATTAAAATGGATKAAATTAGTTGAAGTAGGCTAAATAGTATAAAAGTTATTGGTAGAGAAGGAAAAAAACCTGAAAATTTGTTAGTATGGACGTTCAACCCCTGAGTCTGTAACTATTGAGGTTCCTGCCTCGTGCTCCCCAGCCTCACAGCTATTTACAGCAGATGGGCTTGTGAGTGCAGAGATGCGTGAAAACAAAAAACCACAACAAAACAGAAAAAGGAAAACTGTGAAATATTTATTTTGAGAACAGAACAAGCATGCAAGTATGATTTCCCAAAATAGTACAAGACAAAAAGGCTCTCAGTCCTCAAAACCTTGGTAGGGCTCTGTGAAGTTATTTCACCTGAGATGTTTGTGTTTCCTTAGCCAAATGCTGCTGTCTCATATCCCAAAGAGGCTGTGCCACAAAAGGCATATGAAAATTGGTTGCTGAGTTTCTACCTGACTCACAGGGCTCTGCAGGCAGGACTGTGAGTGAAAATGGTTGATCACCACAGGTGCTACCCCAGTTCACTACTCAAGCAACATCAGCTTGAGTTACAGACAGGGCAGAAGGGGTGCTCCTCATCCACCCCTGCTAAGCACACATACACGACTGTTACTTGGGGGAAATCTTACAGACTACTTCTGCACAAAATTAGGTACAAAAAATCTCACTCTCTTTAGCCCTCTGCCTTTCTATGAAATGTGTGTTGCTTTTAGACCAGTTTTTGAGGTGTTAAATAAATCTAGGTGGGCGGAATAAAGGCCAATGCATCCAGATTTATCAARACTTTTCTCTGTATTCTCTTTTCTTGGCTTTCCTCACCTTTCATAAGAGAATTGCTCATAATAGAGAATGACAATCCAAAAAACCACATAAGCTCCTGGAAGTGTGAATTTCAGTTATGAATCTCAGCTTTGTCTTGCCTGATGCTACACTTGAGACATTGAAAAACAGAAGTCTACTCTTAATCTCATTTAAGATGTTATAAATCATGGATTATTCCACTGAGCTCAATGTAAATTTGTGGTGAAGCTGATCTGAGTAATAAATATCTAGCTCATAGACTTGAGCAAAACAAGTTGGGCTAGTAACTGAATATGTTRTCATGAGTGCTCTGAGTTATATATGCTGGAAAAATTACAAGATGGCTTCCTTCTAAGAATGATGGTTTTCCCTCTTGCTTTTGTCCACTTTTTGCAGTGCTGTCTCCTATACCAGTTCATTATTTCTTCTCCTTGCTCCATTCCTACCATTTTCAGGCWGCAGTTTACTTTTCTTATGTGCAGATAATTGATACTTTGGACTCAAGGCAGAGTTATATAAATATAAATACTTGACCATACTGGACCAGATGATGTAACTGAGTTTGCCCAGTGTTGACTTATTCCTGCAGTGGAGTCAACCAGGTCTTAATCAGCCACATAAAGTCTTGTTATATCTCTTGCATTTCCCCCCCTTCACTTTGACACTTCATGCTCATCTGCCAGCCAGTATGACTGCTTTTCTCATTCCATGTAAGTCTGTGTTTGCAAGCAAATGTACCAAATTGAGGCTAAATTTTCTGCAAGATTTTATCTGCCAGCTGCATCTGCCTATTTGCTGTGTCTATCCCTCCTGTCTGCCAGCTGCTCTCAGAAACCAGCTTCTTGATAGCCACAAGGTTCAAACTTAACAGCTGCTCCCACTTTTGCGCTGTACCTCCATGTTTGGTTTTTTCCCTCACTTTGTACTCAAGCAGGGAAAAACGAYAGAAAGACCCAGGTGTTGCCTCTTTTCCCACTTGTGCCATGTGATTCCTGTCGAATGACTGTGATCATGGGTCAGGATTCTTTTGTATTTTTTACCTTTTAGGAACAACCTGCAATTCCCTTCTCAAGTGGAACATTTCCGGATAACACAGCAAGATGTGGCAAAGACTTCAAGAAACKATGGTCTCATAAAGATGACATGAAAGGAGATTTTGAAGTGAGGGTAAAGGTAATAAAGGTCAAAGCTATAATTATCTCCATGTAGAGGTATTAAGACTGAGTACTGCATAATCTTACATCTGAWACCTCTTAATATATTCAGACACATTAACATACATTCCTCTGCCTGTGTTCTGAGCCAGCCAGCTCTGTAAGCAGGAAGGAACTGGMACAGGGCACATTACAGTGAGGCATTACACATTCTAATGGATCCACTCTGAGCCAATCGCACCAAGGACCTGTGCAAATACAGCCTGGATGTTTCCTTCCAGCTGCCTGGGCTTGTGTCTTTCCCCCTTATTGCTGAGCCTCCTAAGATAGGAACTGTACATACTTTTACCTCTTCCTCTCAGATGAAATGCATGCTTTCTCCATTTCCCTCATGGACATTAAGAGAATTTTCACACCTTCCATGTGATCCCCTGGGATTCTCAAAGACTCGTGTTTGCATTCATTCCCATACTTTTGATTATGAAAACTCTTTTGATATCCACATGATTTTACCTTTCTTTACTATTATGAATTGTATTATGATGATCCTAATTCTGTGATTTCTTATCAGAGACCAGGAGGATTTGTGGACTTAAATAGCTGCATAAGGATATTGAGGATATGAGCCAAGGCTGCATGACAGTGTTCTTCTGTGTCCTAAGCAGAGAAGGGCATTATATGCAACTTTTGAAAATACATGGGGTCAACCTCTCTGTGTATCCCTATTCTGTGCATCACACAATCAATCACTAGAACTCTATGGAATTTCAACAAAGCTGTAAACATATACATCATGTCACATGATAACTGTGCCTGTGTTCTCCGGAGAGGACCCTTAGACGGTCGCTTGCAACAGTATCTGAGGGTGTAAACAACACCTGACTGCTACACTTGCATTTACCCATTAATATGGGTATCAAAGAAATGGGAGATATGGGCCTGTGTATTCTTGATGTTCCTTAGATTTTTCATTTTTGGAGTCAAGCATAACTTAAGTCACTATTGAAGGACTGTGCTCCTCTCCCTGAAATTGTTGGGGAAACTTTTACCATGTTGGGGGAAGGAAGAGCATGCCTTTTACTCATGATGACCAAACATGAAAATGCTTCAACCCATCAGGAGAAAAAGGGCTTTGGAAACATGGGCTTCAGTATGGTCTGAAGGGGCTTAAAACTGTTTTGTCATAATCAAATACTTTATCTTTCTCTATACACTGCCTGAATGTTGATTGGCTATTTTGTGGAAGTTGTAACACCTGTATTACATAAACTTTGATATCAATATCCCACTTGGATATCCTTGGCTTCTATGTTAGTAAAAAGAATGATGAGTAGAAATTTTTGACCAAAGCTTTTCTGACACAAAATGTTAAAATATTTGAGCCCTTATCTTTGCCAGTTACGGCATGACAAAGACAAAGATTAAACCGTTAATCACACACAGGCCTGTAAAAATTCTGTTTTGATCATGAGACAGTACTTGAAGTGATGATGTGCCAGTACTGTTATTTTGACATGATAAAGTAATACAGAGTATCTGTTTCATACTTTCAGCTCTTGAACTTCTCTTGAAAGGAAAGTGAAGAATGAGAGACTACAAAAACATATAATGTAAACATGACTGTATGACAAACCTCAGAAAGGAATGAAAGTTAAGTGTTGAAAGCCTGCTGATGTTTCTTTTATCCTTTTCTTGCATGAGTCATGCAAACCTCTGTTGTTTCTCTTCCACTTACTGATTTATTGCTTGATGGTACTCTTGAAATTGAAAACTTTCTTGGATGCTGCTTTAATATTTGCCTTCTTAAATTCCCTTTTTAAGCATTAACATAAACAACTTCACTTCTTGTTCACTGCAGTTTAAAACTTTAATAATTGTATTGATTTCCAATTAACAAATATTTATTCATTATTATTTTTAAGCAGAGAGGAAAAATAAAAGAACGACTGCTTTGAAGCATCATCCCTGATGGTGACAAAAACTTGATCCCAGTGGTCAGCCAACTGGTAACTCAGGTAGGGTCAACTGCAGCAGATTGCTCAAAGCTACAGCAGACATCAGACAGTCCAAGTCTTGAGGAGGACTGCAACGTTGTTCACAAATTATAAGAGAATTCTGTCATCTCCCATCAAAATGTGGGATGTAACAGAAGTCTGAAGGGATAGGGAGTAGCTGCAGCATGGATGTCCTGCCTATATTGCCACATCTTTATCTGCCATCCAACCAACTGCATGAACCAAATGTCTCTGATAGACAGGTTTCTCCTTAAAGTCACTGACTGTGAGAGGGGTGAGGCACTGGAACAGACAGAGAGGTTGTGGTTGCTCCATCCCAGGTGGTGTTCAAGGCTAGGTTGGAAGAGGCTTTGATCACCCTGGTCTACCATTACAGGAAAAAGAGGAACTAGATGAACTTTAAGGTTCATCACAACTTAAATCATTCTGTGTCTGAGATTAAATCTACACTGCAAAGAGTGACAGATGCAAGCTCACTCAATTCACCAAGGGCAGTGTGTGATCACATCACTGCAATATAAATATATTATTTAACAGAAAAGGAGATAGGATTTAGATTGGATAGTAGGAAAAATTCCATACAGAAAGCATTGTCAAACTTTGGAACAGGCTGCCCAGGGAAGTGGTGGAGTCACTATCTCTGGAATTATTTTAAAGATGTGTAGATATAACACTTAAGGACATGGTTTAGTGGTTGACTTGGAGTGCTGAGTGAACCATTGGACTTGATAACATTAAAGATCTTTTCCAGCATAGATAATCTTATAATTCTTAGATTCTAGGATGCATTAGCTGGGGTTTGGCTCCCAATTGACAGCCAGTCTGGCATGGCTGCTGGCTCGTGTCTCCTGTTGTGGGCCAGGGCACGGGGCAGGCTCACGCTGGCTCGTAAGSAATCCTGTGGACATATCCCATGCTGCTTCTCTGTTGAGTGGGTGCAGCCACCAGTAGTGCAGTCATTCCTGAGGGATTGGGATTTAAAAGGGCGTAGGCAGTGCTTGGCAGGCTGTAAGTTTGAGGTATTGGTTAATTAAATTCCTTGTAGGTTTTCCCTTCATGATAATGCTAAATCCAGGGATAAGTTGTCCTGGCAACAGCTTTGGCTACCGTTCTTTCCACCCTTGCTTTTAGGATTGTGATTAGAGGTACTTGAGTATGTAAATCACCATCTGAGGCTGGTGGATGTATTTATTTATTTCACAGAAAGTGGTGCCCATATGAATTGAAAATACGGTGCACTTTCACTTGTGTTTGAATAATAAAACAATGTACTCACTCTTCAGAGCTCAATCTTTAGCCAACAACATATATATTATTCATTGTTTCAAAATGTAATAAAGATACATACTTAATATCTGCTTTCCAATTAAACTTTATGAGTGGGGGCTGACTGTGGTTATATTTTTTGGCTGTGCTTTTTAATTTTCTTCTAATGCCTCCCTGGGAATTCAAGAGGCAGCTTCAAGCATAAACATGTTGAGTGTTAAAATAGTGCAGTGTATTTTATGGCCAAAATTTTATGGCCACACAGATTTGTGGGGCTTTCAAATGTGGTGACTGAAAGTAGGCGTTGAACCTGCTACAGCTGATTTCTTCAGTAAGTTTCAGTATTTGCAATTTCAGGTAAAGCCAATGGAACCAGGGGTAAGTGGTCTGGTCTTTTTTTGTTTGACAAATAGTGTCAATTATTGAAAACTGTGGATTCTCGGTACTCCTACAGATCCAACCACTTATTCTTATTCTTATTCTTATTCTTATTCTTATTCTTATTCTTATTCTTATTCTTATTCTTATTCTTATTCTTATTCTTATTCTTATTCTTATTCTTATTCTTAATTTTCACTTATGAATCCTCAGAGAGAAAAGTGAGATATGCACCACAGGGTTGCATACTTTGCTTTAGTTGGTTCTGTTTATATTTTGTTCTTTACAAAAATTACAATTTTAGTCTCGGGCACTTCTTCTGGGAGAGGGGTAACTAATGAAAGTGGTTCCTCTTTGTAGGCATGTGCAAGTTTTTTTACTGCCTTCATCTTGTTCTTCCCATGATTAAAATCCTGTCAGATGACACTT
The DNA here is from genome assembly GCA_014549065.1 of Cardinalis cardinalis. NCBI lineage: Eukaryota > Metazoa > Chordata > Aves > Passeriformes > Cardinalidae > Cardinalis > Cardinalis cardinalis. The sequence goes on along the minus strand of JACDOX010000058.1, from coordinate 136,825 downwards.
TGGCACATCTGTGAGCCTGTGTGGCTGAGACATTGGAGACAGAGGTCATTGTCTGTTTTGGAGGAGACAGTCCCCTCCTGCCAACAGGCTGCTGGAGCAGGGCAGTAGCAATAGCAAATGACTAATTGGGATGCTTGTGTGATTTAGAAAATACTATATGACAGTATTTATACTTTGCTTTAAATGACCCACATTATTCTGTATACAATGGCTTGAGATGGAACAGTGACTGTGTCTATAATTGGGTTTGTTTCATTGGTTTGTTTTTCCTGCCTGAAGCCAGCAAAGATTTTCTCTATCTGAAATACAAGTCAGTGGCCATACTGGAAGGAAAAATTGGAAGAACAAATGCAGCTATCACATGCTATGACTAARTGCCTAAAGAGCTGCTGAATAAGGAAATAGAGGATGCATCAGTTTTGAAATGACAAAACTCCAATAAGGACATTTACACTGGTTAACAGAGGCTGAACTGTCAATATGTCAACCAAACATGCAACATGGCTCAGGGCAGGTGACAATGGCTGTGAAATCAAGATATCCAGACCCCCTGATCTGGCACTTTGTGTAACTGGTGAGTTATGGATGCACTTTCCTTTGGTCTGTCTAGCCAATGCCATTGGAAAGGGGATGCCTCTAAGAACTGCTCTCCTAAGGACTGTTATTTATGTGCCTGAATAATTTCTTGAAGGGATTTGCTATTTTCCTGTGGCTGCAGAAAAAGTCTAAGGAAATTTGCATCAAAACTCAGCCAATAAAGTTATGTCATGTAACACTCTCCTTTATAGCTCCTTCAGTTCAACCTGGCAAAGAGGAAAAGTAATAGGTTGAGGTATTTTTGAAGTAATTTGAGGTAGCCCTYCTATTTTCATGTCTCCAATATGAAAACTGCAGAAGCTGTTGCTGAAGACACAGCTGGCTGTCTGAACTAGACATTGATGAGGTGACATACCTGTGGTTGGCTGGTAGCCCAGTCTGCAACACAATTGAGTGTGTCTAAATGGAGATCTCCAGCAGACTAAAGAGAAAAGATGGTCCTGTTAGCAATTCTGTGCCAAAAACCACGTGAAAATATTTTCAAGGAACAAGTAAAAGGGCTGTGCACTTTCCAGAATGATGATAGGAAATGGGAATCAAGAGTTAGAAAGGCTTCTGTCTCTGAGAGGCAGTGGGTCTGTTGGTGATGAGGGGTATGGACAGTGGGGAAGGGGTTAAAACCAAGAGAGCTCAATAAACTTTTGAAGAAGGGAAACTAAAGTAAAGAGAGAGCATTCTGCACATGAGCAGAGCACTTGGTAAGAGGGGTAGCTCTTTTGCTGTGGAAATCTGATTCTCTTACTAAGGAGACAGGTGAAACAAAGTTTCAATCCTCAATACCGGAAAAGCAGCCAGATTTGTGGAGAAGGAGGATGCTACCAGAGGAGGTTAAATTAATAAAAAAATGAATTAAAATGAGAACTCAGAATAATGTAAAAAGGTCTTGAGAATAAAATGAATCAAAGTATCAAGAGACATGGAAAGGAGATCTTTGATTAGCTTTATGCCAATAACTGGAAGATGGAATGAAAAGTAGTAAGGATTTGAAATTATTTCCATGTAAGAATTTATGAATTAGCTTGACATTTATCAAGCCTGATAGGAAGGTCTGTGTGGCTGAAATTTTTTTTAAAAAGAACCCCATGGTGATTTTTGTGAGTGGACTATGCAAAAAAGACAAATTCTTSTGAAATTCACATACAAATTGCCAGACTAATCACAACTTGACAGCATCTGTAGCAGATCACCAAGGCAAGACAGACAGCAGGATGACTGACCTCTCATTTTACAGCAAGGAAAAGCTGTACTAACATGTACTGTGGGAGACTGTGTGACATACGTTTGAGTTTTCATGCTGAAAGAAGATAAAAGTTCTTTATTTTTAGCATCTAAGCTTGGGGAACTCTAACTGAAACATCATTTTGAAAGATTAAGAAATAGATCACAAACCTGAAAGATAGGGTTGCTTAGTTACAAATGATTTTTGCTTGATTACATTTGCAAGCAAAATAACAGCAGTAAGATCAATGGACTAAAATAGATAGTTGATGTTTTAAAACTTTCTGTTCCACAGAAATGAAAACAATTAAGAGGTAAATCAGGTGTGGAAAAGACTATCAACAAACTGATGAATTATTATCAAGAGAGGATGCAAAATGTTTCACTGCATCCTTGAATGCCACATTCTGACAATGGAAAAAGAAGACTTTGCCACTTTTGAAAACAAAGCAAAAGGGTCAGAAAGCTTGAGTCAGGGGTGAGGTGAAAGGTCTCTACAAAAGCACTGAAAATCAGTGGGGCCTTTATAGGGAAAAAATTTGACATGTATCATGGAAGCAGGTAACGTGTATTTCAGTGCTGCTATGTGTGAATATTTCATAATATTTCCGCAGGTTTTACCACAATGGTGAAGCAATGAGTAACCAGCAACCAGGTACAACTTAGCAAGAGCCACGATGAAGATTCTTGCTTGTCTCTGAGGTGAAAATTTAAATTGCTTTCTAAAAGCAGTTTAGTTCAGATGGGGTTAATCCAACAAAATGTTTTATTTCTTTCMTGTAGTTSATCTTTTGCTTATACAAAGAACTGTTCCTATGCTTGCTTTATTTTCTCAAGGAATTAAAGACATTGGAGGGTCTAGTCAGGATCATGATCTGGTACTGACGTCATAGTTTGGTACAATGACCCACAAATATTAAGTAGAAGAAGTAGATGGTTTTTTGCAGAGCATTTGGTTCTGTTTTCTGGGATGTGTGCACATATACTGCTTTYGTGGACTTTGCCATCACTCAGCTCTGAGCTTGAGTCATAATCCACTGTGTAAAATATTTGTATTTCAAGGTCTTTGAAGAAGAAATTTGTTTCTGGAAAYCTAAAATATATCCAGAGTCTGTGATATGGGAAGAAAATTGAGTTGTTGGAGGCATTGATGAGACAGCGTGAACATAAAAATTATCTCTTCTTGTAATATATACATATTTTAGCTACTTCCTATGCACCCTGAATCCTGTGTGCTTCTTTCTCTTTTTCTTGGCAGGGTTCTTAGCTGAGGTTATTGACAGAGAAGTTTAGTGCAAAAGTCAGTATCTAATAAGTTGCTAAGACTTTACTGGAAAACTGAGGGATGTTTCCTCGACTCCAGGCTGTCAGACAGAGAAACAAGCATCCTGCAGCTTTGAAACTGCATCTTCTCTGGTTTTGTTGCATCTGTATTGCTTAAAGAGATGGCTACAAAGACAGAGGAAACTAATTGGGCTCTAAAGGAAACTCTCTGTTTTTTCAGCCTGGAACAGCCTSGACAACCAAAGTTATGAGGAACTTYTTCCAGCTGCAAGCCAGCTGTGCAAGAATAGGGAAAAAGACCTTACAGGGTTTTATATTTCTATCCTGCAATGACAGCACACCTTCCATGATGTATCCACAGAGGTACACGTGCATCCAGGGAAGTTGTGTCTCTGCAACATCCCTCACTTGACCTCTTCATTTGGTAGTTAAAATTAATCCTTCAGGGCTATTGGTTCAGCTCGGGACAACTGCCCAGCAAAGTGGCTACCAGTGAACTCTCAGTATCTCAATAAAAATACCTCAACATTTTAGACTGAGAAGTCCATTAGCTGCCATTATGCTGCCTGTGAACCCTCATTGTCCTTCTTCTCCTTTAATTTTGAACACTTTCAGTTGGAGAAAAAATAAATCCTCTATGAGTGTCCTTTGTAGCCCACAGGGTAACCTTAGCTGCCCATCCTTGTGTCTTATGCTCTGTTGAAGCTGGCCACATTGCCCATTTTGCGGCTGGTGTCTGAAGGCATGAGRTGTATTGTGCTAATACAGGTGGTGTCTGATCCATGCATATTCCCCAGGAATAAGGTACTTGGGACATCTTCAGCTGAGGCAATTCACCTGGCTGGTAGTTCACTCCCTTCTCCACAGGCCCTTTGGATAAGACCTGCTGGCCACTCAGGGAAGGARATGTGCAACTATCAGCAGTGCCCTGATCTGGGTTCCCAGGACCTCTCTGCTCCCAGGAGCCTGGCATGACTCCCATGAGACAGGAATGCTCCATTGTGAAAAATGGTATCTGAGAGCAGACTGGAGCAATTATCCTCTGGTTAATAACAAGAGTTATTTCCCATGGACTGCAGATTGCTCATCCATTAGTCATCAGAAGAGAAGATTCTGGAGGGAAATGTAAACTTCTCAGGTTTGTGAAGATAAGGAAATGTCTTAATTACAATTGTTGATATGACACCACCATCTTCTTGTCAATCTAAAAGTCAGAGAACACCAGATTATGAGGTGATATGCTGCCCACCTTTAGCTCAGTGGAATGGCCTCCACCACAGAGGACTGTTATAAATAATTTGGAAATTTTAAAAAAACTTCATATCCACAACTACTTCATATCCATGCCTTCATGATTTCATAGCTGTRGTTTCAGACATTCTGTTGCCGTTTTTCTTTATATAGGTGTCCCTGGCCTTTTCTATTTTGCTAAACTTTTTGCATTTGGACATTAAACCTTTAATGACCTCCTTCATGAGGTTTTGGTTCTTGTTCCTTTATTAGTAGTCTCAAATCCCAAATTTAATCTCTGAGTTAGTTCATTTCATTTGCAAGCACTGTAATCCCTTTTGTTTTTCTCTTCAGCCATATCCTCAGGCTTTTTACTTTTCTTCCCCTGTGTGTAGTTCTGTTCTCCCACAAGCTATTTCTCTGGAGTTTATTATTTCAATAAAATCACTGTTTGGATGAATTCTGTCCCATCAGGATAGGGTTTTTGTACATCAAAATGACATTTAACATCACAGAAGGAAAATCTTCCTTCTTTTTTCTTTATATAAGCTCTCCAGTCATTCAGTGAAGTCCCTATTCTGTCCTCTCCCTCCTTTGCTCTGAGTGAGTAATATGTAATACTGCAGAGGTTACTTTTACAAAAGTCACCCTGACCCTTTGTCCTACACCTTATATTAGTTCCTCTAATTTCTTGTCTGATTGCAGTGTGGTTCTGGTGACCTTGGTGCCTTGAAGTATGCTGATTTTTTTTTTTTTCCATGTTCGTTTCTTATATTGTAACTTAGAGATTTTACTGCAGCTTTTGTTTTACTGGACCCCACTTTTTTAACTTTGAAGGCCCTTGGCAAAATACTATAATTTTATAGGTCAGTACATCCTCCTGACCTGGAGAGAGCTCTGTACTTACAGCTGAATCTTCATCTGGGATTTCTCATGGTAAATTCGTTATTCTTGCATAGGCATGTCAGTGAATGTTTTTCACTGTGGAGTCTCTCATTCTGCAACATGATTTAAGATCCTCGCTGCAGCTTTGGCTAGTAAAGACCTCCATACTGTCAGTATGTGCTCTTCTTCCACGATCCAAAGGCTCTGTATTGTCTTTCCACTACCYTCAGACACATTCCTAATTCCTATTTAATCCAGGAATAGAGTTTAGGAGTGAGTGCAGCAAAACCAGGGTAGGGTTGACAGTTATGGACCCCATAACAGCCACAGAGGGAAYGAGGCATATCTAAGTGACTGATTGTTATACATAAAAAAATCTTCAGCAACCATAGATTATTTGTCTGCAATTCTACTCTCATTTTTCACTAGTTATTGTTAGTGTTATTTGACATTCCATCTTCCAATTTGCTGTGGTAATGGACTCAAGGCTGACAAACAAAGTGATGAAATACTGCTTATCTCAGCTTTATTTCTTTTCTGAATAAAACCCTTGTGGACAAAAACATCTTGGATAGAAAACTACTCACAGTAGTGATGCAATTCATGATCATCCACTATCTCAGCTCTCCTGAGCTGATCCTACAGCCAAAGTTATTTTCTATATTCCAACAATATAAAATTTGCTAATTGTCTCACTAATTGGTCATATGCCTTGCTTATTGTGTTGAAACAGGGTTTSCTACTCTCCCAAGTGTAGGAGATTGTTAGGTGTGTTCATTTCTGAAAACTCATGAATCACAAAGGTTTCACAGGTGTTTATTGTTGTTCATTCATGCAAGTTTTTGGTACAGGGAACAGGCTGGGAYTTGAGTCAGGACCTCCTGATACTGTGCCCTGTCAGGATTTGTCCTGGTTTAAACCAGGATCTTCTCCATGTTACTGGAAAGGATGGCAGAGTTATCAAGTTCTGCTGCATAAACTAATGATGGAGACACTGACCTTTCTATTGTGTTATTGGGAGAGGGAGAAACTCTAATTCTGGCCGAACATTTGAGTAGCATAGTCCAAGTAGAACAAGACTTCATAATATTATATTCTCTGGGAAGTTTTCTGAACTGTTGTCAGTCAGAAGGTTTCTGCTGAAGAGAGTCCCCCTTGTGCAAGAAAATCTGACAAGGTAGAGTGTGTATTTATTTACTTGTATTGTAAATAAACTGTCCTAAATTAAAAATTACAGGCTTTTAATATGTATCTGGAATGTACCTAGCTGACTCCTTCTGCCATAATACATCCACAGTGGCTGAGCACTGAATAATGCTGTACATATAATTTATGTTGGTATGTCTTKAAGTTCACTTTTGCCCCAGATGATTAAGCTACAAGAAGTTGAATGCTTACAAACTTACTATAAAATGAGACAACTTAGCAGAAAATTGAAGAAATACTCTTCCAAACATTTTGATTCTAGTTTCTTATTTCTGTTTCTGAGTGAATTTTTTTAKGTATTTGAATTTTTGTGAATTCCTTGAATTTCATATGCCCTGTTTTGTGACTCCTTTGCCATACGTAGATCAATAGAGATCTGTGGATTGTGAGAACACAGCCCCAATTTTGTTTCAAGAGCAAAAACTGCTATGCTGTAATGAAAGGGATTCCCTGAGATGCAGGAAAGGAATAACTTATTTTCCTTTGTAATTTTTGTATCTGTATCTCTCTGAACTATGTTTTTATTTATGTGGATCAGAAAAATTCAAGACTTATGAAGAGTTCTGTGAAACTGATGTGATTTCTGAAAAGTKGGACAAGGTAACTGGAAAAAATTTGTAATGAAAAGATTGTTTATTCTTAATAGCTGAGGAGATTAGCATTTTTCTGTAATTCATTGAATTTATGGCTGATATGCCAGGAATAGAAGTGTAATAGAAACATCTTACTTCAGAGGATGACTGCGTATTTTTTACTGCCTGTGTTTGATTGCAAATTTTTTGATGTGTTGAAAGTTAAAAATTGCACAGTGCACAGGCAAAAAACCAACTATATCTAGTTCTGAAAGGTTTCTGAAGTGTTGTTAATTTTTTGAGGATTAGCATAGAGCTTGCTCCCAGCATTTACAGCTGCTTTAACTCAATTGTAGTTGACACAATGTGTACATTTACACCAGACAGTCTCTGCACTGGCAAATCTTAAGAGATTTAAGATGCCTATTTTTATCCAGACAGAAACAGGCAGTGCAATTCTCTCCCCTTGTAATCATGCTGGTGTCACCAACTGATAAAAAATTTGCTTTAATGTCAAAATGATTGACATTGCACAGTCTTAAAGTCTATTTTGTTTGTTCATTGTTACTTACAGCCAACTGTTGATTTTGACTATTCATTAAGGTACCATTTATTTTCATCTGCATTAAACATATTCCAAAACCTCCCAAGAAAATCTCCTGCAAGTGTATTTGGATAGCTCTAATGTGGGCATCATCAATTAGAAAAAGCTCTGATGAAACTGATGGAAATATTGGCTACTTCAGCACTGTAAATTCATCCATTGCCTTTCCAGAGGTGAGAAATGCTTAAAGCTTTTAGACATTAATTGATAAAATATGTTCTTAGGATGCAAATGGAGTCTCTGCAGTCTCCCAGCCTCTTGCAATACAAAATCCTCACTGTATTTAACAGGAGAATGCCTGCTTGAGGGTTGCTCCCAGTATGACAGCTCGGGAAGGAAGCAGCTGAGATACTCAGAGCCTGCCCCAGTGTTTCTGACACATTCCACAGCTGAAGGACTGTGGGCAGGGAGGCAAAGGCTCAGCTGGAGACAAGCCCTGGAGCAGCCTCTGATACCCTTGATGCTCGCTACCACTTGTTATGGGGAATCTTCCACTTGTGGAAYGACACAAGTGGGCTGAGAGGGCTGCATGGGGAGTGGGCAGAAAAGGGTGCAGGAAGGATGTCCAAGTTCTAAACATCCCCAAAAATAAGGATGTGCTAAAAAAGATGTGCGGGATGGGGGGCAAAACTAAATGGGAAGCAAAAAATACAGGTACATTTGAGATTGCAGAGGGCTTTTTCCAGTTTGATGAGTTCCACAGAGGAAAATTAACAATAGTAATAGTAATAGTAATAGTAATAGTAATAGTAATAGTAATAGTAATAGTAATAGTAATAGTAGTAGTAATACTACTATAGTGATTGCATGGGCAAACATTTGGAAAAAAGAGAATAAAAGAGGTTTTACTTAGTTACTTACACCCCTAGACAGGTGTCAGACACACTCACAGCCCTTTTGTTCTCCCTGAATAGAAACAATCCAGTGCTTACAGTACATAATAAAGTGTGCTCTGCAGCCTTTCAACAATAGCTGTGCTATTCTGGCTCCAAAGGCACTGTGCCTCTTGGAAGCGAAATGCTGCTACAGATTGAGGGAAGAGGCATCATCATACCACCTCCTCAGCCCCATGGCACAAAACATGCCTTAAAGGATGATAAAAACTGAATTTTCCATAGCAAATCTATCTTTACTTTTTGATTTTACCCACATATGGAACAGTGTGGATAAAATTGTTATAAAACAATTATAAAATTGTGTGATAAAATTGTGGATAAAACAGTTGGAGCTGTTTCAGTCACTTGTTTTTGTATTTGTGGTGTTAAGACCCCAAATCTAAAAAGAAAGCATTAGTTTGRAAGTAAAACTCTAGTCTGTTTTTTCTAAACTTAGGAACTTCTAGCACTTGGTATGTAGCTTTAATTAAGAGCAGCTAACCTCCACAAACACTGCTTCACCTAAAAAGGGAAGTTAATTAGTGGCTGGGARAGAGTTGAAGGGAAAATCTAAAGGTCCAGTTTACCTTGAATCTGTTGTGGTTTTAAGCCCAGATGGAGATGAAACAYYACACAGCCTCTCACTCAACCCCTCCCTCTTCCCCCCAACCCTGGTGGAGTGGGGAGGAGAATTGAAGTAAAACTTTTATATTCAGATAAGAACAGTTTAATAATTGAAAATACAGTACAGTACAATAATAGGAATAGTAAATAATAGTTATGATAAAAAGGACACAAGGTAATGCACAATGCAATTTCTCACCACCCATTGGCTGATGCCAGACCCCCTCCCCAAACCCAGAGTGGTCCCCTCTGGGTAACTCCTCCCAGTTTCTGTACTGGGCATGGCATTCCATGGTGTGAACATCCCTTTGCTCTGTTTGGGTGACCTGTCCCAGCTGGGCTCCCTCCCAGTTTCTTTCATATTCCTCCTCACTGGCAGAGCAGGAGATAAGGAGAAAAAAGTCCTTAACTTAGGATAAACACCCTGTAGCAAAAAACCAAAACATCAGTGTGTTATCAACACCATTCTCATCCCAAATCCAAACCACAGCCCTGTAACAGCTGCTGGGAAGAAATGAGCACTACCTGAGCTGAAACCAGGACAGAATCACACCTGGTCTTTCTCAGTTTAAATCATCTAAACTCCCCAGATTGAATAATCTCTGATCAAGACTTTGAGTCTTGTGAAAGGATCATCTCTAATACCCTTAGAAATCAGTGTATTTGTTCTTGCTTTTGGAAGAGAATTCTTGGTTTTCTTGGGCTTTAACTGCAAGGTGATTTATTTTAAGTCTATCTACTCACGTTCAAATCCTGTTTACTTCTCAATCCCTGCAAAATTCCATGAGTGTTTCAATTATCCATCTTGTTTCTGATCCCTTCAATTAAACTGCATTCATTGCAGTTTGGCAAACTTAATTGCACACTTTAAAAAGAGAAGAAACAAAAATCAGAATGATGAAGAAAGATAAGATTTTTTTAAATTGTATGTCTCAGACCAAAAAAAAAAAAAATAGAAAAGAGACCATAAGAAATGGAAAGCCAAGAAGACATAATTTTGATTGTAGCTTTATCTTGCTAAATTTTGGTGGGAAAATGAGGCCTTGTTAACTGTGCTGAAAGCAAAAGATTTGAAGGCAAGCTGGTTTTTCATTTAAATTTTATTTTGTAATACCAAAAAAAAAACCAAAATGGCCAGAAATCTGTGGAATGAATGCTTATCAATCCCATTTCTGACTCTGTGTTTTTTCACTTGCAAAAATGGAATTTACCTAATAAAGTTGGAGCCAGTCCAAAACTAAAGAGGTTGTTTCTTGTATTCATATGTAAGACCTCTAATATTTTGGCTGCTCATTCCTAGTAAAAACCAGGGGACAGCAATCACATATCTTGCTATTACACATGCATGACTTACCTTAGGAAAGATAAGAGTGGGTGGAAGTTATTTTTATCTTCACATGGCAACAAAACCCCTTGCACCCACGCTGCCAATGCAATTTACAGAGGGTTAAAGGGATTTTGATTCTTTGGGAAGGGAGGAGAGTCAGTGAGGCAGGAATGCTTGAGAGATGAAGTGATCCTTACTTCTAATCAGAAGTATTTAGACTCTCCATACCCTATAACAGAACCAGCTAGAGAATTTGTTGCTATCTGTGAAGAACATTAGAAGAAGGGTATGAACTTGAAATGCGCACAGAGGAATCTTAAAACTGCCTTTATACTGTGTGGTACTGGGTGTGGCCTGATGATTGCTCTGGAATGGTTCTTACAGCMAACTCTTGCCAGAGTATGAGTTCTTGTGGCTGTGTCTGATCTTGAATCCAGCTGCAGGGGGAGGAAGGAAAATAGGTCAACAAAAGACAGCTCAGATGTGTGTGATACGTTCAAAAGGGTGACAGCATCCTTCTGAGAGCACCCTTTTTATTACCTGATATTTTCTGGACTCAAAATAATTTAGCTTGGAAGAGATCTCTGCAGATCCTCTAGCTTTACCTCCCACTAAAAGCAGGATCCATTTCATGGTGGGAATCTAAGAGGTCATTTCCAGTATAAAGGATTTAAAGTACTGCTGCAAGTTGGAGTTGTTTGGTTTGTTTTCCAGTACTAATGTCCCTCTTTGGGATTATTTTATTGGATTATGAGATGTTCCTAGAAAGAGAGGTGCTCAGCATTTATATATCTTGGGTATGGACATCTAGAAATCCTGTATAGTATTTTAGGGAAGGCTTCTGTTTTGACCCAGCTGACACAGTAATAGAGATGTAAAGGTAAGGGCAACAGCATAACCTTTATTTTTCTGGCAAGACAAGGAGGCTCACACTGGCTGTTTTTCAAAATACCATCTTTTCTCAGGTTCCAAGGTTTTAATCAGGTCAAATGCACAGCACGAGCTCTACATTCAAGGACTCTGAATTCTGGTCTGCTAGGAGTTTGCACATACAAGAAAAAGAAAAATAAACACACAGTGGACTGGAGTCCTCCATTTTAGAACTTCGTTTTCCGGTAGGCTTGAATTCCAGTTCTAGAGAAGGATGAGAAAGGTGCTTTGTATGCTATTGAGTCTGCTTACCCTATTTACACTTGAATTCAAAGAAATTACAAAATATAGTGCTTAAAAACATCACTTCAACACTTATTTTACCCATAGATGCCCACAGAATGTCTAACTGTGACCTGACATGGCTGTAAAGGCCTGAGCACGTGTGCTTGTGTGGAGGGAGGGGATGCAACCGAGTCTAAGTAAAGTAAGAGAGAGACAAACTTTCAGTCCTTACATCTGAATGGACACTGAAACCCAGCACCTGAACCCTGCTTTACCAACACAGGACATCCAAGGTTTGTTACAGCTTGAAGTACTTTGAATCCAAGCAATTGGTACAACCACTGGTGTCTGCTTGACACCCAGCCTTGACCTTTCCCACCCTGCTGAGGTTTTTCTGTCTGAGATATCAGCCTTTGTTTAACAGATGCTGCTCACAAATTGTGTGTGTCTTCATGGTCAGTGTGCAATGCCCTCGTGGCCCTGAGCTGCTGGAAGGCACATTTCCCTCCATGGCTGGATTCCCATGCAGCAGTTGGGTCTCCAGCAGCAGAGGGGACCTGTCTGGAGAGCAGAGAGGCTGCGTGGACAATGGCAGCCTGTCTCAGCTAAGAACGAGTTGAACTCCAGACCTGAATGATCCATACAGGCAAATACTTCGTGTGAACACACTCCTAAACACAAGCTGATGTAATCCTGCATGCTTGGAATTTTTTTGGATAATATTAAAGTCATGGACAGAATTCCTATGTGACAAAAAACACACAATGTTTTTTTCTCTTCCTAAAAATGCATCATTTAACTTCCTTAGAGGAATCTAGAATTACTTTCCCTGAAACATACTGGCTGAAGCACATCTATTTCATATGGTTTGCTTAACACATTCTAAGAGAAATACAATTAAATTTCATGAATAAGATCCTTCCACTTGCATGCATGCCTTGATTCAGAAATTCAAAGTCAGTAAGCAGCTGTAATAGAAACAGTAGTCTTTATAGGGAGTTGCACAATACATAGTAACTTTCTAACTTGTTTAAAAAAAAGGGTTATATTTTTCATTCCAATGTCAACCTTGCTTTCTGCATTGTAGGTCTAATACACAGGATGAATAATTTCATTCTGCAAATAATTGCATGATGATTAATCCTACAAAGCATCTGTTGTCTCCATAAAGCAGAATTGAATCAAACACGATCCCAAGCCTCCTGTTAGTCTTTACTGAAAATGTGGCACTAGTTTGTCCTCTATTTGCCCTCAGTGCTGGCTGTAAATGCCATACTACTGTGGTAATAGTCATGAATATATCGATGAAGTGGCTAAAGCTGTGCCACTTGATGGGAAAGGAGAGAGGGCAGACTCTGAGACACCTGTAGGACATTCCTAGTGCTGTGCACAGGCCTGACCCCAAGACACAGCAGGGAGGGTGATGGTCACATGTGTGGGAAAACTGAAATTTTTTGCTTGTGGGAAAGTGTTTTCAAATCTGGGAGAACTTGGAAAGGCAGAGGGTTGTGTTTGCCATAGGCAAATCTGTAGGTCATAGGCACATTGATGTTCTTCAGGCATTCCTCTGCTTTTCCATTTTTCTTTGCATCTCTCTCTTTGCTGTCTTTCTATTTAAACATCTACATATGTCAGAGACATCTTAAAGGTTAAAGCACTCCATGCTGTATTTATTCCACCTGCCCAGTASTACTTGATATGTAAGATTTTCTGCCTCCAGCCCTGAATTTTTCTTTCACAAAATAACCCAGGGAGCAAGTGGACTCAGGGTATCTGAGCAGGAAGCTAAACAAAAGTCTTTGACTAAAACACTTTGAAACAATCAAACCCATCAGTATAATCAAGCAGTCCCCTATAGGCAGGAAAACCACTGTGGCTTCATATAAACTCTGACTACCATTCACTTGTTTTCCTTCCTGTTTGAACCCTGCAACCTTTTAAAGGTCTGATTTAATTGCTGGAAAGCAAACATAAGAGAAGTTATTTCACAGAATAAGGGCAGAAATACCAAAATTAGTGCAGAATGTGGTCTTATAAGCATAACAGCAACCCACAACTGGAAGCATTGTGTAGGAACATTAAATCCAAATTTCTGTTTTGAAGAATGTGCAGCAAGTTCAATCCCTGTGTGGGCTAGTGACTTAAGAGTTTGACTTGATGACCCCTTGTGGGTCCCTTCCATCTCCCTTCCTGTGACCCAGAAGTGTGACAAATATGGTTCCTACCGTAAAAGCAACATTGTCAAGCTGGACTCAATGCGGTGTCACTCTGTCCTCAAGGCTCTCATACAAGCTTGCAAGACCATTTTTTTTCATTTTTTCCATGCAACACTAATGAAATCAATGGCATAAATAACCCAAAATTTTCTGTGGGACATTGGTCTTTATTAAAAACAAGGTTAATTACAGTGATGAGTTTTTAATATGTTGCTTTTTACCTTCATTTACAATGTCAAGGTCTGGGACTCTACTGGTCAATTAAATTTCATCTTCAAATCTGCAGCATCAGATTTTATTGACTCTTTARAGCTTTAGGAGTAGGTGTTTGTTTGCGTAGGTTTTTCCTTCTTTTCCAAACTTCAGCAGATCCAAATTCTGTGACCAGCAGCTCTCACACAAGAAACTGTTGTTGCTTCATTTGGAGCTGTGACCCTTGGATGTGGTGGGTGGGGAAGAGCAGGGACTCAGCTCTCACAATTGCATGGATCTGTAGTATTTCTAATTATTATATAAATATATATATATATTTATATATATATATCTCTTTCAGTTACTCCACTTTACACTGAAGCAATCAAATGAAGAATATGATCCACGAACATCAATATAAGTTGGTCTTAAATAGTTAACTGTAGTTAACTATTAGTATAGTTAAATTTAATAGTAATAGGTCTATAAATAGTTAGCTTTAAGGAAGTGCAAGGAACTACAGGTAGTGACAGTCTCTCATTCTGTTCCAGATGATGGAAATCCCAGCTGGTAAAATTTTATATCTTATATACTCACTGTGATATGTGTGTGTAAAAGTCACTTGTATGATACTTGTTAAATAGACAATTTACATATTATTTCCTCTGTCTAGGGACCTACCTTGCTTGATTTGCTTACAAAAAATTTGCTTTGCTACCTTTGGTCACAGTGACATTAGACACCTTCAAAGGTCTGCAAGGGGGAGTGTGAATTCCTCTCCTCATTATGTCTGAGGGAGTGACTGGGAGATAGTTGCTCTGCATTATACATAATGCCAGATGATCACTGTCCCCCAGCAAAGACACAGCACGGGAGTAAGAATCAAAGTGTCCACCTTTATTCCCAGCTCAAAGCACTTGGGAGCTATGAATCTGCTCTCCTCACTTCTCCAATAACATCACAAGACTGACCTTTTGTATATCAGATTGTTAATCACAGAATTATTTAAGTTACTTGAAGATCTTCAAGTCCTGTCGTTAACTCAGCACTGCCAAGTCCGCCACTAAACCATGTCCCCTGGAGCCACATCTACACCCACACATAATTACAGATCTTTAAAATACTTCTAGGCATGGTCCTTAGAGCAGTCTGTTCCAGAGCTTGAAAACCCTTGTGGTGAAGATTCTTTCCCTAATATCCACTGCAAACTGCAGTTCTGCTGACACCCCTTCTTATTTCTCCAAGAACTGAAAATTCAATCACTTCATGATATCTCTGCTCAAGACAGAGTCCAACCATTGCATCACCCACCAGTCGTTCTGTGTTCACAAACAGCAGGTCCAGAGGGGCATATCCATGAGTTGCCTCCCTTGCCAACTGTGTCAGGAAGTTCTGTTCCACACACTTTGAAGCCTCCTGGATTGTTTGCTCCCTCCTATGTTGTATTTCCAGCAGACCTCTGGCAAGCTGAGGTCCCCCATGAGAACAGGGCCAGAGACTGGGAGGCTTCTCCCAGTTGCTTATTGAATATTTCATCTGCCTCTTCGTTCTGRTTAGGTGCTCTGTGGTAGAACTCCACCGTGGTATCTGCCTTGTGACCATCACCATCAAGCTCCAGGCAGTCAAACCAGTCCCTTACACAAARGGCCAACCCATCACTCTCCTTCCTCGCTTGCCCAATCTGAAGAGTTTATAGCCATCCAYTGCAGCACTCCAGCTGTGTGAGTCATCCCAACGTGTTTCCATGATGGCAGCTATGTCACAGTTTCCTGCTGCACAATGGACTCCAGCTCCTCCTGTGTGCTGCCTGTGCTGCAGGCGTTGGTACAAGTGCAGTTGGGCTATYGAGCCCAGCACCTTTTTGTGGGGAGAGGCCCTAAGCTGTTCTCAGCTTCTTTGGTGTTTTCTAACATTGATAACCCCACATCTTAATGCATATTTAAGAAATGAAAGGTTGATCTTGGTTGACTTTGGGGTTTTTTTGAGCCTTGCATTTTCTGCCTTTCCTGCCTGACCCTGAGGTCTAGAAACTTTCTCTTTTTAAAAGAAACAAAATTTCTTATTTAGTCACAGGATGCTGGGAGCTGGAGTTTGTGGGAAAATATTGGTACGCTGGTGACATAATCAGAAAACTCAACAGAGCTTCCAGCAGTGTAGAATTTCTCTCAGCTTTCCTCAGCTCTGGGTATGAATACTCGACTGCTTGAGCCTGAAACCACAGGTCTGGGGATTCAGCTGCCTGCAGCACAAGGACTGGAGCCCAGGGGTGATCCTCCCCCTTTAACTTGCTGTTGCAATTAGGGAAAGCATGAGCTGTGGGATGGAACCCACCTAGAGAGAAAGAAACCACAGCTGTATCCTTTCCACATTCATTTGCACAGCTGCTGAGGGCCAGYGACAGTGTGCTCCACTGGTTAGGGRCATTACTCAATGGCAGAAGGTTGTATGCTGTGAAACAGTTAGTTTTTAATTACAAGCCTTGTTTTTGGCTAATTTTGACAGGCAGCTAAGAACCACAGAGCTGTTCACTCCCTCCTTCCAAACCAAAGTCCCACCAGAAAGGAGGAGAGAGAAAAGSAAAAGCAAGAAAACTTGTGGGTAAAGATAAAAAAACCCAATCCCCAAACAAACAAGCAAAAAACAAACTTAAAAAAAGAAATAGAAGAAGAAAGCAAACAAAACAAGTGATACTAAATGTCTAGAAAACTCCTGAGCAAAACACAGGTAACTTCCCTAAACCTCATGTAATCTGCCTGGTTATGTCCTCTCCACACATATTGTGCAGCCCCAATCTATTCACCAAGGGTGGGGAGCAGAGTAAGAAAGAGAGAAGTAACCTGTTCAGCAACAGGTAAAACCCTGGTCTATTACTGGCATTGTTTTGGTCATAAATCTAAATCACAGCACCATGCAAGCTCCTATGAAGAAAATTGACTTCAGCTTGGTTAGGACCAGTAAAATCCCTTGTCTGTGAAAAGAAAAGATTAATCCAGGGCTGCTGTTAGGAAATGCTAGCAAAGATTTCAATAGAATTTAGTACCTGCTCCTTATTCTTTTTCATTTGTATAGCTCCTCTGAGCTGCAGGAAAGGATTTGAATAAAAGAAAAGGCAAAGTAAACCCTCATCCTCCTGGGACAAAATGTTCCTGCTGGTTTCCTACAATGGTACTTCAAAGTAAGAATATCAGGAACAGCTACAGCACTGAGTATGATGAACCATGGGTGTACTTAATGTTATTCAACAGAAAATGTGTCAGGAGAAAGTAATCCAGGAATATCAGTCACTGTTGTGCTGGGAAGATGAGTCAGACRGGTGCTCAGTGCAATACATCACCCCCTGAACACTTGCAGGGAGGCTGAAGAAGTGCACATGTGACTCCTCACTCTGCTTGCAGCCATGCTTAAACATGAACTAGTACTGTTGTTTTTCAGGGCCATTGGGTCATATTTCCCTGGAAATCCAGAGTCTTTGGCAGTGATGCTTGAATTTGGAGGGATACCTCTGTTTCCCATTACTTGCCGAAGTAATCATTCACACAGAATCACAAGGTTGGAAGAGACCTTCAAGATCATCAAGTCCCACYCATGCCCTGGACACCTTAACTAAACCGTGTTACCAAGTGCCAGATCCAGTCTTTTTTTTAACACATCCAGGGGTGGTGACTCCACCACCTCCCCAGGCAGGCCATTTCAATATTTTATCACTCTYTCTGTGAAAAACTTCTYCCTAATATCCAACCTATATTTCCCCTGACACAGCTTGAGACTGYGTCCTCTCATTCTGRCATTTSTTGCCTGGAGAAAGAGACCAACCCTACCTGACTACAGCCACCTTTCAGGAAGATGTRGAGAGTGATAAGGTCACCCCAGAGTCTCYTTTTCTCCAGGCTAAACAACCCCACCTCCCTCAGTCGTTCCTCACAGGGTTTGTGTTCCAAGCCCCTCACCAGCCTTGTCACTCTTCTCTGGACACACTTGAGCATCTCAACATCCTTCCCAWGCTGAGGGGCCAGAACTGGACACAGCACTCAAGGTGTGGCCTCACCAGTGCMGAGTACAGGGGAAGAATGACCTCCTGGCCACACTTGATATGCAAATGATACATTTGCATTTGCAGTCTTATCTTGATCTTTACTCAAGACAAGCTTGCCTCATTTGGGAGCAGGTGGGCTCTTTGTTGGTCCTATTTAAGTTATGTGGGGTCTTCTTCAGCAGGTCAGTTCCCAGGATAATTTTTTAAGCTGTTATTGAAGGGTTTTAAAGGATAGAGGTGGAGGAGATATGTTTTCAATTTTATAAATGTGTGCTGAGCACACGTATGAGTGCAGGATATGTACTGCATGATGTGAAGGCAATACTCACCATGGACCTTACACAAACTGATGGCCCATGATCACAGAATCRCAGAAAATGCCAAGCTGGAAGAGACCCACAAGGACCACTGAGTCCAACTCCTGGCCCAGCACAGGACCACCAAGAGTCACACCCTRTGCCTGAGAGCATTGTCCAAATGCTTCTTGAACTCTCAGGYTTGCTCCTGCCACCACTTCCCTGGGGAGCCTGGGTGCCCAACCACCCTATGGGTGAAGAAATCTTTTCTGATATTCAACCCAAACTTCCCCTGGTACAACTTCAGGGCATTCCCAGTCACGGGACTCACTCCTCCAGGTTTCACTGATGCTGGGACTGAGAACAAAACCTCAAGCTCCTCTAGTTTGTTCCTTGAACTGCCTCATTAGTGTAGAAACATTTCAGATGTGGTACTTTGTAGCCAAGACCTCTTAAAGCAGATTGAGGGATCCCATTAGTGCTCATTTCCTCTAATTCTGGTACACCATCCCAGAACTCATCACGGCAAGCCTGCTATTTTCCCTTTCCCTCTTCCAAGCTGGTTTAAAGCTCTATCAAAGAGCTCTGTTAGGCCCTGTGCTAGACCTTTTTACCCTCTGAGAAATCCTGGGGAATTCATGATGAATGCCCATCAGGTGTCAGTATACCAGGTGTTGAGTAGTTCCTCCTATGATCCACAAGCCCAAAATTTTTACATTATTACCAACCTTGGAGCCATGCATTGACTTGATGCCTTACTGGTCTGGAGGGTTTTGCAGGATGTCCCTCCCTTATTTGTGCCCCTGGAGAGACAAGTGACTTCTCTATGAGATCCAGTCTGTGTATTGGATTCTCTGTTTCCCTTAAAAGGGAGCTCCTATTACAACCACACATCCTTTCCTCTTAACAAACGAAGTTGTGATGTGAGGTACAGGTGATGTTGATTTAGGGAGCTCCACTATCCCAGAAGGACCTTCACCCATCTTATCAGGTGTCTGGCCTTCAGGTTCCAGAGCCTCACACCTGCTGCAGAAGGTAACAGTCCTACTTTGTCAGATTCTGGGAAGGAAGAGGAACCTTCTTCCTGGTACATGCAGTGACCTGCTTCCAGCCTTTGTCTTTGAGAGACCCTGGGCTAACAGCCCTTTGAATAATTGCCCTGCAGGGTTCTGAGTCCACAATGAAGATGCTACAGACATTTTTCTGCATGGCATTTTTTGAATCTCTCTCTTTTGATAACAATAAGCACAGATAAAAATAGCAATTATACCACAGAGAAGCCTGTGTTCTAGAGTGTGTCCTCAAAAGGAGCAAACCCAGTTGAGGAGACTGAATTCCCCATAAGTGTCAGGAGGCTGCACTGACTGCATTTACACAAACCTGTGCCCTGCCCCATTCCTTACAGACTACAAATTCACAGCTAGGGACAATCACCAGAAACACTCTCTTCAAGGATCTTCTTCTCATAACAAAGAGAGAGATCATATTTATTGCTTTTCTTGGAAGAAAAGCATTTCCTTTACATATATGCTAAGGTGCTATCTATGCTCTTTCTCTCTAAAGAGCATAGATAACTTTTATGGTACTTAAAAGTCCTTCCTTTAGTAAACAGCTCCAGAATTATTAAACCCTTCAAGGGCTCTCATAGCAAGATTTCTCTTACCATGAAGGTAGTACAGGAGATGCCAGAAGCAGATGTTGTGAAAGTTGCAGAGAAGAATCAATGTTTAGTACAGACGGTAGAAAAAGACAATGATGAGAATAAATGAAAATAAATTTGTCTCAACAAACATTTGTCAAGGAGCCTAATTTCTGTGGTATGGACCAAAATTGCTGCTGACATTTTCTGTAATGAAGTTTCTTCTGATTTGTTCAAAGTCTCCATCTGCACTCTGACTCATCCACTTTATTCCTGGACTGGGCATGTAAGACAGACCTCCACATCTACAGGACACTGGCATCCTTCTGCAAAATGTTCCACCAAGGCAGATGGGTAAAATTCAGACCTGGGGCTGTCCATTTGCCATTGTATAAAATAAGGCCTTCACTGAGAAAAATCAGCTTTGCATCCAGATCTTTCCTTCTGCCTTTTTTCTTTTCCTAATATGAAGTGTTCATTAAACTTTGTTCTGAGTGCTTAAAAGAGTGGTTGTGTTGCATTTTTTTTTCTTTTCTGGCTGGATTTATAAGCAATACAGGTTGGCATAGCTTTATTGAAATTAGAGGAATTTTCCCAATTTCCACCAAATGATGCAGATCTGGGGTTTAAAATGCATATTCAGAATGAAAGAGTCATGCAAAGAAAGTAGCTGTGGGTAATGAGGCAAGGATTTCAGCTAGAGATTTCAGAAGTGTATTTATGAGCCTTAGAGCCACATTTCTTATAGCTAGGGAAATAATATCTTTTCTGTTGCTTGCTTAATAAAATTATTCTCTGTTTCAGGAGAATTAGCAAGCCACAGTGCATTTAGAAACTGCTGCATTGGCATTTTGTAAAGTTGGAAAGGACAAGATGTTTGACACATTTAGTGGTCCAACATGTGTGTTGTGTTTGTCTTTGGACACGCATTCTGTTACCTCTCCTTCTCTGCAGACAATCATTGGCCCGTCAGCATGAATAATTTGTTTTGCTCTGGAAAATTTCAGCCCCTGCTAGGATTGACTAAGAGGAATTGTTTCAGCAATAATCTCTGTTGATATGCTGTGTATTAAGCAATAAGCGGCTGTTGAAATTGATTAATTGTTAAAGTGGAGATGAGATTTTAAGGCAATTTCAAATTCTGTTCATTGCACTCATATTTTTTTATTAACTATCCTTTGTTCTGCTGTTATGTACAAGATGAATAGAACTTTTTTTATAAGGCTTCTCAGTGTCATACATTACCTTCTAAATGTTTGGGATGTTTAAAAATCCCAGATATCAGCAGCTCTATTTCCAAGCTTTCACCAAGGAAGGAGAAAAGGATAACCTTGTCTTTTAAAACATATTTGTCTGTGGTTTCTTGTGTGACAGCAGACTCTTTTTTCCACTTTGATATATATAGGACAAAGAGAAGCACTAGAGCAGGTCTGACCCAAGGTTGATGAAGGCCAGTCTTCTGCAGCTGGCAGCAGACAGCACCAGCTGCTTGAAAAGAGCACACAAGAAGTTTCCCAGCTAGTGGCAATTTGAAAATTAACCTTTGAGACATTTTCTCCCAGCTTCCATGGGTGGAAAATTCATTTATGCCTGGAGGCAAGAAGGTTTCCAGGTCTTCCTTTCTCTTTTTCCCTCTCTTTTTTTTTCCTTTTCCTTTAGGGTTTGCTACTATAATTCTGTCCATTCTTGATACTTGTAGAAAATCTTGGATCTTTTTGCTTGCTGTGAAGCTCTTTGGCTGTGATGGTATACTGTGCCAAAGACAGGTGAATTGAAATTGGTGTGAAACATCGTATCATTGTATCAGTACAAAATATGTCCCTTTCCAATCTCAGCAAATCTATTGTGTTTCTAAGAGTTTATGTTATCTATGCCTGATTAGTTGCAAATTTYAGGCCATGGTGGTTTTTTGTTTACTTACTGTTATCTCTGTCCCCTTTTTAGCTCTTGGGTCCTTTGAGTGCAAGTTCTTCAAAGCAGGCTGGTCCTTACATAGCTTTTGTACAGCACTCAGTTCACTGTGAACATCAGCTATTTGCAAAAGATATGCATCAAAGTCTAGGGGAACTGAACATTATTAACATATTCGGACTCTTATTTGACTAAATGTGACTAGGAAAACTAAAAAAAACCTGAGCAAAATGAACACCTATGMAAATGAAATGTGATAATGTCACTTGCTCCCAGTGGATACCAAGGTACAGGGTCTTCTGATCCACCAAAGACTTGAGGTACCTGGAGGAGTTGTGAGGCTGGAGTATTTTGATGGCCATAAATCTGTTTCAGGCCTCTGCTTCCCACTTTTCTGGGGTTTCTTATCGGTAATGTGAATGATCATGAAAATGATGCCATATTTAATTCTGTGAGACTGTTGTATGCTGTCAGTCCTTCCACTGAGACTGCTGGAGCTGCTCCTGTTTGCACTATGCAAGGTGAGAATGCTGAAGTGCTGTGTTGGCTGGGGAACATGAGCTACTTCCCTGCTGCTCCTTATGGCTGATCTCTCAACTGTCCAAATTTAAAGACTCTAAGAACACCTAAMCTTGACATCAATTTATACTTTCACTCAGCCTTTCTGAAGAATTTGACTTAAAGGGAACAGGTTTCACATTAAGACAAAACTGAGTCTATCTTTATTATGGTTTTGGAGGAGATGAGGTAGGTTTGCAGCAGAGACTGCATAAAAAAAAGTGTATTTTTTTGGTCTTTGTTTAACTCTTGATCAGCAGGAGTGGAGTTGGAAAGGTCTGCTGAGAGAGATGGAAAAGTTCAAGCTCAACATGAAGTGAAGGACTTTACWCTTCTGGTTTGCCACTTCTCTGTGAAGAGCTGCATTTTGATTGTTGCATGGTTGACGTGGTTTCACAGGAAACAGGTTTTCTGGGATATGCTGTRGTCACCAATAGGTGTTCAGATTTTAATATTGCCACCTGGTTTGACCAGTGAGATTTGGATAYGCCTCTGAGAACACACAGGGGTTAAAAGCAGAGCTGCTGCCCTGGGAGGCTCCTTTTGGATTTCTGGTGGGAAGATGCTKGGATCTCTCCCCCGGCCCAGCTGCTGGCTGGGTGGGGGGAGGGGAAGCCACGCAGCCGTGAGGTAGGCCCGGCTCTCGAGGGTGGAAGGGTGGAAGAGAGAGAAGTACCAGAGTACCAGGAGGCACTGGGCAGCTCCGCTCCCGCCGGGGACAGAGAGAGAGAGAGAGAGAGAGAGAGAGAAGGCAGCCTGTGCTTGTTACCTTGAAACTCGATAAACATGTGCCAGCAGCAGGCAGCACAGCTGAGATGAGAAGAAGGGGGTGGAAGGAGGCAGCGATGGGTCCAGCCACTTGGAGAAGCTTTTAATCCTTTGTGGACAATGAAAACTTTACAGAACATTAACCCTTCTTAGAAGAGAGATAAGAGTGGAAGATAAGAAGGACTGAGCAAGTGTTGAAGGTCTGGGCAAGGGTGAGATGTGAATAGAATAAAGAACCTTRGGTGGAMGGGATGATGGAGTGGCATTTTTGCTGGACGCTTTTCTGTACAGCCATGGACTGTTTCCTTGTGATACAGAGACTGCATTCCAGGGGGAGGCCACGCCTCAGAACCAGGAGGAATCAGTGTGTGGGTACCCCCTTGGCCCCAGGGGGAGAAAAAAYRWGGGGGGRAGAGGTGTCCTGAAGGAGAGACTGTGCCTTTTTGGAGTGGGACGACGCATCCTTAAAAGACAACCCTCGAAGCAGCTCTCGTCCGTGTTCAGTGGTGAGAGCACTGGACATGAAAAGGAAGGGGTCACCATGGCCACAAGAAGGACTCCTCTCCCCTTGATGAACTGAGGATTGAGTATTCTAAAGGGTGGTGCCGGACCAAGAGTCGATGATTTGGAAGATGAATTGTATTGGAGAGTTGGTGGGGAGGAGGAGGAGATGTATTTGTGAAGTTTTCATTTTCCTTGTGTGTTTTTTTTTCCTTCTCTTGTAGTTTAGTTATTTTCTTGTAGTTTAGCTAATAAAGTCTTTATTTCTAAGGGAAGGCCTGCTTTGCTTATTCCTGRTCACATCTCACAGCAGATACCAGGGAGARGGTATTGTCATGGGGGCACTGGCATTGTGCCGGTGTCAAACCATGACAATGGTGCTTTCTGCAGAAGGTGTTTTGTGGGAAATCTAGAGTGGATGGAGCAAGCTATGGGTGACAATGGCCAACCTTTAAACATGATGGAAACTTAAATCCATATAGTGTGGCCACAATAAATTCAATGCTCAACTCTTTATGCATCTGAAAAAATATCTGACTGCCTCTACAGTTCAGGAAGGAACCTGGATCTTAAAGCAACTTCTTTTTATGCAGAGAGTTCTCATAGCAACTTTTAGAGCGGTCCTAATTCTTGTGTGAATGTGGCTTGCACAATGAATACATATAATGTCTGTCTATGTTTTTGGAGGGGGGGGATCTGAGTATCATCATACTTGTGRATTGTGTGTGAGATTATAGAATCACATCAGGGCAATCATGTTCTAGCTGATCTTAAAAGCCAGATCTTAGGGTATATTAAAATTCAAGGTAAATCAATGCTAGCCTTTTCACTACAAGTAATCCAATGTGATATGAAGTAGGGGCACAGTCCTGTAGAAATGGAGTAACAGATTGTTTCYATTCATTGTTGGCAGCATGGCAGTGAGTTATACCAGCTGAAATCAGACTAGGTGACACACCTTGCAGAAACATGGCATTTCTGGTATCATAAACTGGTGGAGTTTTTTGTGTGTGTGCCATATTTTCCTGTTTTCTATATGCTACTTTGTCAAACAATAGCCATTTCAGTGCTGGTTTATCAAGTCTTCTGGGTTTGTGCTAATCAGCATTTGTCAGAAAGCAGCATATTTCTTTTCAGCCCAGGAAAACAATTGGAGAAAAAAATCATTCCATTGCCATAGTTTATCTGCATGATATATACATCAGTGCATAGCAGTRCTATCTCAGGAGACCTCAAATGCAGAACCTGTACTAAGAAGAAAATATGAGAGCTAATTTTTCTTGTAATTTACTCTTACAAGAGTTTATTTCTTGTTTACATTACCTGATGAGGAAGTAGCCTTTCTCTCCATGTGCCTGTGAGCTTTATGTGTGCTGGTCTTGGTGGAGGYTCCTGTGCTACAAGCACTTTCTGTTCAGGCAGAGACTTGTGCAAATCATGGGCACCAGTCAGCTCTTCCAGCCCTGCACCAAAATAGGAATTACAAATGGCARCACAAGGAAGCATAGGTGGGGCCAGCACTCACAGAGAGAGAGGAAATATTTTGCTGGACATCATTAACATTTTCAACTTTTTGTATGATGACAGAGTTCTRTCCTCCAAATTTGCCCTTGAATTATTCAAGAAAGATGTGCAACTTCCAATGAATCAGATGATGGGATTAGAACTATTAAATTTCACAGGAAAGATTTGCTTCATATTCCAGATTTTTCTAAGCCTGGAGGAACCAAAAAGATGCAAGTAGTGCTTTCAGGGAGGGCAAATGTAGTGGTATTGATTAGGGAAATTTCTACATCCCAGGCCTATTTAATTTCTCTTTGGCCTCTTTGTTTTATACTGTTAGGTCTTGCACAGTGGTTCATAAATTTCCTTGGCAGAGCTCTCTCATTTATGGTTATCTGACTCTGCTTCATTTTTATRCCCATATCGTGGGTTTATTGGATTGGAAAGTTGACTACAAGCCATCTAGGGAGGCTGTCAGCAGTAGAATATCACATTACTGAAGTGAACAGAAATTCAGCTCCTGTACATTTCAATGCTATTTGCTGAACTAAACAGAAACATCCTGAGRTATTTCCCAGAAGAGGACAATTTTTCATTCAGATATGGTCATGCTATCAACAGGCAACTGGCCATGGCTAAAATAATGCCCTCAGCACTGTATAAACTCACATAAAACATGAGTTAAGGATGTGTGAAGCAGCTGGAATATGGCATAGCTCAATCTAGTTTATACCCTAGGTCCAAATCTGGCTCTGCTCATGAAAGGGAGCATCAGTGCAAACATTATGGACAGATTTTGGAAATCTTGGATTAACCACAGGCTAAAGGTGTAACTAACAACAATTAACCCCAAACTGCACTCTAAAGTCTTATCCCATTTTCAAATTCTCCATGGGACTTATACTCCAAAAAGTCATTGCATCATAACTAAAAACATTTGTGTATAGTCTTGGCTTTTGACAACGCATCTGAGCTGAACAAAGAGCTGTAAAGCTCAACTGAAGCAGACCTCCCTCTTTCAGAATCATTGCTCAATTTGAATATTACATATTGATGCAAAATGTCTTAATTTCATGACTGGAGGAAAAGCTGTCTCTTTTTAAAGAGATGGAGCCACCTGCTAACCAGAGAGCAGCACAATATATTAAATTGACATTGATTTTGCAGACAGTATTGCGTTCACATGTTAAAAAAAAAAAACCAGTCACATTTTTGTCATGAGAATAAGCTGGTGTTGTMCATGACATTAAATAACACTTCCTGGATGGAACAGTTAGAGAGGTGGAGAAACAAATAACAATTTAAGTTCTTTGGCGCAAAATCAGTTTATTGTATTGGCAGACACATAAAGAAACAGGCTGCAGGGTGGTGAAAAGGTAGGCAGGTTGACTGATATTAGAATGTATAACTAGGAATAATGGGATGAGTTAAACAAAGAGACCCTCATAACACGAACATCTTGCACTGCAAAATAGTCTCCCCTAGGATAAGAAGAARCAGTTAGCTTATTAAATGAGTCATTTAATATGATTGGAAAAAAAGTTGGAAAATATGCTGTAGGGAACAATCCTGGAGACAGACTACTAGACATTACTCTTCATTGCCTGTGGATTATCTGCCGTCACATTTTTTTCCTCRTATTCAAAATGTGGAAGCAAGGTAAATGGAGGCTCTGCCTTTCAATTGCTCAGTTGCACAAGCTGAAAAAAAAAGAAGGTTGCTTTCTTAACGGCATTACTTAAGTGAAGAACACTGACCTTTTCTTTAAAAAGGAGAACAGGAGAACACTTAGAAACTGACAAAACAAGGAATTGCCAGCACACAAGTTCAAGCTCAGGTAGGAAGATCAAACACTGAATTCCAGTGCAATGACAGGAAGACCGCTCAGACACCTGCAGCAGTAATGTATGCTTAATAATTTTTTTCTTATACAAGCACTTAGAATTTCTAATTAATTTGTGCAATATTTATTAAAATCATGGCTAAGGAGTTTGCTTTGTCATCCTTTTTATTCTCTTCCTACTCTCAAATACTCAGAGAGGCAACTACTTTTCTTGCATGGTTTGGGTTTCTGTTAAATGTTACATATCTCTCATGATGAAGAGTCATTTGTGCATACAAACAGAATAAATTACACTTTTACCCACCTGACAGAGTCTGTTATGCTGCTAGAATGGTCTGCGTGGTAGAAGCATACTTGAAACTTCAGGTTTATAGTGATTTAAATGCACAAGGATGTTTCTGCTTCTGAAATAAGTGAAATAGTTATTAACTTCAGTTGGCACAGCTTTATAACCTAAGTTAGGAGAAAGAAACTTAACTCTCYTTTCCCCCATCACTTTGTGAGAGACTTCAAATTCATTTGCTGAAAATTTCCTATTGCTTCTGACTCCTATAGATTAAACTCAACAGAAAAAATGGAAGTGAGATATGACTTGAGCAGAAATCCCCTTATTCTCCTAGAAATTAAGACACTTTTTCACTCAACAGCTGTCTTACAATCTTTACCCTGTGGTTGCTCAGTATACTGTCACACAGTAACAGGCAAAGTGATCCWAGAGTGCTGTAGGAGCTCTGGTCCAGAGGGCAAAATGGGCCCACAGGACCCCTGAGGAAAGMAAATTCTGCTTAGTATCCACTCACTCAGTGAGAAAGAGCGCCTGGCTGTGTCAATTCAGATTTGGTWACTTGATGACCAGGAACAGCAATAAAGTGTTTCCTCGTTGATTTTGGCTTTGGGAACAGATAGGCAGTGTGCCAGACACAGCAGTCAGGTGCTTTTTCTTGCCTGTTAGATGCTGAAAGACAAAGACTTAGCAAGTGCATGGATGTATGAATGTCCACATATACATAAATATATACCATTACTAGTCTATCTGCTTGCATGCCTAAGGCTTATGAAATGGAAGGCAGATGTCACAGACAGATCAAAGATATTTAACCAGCAAAGCTTTAGCAATGTCCATTATCTCTGGATAGAGAAGATGATTGAGACTTAATGCTCTTCTCTTCCTAAGCCTGTGTGAATGGTGGAGAGCAATACTGTTCAAATTACTGAAGAGAGGTCATGCACGAGCACAGGTATAAGTATTTATAAGAGAAATGGGCAGTCAAGTAGGGAAGCTCTAGGGTAGAAGAACCTGTTTTTGTGTCAGTCAGTGCTCTGCTTCATGACTCTTTTATGCATTAGCTTGCAATGTCTCTGGAGCCAAGGTTAATCCCTCTGGTATATCAGAGACTGTTCCCATCTGGGAAGCTCACTCAGGGCCTCTCTCTGCTGCTGGGCTGCCAACAGCAAATGGCATAAACTGAAATTCAGACATGTTGGAAGATTAAATTCCTCTTACACTGCTAATCCTCAGGGGTTTTAGGCATGGCCAAGTGCTAATGCCTTATCTTGCCACCTATAAAAATGTGCGTGTGACTGAGAGGCACCAGATGTGTGAGGAAGCTGGGCAGTGTTGGCCTTTTTCCCTCCKTACTCCCCAGCTCTCAGATAAGGTCCACAGCCCTTCCCTCAGCTCCCAAAGCAAAACAGGTCACTATCCCTGCTCTCAACCATCCCACTCCCAGTTCTGGTTGCCACACCCAACCTACCAACCCTTGTTTTGCTGGGTGTACAGGTGCAGCCTGGCTAACTCTTACCCTCCATGGTCTGAAACAGGTGTGCAGCAAACAAGGAAGCCCTGACAAACAATTTATAAGTTTCTGCTTTATGGGTATGTATTTCTATTCAGAACCAATTTGGCAATGTCCAGATGGTCTTGCTAAAACGCACATAGGCCAAAAGGAATTCAAACACCCAGTTGTGAGCATAATGCTTGTGCAATTGCATAATGCTGCATGTAATTTCTCTCTTCATATGGGTTTGATTTGGTCACCACTGTTAGGTCACAAAGGATGCTGAAGCATTTCAGATGCCATTTATGTCCCCCAAACTTGTTGCTCTTATGATAATCTTCCTTGCATGTCACAAATMCAACTAAAAATAATCTTTCCTTCCA
Source organism: Cardinalis cardinalis (assembly GCA_014549065.1). Lineage (NCBI taxonomy): Eukaryota > Metazoa > Chordata > Aves > Passeriformes > Cardinalidae > Cardinalis > Cardinalis cardinalis. The sequence continues at coordinate 107,627 of JACDOX010000058.1, read as the reverse complement.
TTTAAGATGTACTTTGTTTCTCCTTTAAAGCAGTATAGGAAAAATGCTTACAAGCTGTCAGTAAGAACAAGTAAAGTGGCTTTTACTGTATGTAAGTGTGGCTATTTGCATACAGTAAAAGCTGTATGTRAGAAGCCACACTGCTTTCTTTCTGTTATTTTCATGTTTGGTTAAAGGTGAGCTTAATTSTTTTTATTTATAAACTTTATTTATAAGGAACATCAATTGACCAACTGATAGCCCAAGATTTATTCAGAATTTTATCTGGACATTTGTTACATCTGATTATARTTTTGTGTCTTCAAGAAATAAGGGACTAATCCTGCCTCAGTTAAAAAAAAAATTATAAACACATAACAGTTGCAGTCTTGCATATACCTGTTTGAAAATTGTAATTCTGCAAGAGATACTTGGAAACAGGGTAGGTGATCTCTGTGGATAAAACATTATCATGCTGCAAGTGAAACTGAATATCCAGAGTTCTCAGTTGGTCCTTCCAGTTTGAATGGGCAATAATCAGGCTGTGAGACTCACCTTGGGGATGGATTGCAGGACTGTTTTGAACAGAAAGAACTCTCTGGATTAAAGAGGCCAGAGATCTGGTCTGTGCACAGACTCTTTCCTGCATCCTGATTTTTAGTGGGGCCATTTTTCTACTGCTTTGCTTTGATCATTGTGATTAATCATCCTCAGTGTGAGTATCTCACCATAGTGAACTAATGGCTTTTCAAGTMCTGATATCCTGGTTTATGGTCAGAGCCCCAGAGGGAGGGGAAACACCCCCTTAACAAACTCCCTGTCTTGTTCCAACATGGGTGAGAGCAGCCTCTGCACAATCTGCAGCTGGATGGAGGCACTCCTGCCTCTCATTCTCCCCGTGCAGCTCTGGCACCTGGTACCAGCAGGAGCCGTGCTGGGAGCTCGAGCACCTGCAGGGAGTGGGGTCAGGACTGCAGCATGGGGAGCTGCTGGGAAAATCTCCTCATTTCCTCATTCCTTGGCCCCAAACGTTTGTGTCTGTCTGCATTTGACACTGGAGAGGAGTATGGGGGGAATACTCTGATTGCTTCAACTTACACTTCATGCAGGCACTATTACCTCAGTATATGCTGTTTAATRAAATTATCAGGTTCTTTCCTTAAACCCATTTGTAGTTTTTGATTTATTTCAGTCTTCAACAGGTGGTAAGAAAGTGATTTCTTGTTGTATTTCAGCTCAATATTTGGATAGTTTAGCTTTTGATTAGAGGTTCATTTTTAAACTTAATTATTATGAGTTGTTAAAAAGAAGAAAATCAGTTTAGTTTTTTCCATGAAAAAGCATTTATATCAGGGGAAGGCATGAGCAGAGGGTGTGTTTGCTAAAAAGCTGCTTTGCATCAGACCCTAGGTCCATTACACCAGCACGACGTTAGTGCTCAGGAAGAGTTTGCAAACCAGTTTATTTTTGTATGAAGCTGTTATCCTTCATGGCCCAGCAAGGAAAACAGCAGCCTTGAAAAGAATTTCGTGCTGGATAAACATGAGAGGGTTCTCTGTCAACCTCCCACTGAGCATGTACAGAGCAGTGGCTGTGACATGGGGTTTGAGGGATGGTGCCAGATCCTTTTCTGAGACAAACYGCTCTGGCTGGTGCCTGGGATATGATGGATGAGGCTACATGGCCCAGCCTGCCCTGTGATGTCCCCTGCTACTCCAGGACTGTCACCACCCCTCAAGGCTGGCTGCTGTGGCAGTGAGGCAGAGCCTTTCTGAGCTGCTCAGGCAGGTATGTAAAACAAGAATTAAATAACACAAGCTTTCCTAATTTTAACAAAATGAGAATATCAGAGCTATGGGTATGAATTTCCTTTAACAAAAGGGGTATTATGAAGGTGTTTGCCTGATAAAACCCTTTGCCTCTTTGCTTTTCCCAAGGCTATTCCTGCAGTCACARTGGGGTATTTCTTCCAGAACCAATGAGCAAATCTCCCCAAACCCTATTTTCCAGTGAAGAGACAGGTATGAGCTGGTCCTTTGGGATGTGTGGGTTGTAGCTGTTTCACAGCAACAGCAAGGTGACAATCTTGCTGCACTGCAGCTTTGAACCCTCATGCAGGACATGGCTGAAGGGCCCAAAGAGACTGAGTAGGGACTGATTTGGGGTCCTGGTGTGGCAGCATTGCTGAGGAGGGTGAGGTGGGACCTGCAAACAGGGGCACTTCTGCCCCTCGCTGTCCAGAGGCTTGGCTGGTCTGGGCCAGCCAAGACTCGTGGTCTCTTTTACACATGACACGGCAGCTTGCTGTGAGATCACCTTCCTGCCCRGGGCAAAGCAGCCCAGCAAGCCCAAAGGCTGCTGCACCACAGCCCAGCCCATCTAATCCCTGCTGATGATCACAGATGAATCCCCGGCAGTTTCATGCTGTAGGAGRTGGTGTCCTCTGCTGCAGAGGGAGTCACAGGGTTCAGTATGTCTCTAGTGAAGGTGCAGTGATAAGAAACCTGGATTATTTATCGCCTCTAGTGATGGTCTGTCCATTTGGACAGTGACACAACAGGTTGTYCTGGTGGGGCCTCTACGTGGGAAAATCAGGCTGCAGCCTGCTAGACAGGCATTGCCATCATCCTCGAGAGAAAAAGGTGATGCATCCTTCTTTAGCAATGGCTAAAATTAGGATGTGGGCCAATTTTCATTATTTTTGTTTGTTGCTTTTTTTTACATTTTCTAATTTCATTTTCAACCATGGAACTGCTCATGGTTCCCAGAGACAGAAATTCTGCCACCTTGAATAGTTGAGATATTAAAACAATCATCTGGTTTAGCCTCTTTAGACCTCAGGGAAAAATGGTTTTAATTTGGTGCCCAACTAATTAGCTTGCTGAGAGATTAATAATTAAGCTAATGATTACTACACCTTTGCAATGGACCTTGAGGTAACTTTAATGCAGGTAATTTAAAGATAAAAAATAATTATTTCTGGATTTTTTTATTAGAACATTTTAGAACATTAGAAAAATTTTTATTTTTWAATTTTTTTATTATTTTATTTTACATTTATATTTCTTTCCCTATTTTAGATTATTAATATGAACAAAAACACATGAAAGTTCCATGACTATTTACCAGAAGGGAAAAGGAAAAATTGCCATGCTTCAGGATGGCTGACAGAGAAGTTTGGGAAAAAGGACTTTGTTTCCTGGTGCAGTTCTTTTTTGAGTTATACTGCTGTTTCAGTTATTGGAAAAACAGCACACCCAACTTCCTTCTTTGTCCTCTTCTCTCCCCAAGCAGTGTTTAGCCAAGAGTGGCCAGCATGTCTGGGATGTGCAGAATTGGCAAAATTAATTACAAAAGTGAATTCTGTTCCAAGTACAGGAAAACCCCAAAACTTCTATCAAAAAATGAGTGAAAACAAAACTTCTACAAAAAAACCTGTGTGGTTTTGCTCTTCATCATCCCTTTCTGCAGTCAGAGCCACACACACTTTTAATGGACTTCTTTCCAAAAGAAGGGATGGTGCAACCTTGGAACAACCAATTTTTGCAGATGGGGACACAGGGACAGAGTCATTAAATTGCTTTCCTAAACCTTAGAGTGACCCGTTCTGTGTGGATGGCAGAGCTGGGCACCAGGTGAACGCTGTATCCGGGAGTTCATGTCTCAGCCCTCCCAGCAACTGTGAGCAAAACACAGAAGTAAAAAGCTTTTTTCTGTTTTGGAGCTGAGGGAGCTTCTCTCTGATCCCAGCACTCTGGGGTTACTGCACAGATGTGATTTATGCAGTAATTAAATCTGCAGAATATAGTTAGGCACCTAAATGCCTCTTAAAATGGTATTTAATAGATGAATCCTTGAGGCCCTGCATTCCAAGGCACTGACTCCCACTGCTCCCCACTTGGTGCTTAGGCCACAGCGTGGCCTTGAGCCAGAGCTGGGTGTCATGATCCCAGCATGGCCTCTTCCAATGCACAGCTCTGTATTTCATGCTCATTTGAGAGACTTTGAAGCAGGAAGGCAGAATGGGACAGTCTATCCCCTTGCTGAATAGCACCCTGGAAATTACTGCATTAGGTAGGTCGGCAGGACTGACAAAGGAAATGTTGTTTTTGAGGCCTGCCGGTGCCAGCTCCCTGAGCACTTGCTGTATTTGATCTGGCATTTGTCTGCTGTGAGTCATTCCCTGTGGCCTCAGGAAAATGTGCTGTCTATCAGCATTTTAGAGGCTCTATTGCTCAGTGTCAGGAAACAGAAGGAAATTCCTTCCAAATGTGTTCCACCAAAATGGTGGGCTAAATTTTCCTAAGATGTCAAGCCTGTTAGGAAAAGASGTAAATGGCATACCTGTATGATCACAAAAGAAGAGGAATTTMATTTGCAGACAGAGGCTGCAAGTTGGTGAAAAGCTGTTGTATTTATAAAGTAACATTTTTCCATATATTCCAGGGAAAAAGGGATTTCATGCTGGCCCTTTAGCACCCTGTCTTGCTCCCCACATATTTCCTGCAAAGGAGTAAGTGGAAGATTTACTCTTGCCTTTAAAACCAGAGCTATGTGTGCTATGGTGACACAATTACCTAATTCTGTTACTCTATACTATATTACTCCATGTTATACCCATGCAAGGCCTGGCATCCTGTSACAGGAGCTGGGTGGTGTGTGGACAGCTGCTGGATGGTCTGTARAAAAGGATCCACCTACACTGGGGGAGCTGAGCTCCCAAACACCATTTGCATCTGGTCTTCATGGATCAAATTTGGACAAGGTAGCAGAGAAAACACCTGAAAGAGAAACTGGCCTCATGAATTCTCCCTATTATTAAAAAAAGAAGTGATTATATYGTAATGTAAAAAATGTGCTTAAATTAAGCTGAACTAGACAAATGGCTCTACTTTATATCTGCAATAGAGTGTGAAAAAGTGGATTTATAACTACCTTTTACCTCTTTGGGCCTGGATGGTGCTGAGTGTTCAGACCTGTTCAGCAAAGACTCAGTGTGAACATTATTTTGTTCACGTACCTGGGCAGAAGGGAGGAGATGATGGAGATATTTGGGCCAAATATACTCATTAAGCCCTTTTTTGTTTTCAGGTGTTGCTGCTTTGGGTATGAATCAGGACAGGGATGGGACAACTCMGCAGGTTTAAACAGCCCATGATGCTGCAGTGGGGCATGCCCAGCATCCCCAGTATTTTCCCATGCCATCACAAGCACATCCTGTGCTTCCTATCTCCCATTCAYTCCAGTTCCTTCAAGGAATTGCCTTTCCCAGTCAAGCACAGAGAACTGGGCAATGGTTAGATGAAGTGGGCTTGATAGAAGATTTAGCTGATGAGGGATTTAGCAAGGAAGGAGATTTAGCAAGTTTCCTCTCTGTTGACCTCATTCCCAACACAGGGCAGCTTCTCCGGCTGCTAGTCACCTCCCTGCAGATAATCTGACCTTTTCTTTCTCCAGTACTGATAACATTTAGGAAAAAATGATATATTGGACAACAAACAGTTTTTATTGATGGTTTAGAGGTATCCCAAAAACCCCACAGGACTGGGGCAGTTCTGGGGAGTGTGGGCAGCCRGGGGCTGCTGAGGTGTGGTGCCCACTCCCTCCCAGGCCAGGTGGGCAAGGCTTCCCCAGCACTGTCACTGCAGAGCTGATGAGGAATCTTATCTCATGCATTCCTCCAGCCAGGCAGGCAGAGAGGATTTCAGCTTAAGTCCCCAACACACATGTCAAGCAGAAATAATTTTAGTATTCTGCAGGTTAAATCAGAGTTCCTTTCTTCCTTCTTTGTGTGTCATGTTCTGATGAACGCTGCTTTGTCTTGGCAGGCAATTGCTATTCCTAATTTGTATAATAAAATCTGTTGTCTCCTTGGACAAGAAGTTTTTCTCTGAACTACATAGATGCCAATTGTTATTGAAATGCATGACATTCATTTTGTGTGTTTGTTCTCAGGAAACAAAATGAGCAGATTTTTCATTTTGTTCCTGTGGTTTTGCTAAGCTAGCAGGCCATATTTTATCAACACCAGACCTGTAAGCATCTGCTCTTTTGAAAAATTTAAACAGAATTCCTGCTTTGCTCTGTGTAAATATGGGGGGGAAAAGGAGCAGGAACTGTGAATCTACTCTTTATAATGTCTCATTATAAACTCTCTATGATGTCTCATACAGTGAGTTGCATCAAAGCAGTCCTGAGAGGGGAGCAGTGAGATTATGCACACTTTTACAGGTGGGAAAACTGAGGCAAAGCTTGGTGGTAAAGCTGGAATAGAGCTGAGATGTGACTCCCAAAGCTCTTTGTTGCCATGTCATGCAGCCCCCTTCACAGTGCTTGTATTATCAGGGCTGACAACCTCTTCTTCAATGCTGCTGAGTTTATCCCTGTAACACATCCATGAAGTACTGARGCTTTGTTTGTGTAGGTGGGATATCAAAGCAAATATTTGTGTGTGTGTACTTTATGAGCAGGGGAAATAGTTGCATACAGACACACATGCAYAGAGAAGGAGGGAGAAACACATTGCAAACCCTGATCTACTGGGGAAAAAGAAAACTTTATTAATTTTAAACATTCATCTTCTTGCTCTGCTCTGTGGGGCCCAAAATGTTCCATTCTTAATATGGCTGTTATTGACCTGAGGCCCTGGTGCTCACTGAAATGTGTGGCTCCCCTTACTGGGAATCCCTGGCTGAGCCCAGCAGCAGGCACTGCCCAAGGTTGAACATGGACTCAGAARCTTGCACCACATGAAGCTCTACAGACCTGGGTCATTTTTCTTCAGAGCTGATGGGGCTCTTTGCTATGGAGAGGGGTCCTGCCTCATCCTGAATCCTGCTCAGCGAAGTGTCAGCTCTGTAATCCTGGTGGCTCCCCAAAATAGCCTCATTTTATACTTTGGCCGATGGAAAATCTCCTTTTGGGAAGGACTGCTCCAGAGAGAGGAAATCACAAGAAATCTGCCGTGGACAGGAAGTGTGGGAAAACATTTGCTGGTGTCAAGGAGCTGGCCCAAAACTTTGTACCCCTCTATTATCTCCCTGGGGAAATAGGTTGGAAAACACCACTGAAATACCTCAAGAACACCAAGCAGAAGGGTTTCCGCCTTAAATTTCTTGCTGGAGTAAGGCAAGGGCACATAAAGCYRTGGATTTATATTTGCAAAGATCCASTAATCTCAGGGTTTTAAAAAGCTGATATGGGAATATTTGCTGCATGTTGGGGGAGAGAGTGAGAGAGGAAGCAGATCTGTAGTCTGGCTTGTGAATTTGTTTCACCCCTGCAAGCATCCCCTCCCCTCATGCAGAACCTGATTTTGACAGGTTCATATGGCTGCAGCAAATTTCAGCTTAAAAATATATTAATTTTTGGGTTGTGCACTTTGTGCATCATTGCAGTGGTTCAAATGTTGTCTCAGCATGTTGTTCATTACTGAATCATGAGGAACATACAGTAAGAAGTATGTGGGCTGAGAAACATTTTGTTTTTGTAATGCTTGGCTTGAGTCTGTGCAGCATTTAACTTCCAGTCTACATTTGAAGTGTATAGGTTATAATAATGTTTGACATGAGTGTCACATCTGTTCATCTAGCTAGAATAAATCCTATTTCTCTTCTACATTTGTCTTTATCAGTCCAAAACCATGGGAAGATTTCTGTCAAAAATGAAGGCAGGGAGGTTTCTTTCTTCAGAAAAGGAAAAACAGAATATCAATGTATCTATTCTAAGGTCAAAAGTACAAGAATAAATGCAGACTTACCATAATTTTGACAGCTGTGTTATCTTTCTCATGGCAAAAAAAGAATTTTGAGAGAATTTTCTCTATTGCTTTCACAGAATATCCTGAAAGTTAGGCTACTAGAAGGATTTTWAAAAATATTGAAATCTTTCTTTTTCATGCCAATATGTCAAACTACTTTGAGAGAAAAAAAGAGAAGTAATGAGAAATTAATGTATTAGAATTTGATTTTCAATTTTTTGCTCATATTTCTGAAATTTACATGTGCAAGTATACAGGTTACAATCTATCTCCATATTTATGCTTGGAAATGTAAAGAAGAGAATGCTATATGTGAAGTTGGCAGGAAAAGAAGCAGCTGGGAGATGGAAATCTATTGTCAAAAATCTGGCCAGGAGTAGTTGTTCAWAACATTTTTATAACAAAATATATGCTTTCTATTTTGTGATTTACACTTTTCAAGTGATCATGGAATGAAAAGAATGCTGTTAAAATATGTAAAATAGAAATAATTCTTTTTAAAAAATCTGTTGTTTAGAGTCCTACCCTTAAATACCAAATAATCAATGCCTATCTAATCTTTAGCATCTTCTTGCATTTATGTGACTTCTGGTTATATTTCTTATCTTTTTATTAGGCTCAGCTAACAGACAGGTGAGKCTCACTGAACTGCCTGTTTGCAGAGAGTTACCAGAGAGGCTCCAGCCAAACTCCTACAGGCAGAAAAGGAGAATTTGTCTTGGCTTTAATCTGGACTGAGCTCCCTGGAATGTCAGATTGGARCTGGCTGCAAAATGGAGACAAATTTTCATTTTAAAATTGGCAAGATAAAAATTGTCACCATTTTCTTGCTCCCTTGCCCTCAAATTTCAGCAGTGGTRATGTGGGCAGAGGAATTGTCAAGCTGAGAAAATGTATTTAGAGGCTCACTACAAATGTAGTCCTGGCTGTTTGCTTTTAAAGAGTGGATAGATGGATTTATACAGGAACTCCAAAAGACCCTGAAACAGCTTCTTCTTCTGTGGATAAGAGCAAATGCCAACAATCAGCTCCAGTACTTAAGTTAATGCTGACCTTGGCCAGCTGCAATTTATAGAATTCTTCCTTTAAACTTCSTAATGCTGGTGAGATTATTGCTTTCTTGTGAAATAAAATGAACAACTTTTTTTCCTCAATTTGAAGTTACAGCTTAATACAAATACAGGACRGGGTTGCACAGGCTTTCAAGCAAACATCCAGGGATGATGAAGTGACACACTTAAACAAGGGCACCTTTCCTGAGACACAGGTAAAAGTACCTGGAGGTGCTRTAGCCCTGACCTGACTGCTCACACTGACATTGCCACTGCTTCCAATGGGATTTGTTACACTAAGGATCAGAGATTTTGTGAATAATATTCTAGAAGCAGAGGCTGTTTCTCCAGTGCCTGCTTCCCCAAACCTCTCCTCCTTGGTCCCTCATYACTGAGATAAAAGAGATCTCAAGCTGCCCATTAATGCTGAGCTCTGCCAAAGCCCATGGGCCTGAAAGCAGGAGCAGCATGTGAAATACCAGCAGGGATGGTCCCAATGCACTGTAAGGCTTGGCAAAGGGAATAGAAGAGTTAAAACACCTGAACTCCGCTTTCCTCTTGATTGTGAGCTCTAATATGGCCTTTGRTAGGACGTTTTGGGGCTTTGGGTTCTGTTTTGGAAACTTTCATGTGAACTCAGCAAAAGCAAGTCCTCACTGGGATAATCAGAATCTTCTGGGACACAGACTATAATTCCTAATTAGTGTCAGTAGAAATGGTACATGAAAAGTGAGGTCATAGGCTATTTCCAAGAGGTTTTTCATATAAAGGAAAATTACTTTTTCAGTGCCAAATAGAATGAATGCCAGGCCCTAGTAATCGAAGGGAGATTCTTGACCAAAATGTTAAATATGCAAATACAGCAGATATAACTCCGCTGATTCGAAAGAACCTTTTTGTATAGGACTATACTGGGAAATCAGTGACTCCAAAAATCAATTAWGTTCACAAATGTAGCTGGGCAGGATCAGTTGCCCACCTAAACTTATTTTCTTCATTTGAGGCTCTAAATATTGATCCGTGAAAAACTCGACGTGCAGGGCCAGGACTACACTCAGTTCTGACACCTGAATAACAAATTGTGAGTTCAGTGAYACGTGTCCAGCTGTTTTTATTTCCATAGATAAGCTCAGATGGACCTGGCAGGACATTAATGAGCAAATCAGAAATCAGTGGAGAAGAATGAATAGAAACATGGCTTTTTGAATAAAACTCTGGCACTACAGAACTTCTGGATGTAGAAGTGGAATTTAATGTTGAATTRTTTTCATCTGAGCCTGGTTCGAGCATTCCAGACTCTGCTGCCTTTCTTGGACAAGAATTCATTGCTCTATTTGTTCTGATATCTGTAAAGGTAGATTTTGCGAGGGGTTTGTAAGAAGCAATAMAAAATACAGTCCACTTCCATTTTCAAAAAATCTCTCTCCCTTGCATTTTAATGTTAGCACATAAATCMCATTATATTTTTGGAAATTCTTTTTTAAACTGAATCTCTGTCATATGCTTCTTTATGCAATTACTGAGCAAAGGACAAAGATTGGGGGTTCCCTTTATGGTTTTCTGCCAACTCCAAATCAAGGACACTTTCAATGACAGAAGGAGATGGCAACATCCAAACTGCATAAAGAACTTATTTCTTCATGCAGCTTTTAATTTATGCCATGGTGAAGCTTGAACTCACAGGCCAGAATGGCACAGATTTGTCTCAATAAGGACAGAAAGTATATAGGGATAATAAAATACAGTGATATTAAATTGTAAAAGCTAACATTTTGGGAAACATTTAGCTTTATTTTTCCCTCCTGGATTTGAGCCAAATGCTATTCAAGATTAGAAGACACCAGAGGTTGGAGGTGTATTAAAAACCATCTGCCAAGTCTGGGAAATCTTTTGCCTTCTGAAACATGGAACACAATCTCCTAATAGAAACTGAACTGATGGACTGGATCACATGGATTTCTATTTTCTGATACTGATATGAAAAAAATAACTGCAGACGTTTGTATGTCTGAAAAAATGTATGCATATGGTCCTGGAAAATTTACTTTATTCATTAATTTATGAATCATAGAACTTGTCTTCGGAGCCCAAGCCCTAAAGTGGACTGAGGATGGACAACTTTCCATAAAGCAGCAAAGGAAGTTAGCTTGCTTAATGACATTGCTGGCTGTTTAGTTATGCAAAGGAATTATCTTCTCCCCTTCGCTGTTTGTAAAAATGAGCTTGCTACATTCAGATTTTAAGTGGCATAYCCATAAATTTAAGTTTAATGCTGCTGTACAGAGGCTTTCCCAGATAATTCAAAAGCCTATCTCCTTGAAGTCATAGACACTGTCATTCTGACTAGACAAATTTTATGTCCTGTGTGTAATAGGAAAGATGGATGATATGAGCTGTGCTGAGAGTGCTCTCAAACTTTGGGAAGATCTGTGTGGATATCTGATTTTGGCTTATGATTCTTCCAATCTCTATACACTGGTACCAGAGGTTTAAGTGCAGCAATGTTACCTAACACCTGCTTCCTGCTCTGTTAAAACTAGTACAGATCAGCATAATTACTTCAGCTTCAATAGAGTCAGAGYGGTTTACACTGCCCGGACATTTTGCCCTGCTAAGGTGGAATTCAAGGCAATTCCTGGAAAAACCGAGCTGAGCTTTTTTTATTTGTCTGAAGTTTCATCTTTATCTAATTCAGTTATCCATTAATTCCACAAGGATAACAGCACCTTTTAGAAGTCTGAATTGCCCCACTAAGCTTGATCAAAATTTCTCTGCCAGACACAGAAAAGTTGTTGCCCATCTCTTCAGAGTGGGCAGGACTGCATCAGTGAAATGACTCTCCTAGTTCTCTTGGGACCCTTTGAGGTGAATACATTGGGGACATTGTTGGATTTGGAAAGGCATGGGAAAATAAACATGGTAGTTAGCATGTGGAGGAGGAAAAACTTATTCAAACATAAATATTTGTTCCAGCACCCTCTTGTTAACGTTCACCACAGTGCAGAGGGATTTACTTCCTCAACTTCCATTAAATATATATTAATGGAAGTTTCGTAGATAAATCCCTAAGCTTCTCTAGGAACAGCTCTTCTGTATTTATTACGCCTCTTGAATTTCAATGCCCCTCAAAGCTTAAGGAACCTCAGATTTTATTTTACTTCTCTGATAGYTTCAGTAAGTTGTGATAACATCCTGGGAGCATGACAAGTGTGACAAAGACTGTGCTCTTTATTGGACTGATCACACCACTTGCATATGAAGGAAAAACATTTCTATTTCCCAAACTTCAGTATGTGCTGATGCAATATTTGTGTCGGCAACTATCTGCAACCCTCAAGAAAGGAAGAAACTGTGAGAAAGGGTTCTTGGGTAATTCATTCTTATTGTTGAATTTTTCCAGTATTGGCATGACTTCTTTTATGAAATACAAATTGATCTGCCCAAAAGGATGAAGTAAACTGGATAATGTCATTAGCTCTGGAACTGTCAAAGGTTAGTGAGATTAATCACTGGTTTCTCCAAATACTGTCCCCCAAATTCCTATGGAGGTCATCCCACAGTATCTGGGACCACCCAGGAGTCACTCTGGCAGTCACATGCCCACCACTGGAGCATCTCACTGCTGGCATCAAAGCCCCTTTATATGAGATCCCACCTGGCTCCACACACACCCCACTCATGCAAAGTCAGRCCAGGTTTCCTCGCCAGTTCCACCGTGGGTTTTCCATAGCAAAGTCTCAGATGTCTCATTCCAGAGAGCAATTTATTCACAGCACAGGAGCACAGGAACAGCTCCAGATGGTGCCTCCGAGGAGGGACCCCTGGGCTTTTATCCCCCCACAGTTTAAGCTTGTTGAAGTCTTACCCTTCCTCCTGAGCCATTGGATCCTGGGGTGTCTCTGAGTGTCTGGTCACCTGTCTGGAGCCACTGGTCCCTGCATCTTTTGCTGTGCAAAGGGCCAGCAATTCATGACCTCTTGCCTTGGGCTCCCATCACATGGAGCTCCATCTTTAGCTCACACTGCAGCTTGTATTCCTCAGCACTGGCAGTGTTATTTCCTTCTGACTGATGACCTTTGAAGGTATAGTGTTATCTGTCAAATACAAGGTTGCTCATAATAGCTGCTAGCTTAGGAATGGATTTTACCTTACTATTGATTAAGGTCATGCTCTTCCTATCCACAAGCTGCATTGAAGTGACATGGCCTGTGGGCTGTCTGACTGCTTTAATCCTTTATTACTTTAGTACTATGCTGGAGATGAAAGAAATACTTTTGGTCTTCATGTTCTTTACTCTTTCGATCTCCAACTTTCAACTGAATTTTCATGTCTGTAAAGAATTTCCCCCATTCRTCTCTGCTTTCTGGAACTGCTGTGTAAAATATGTGGTCTGAGCTCTGCACGAAGATAATCCAGAAGCTGCAAATTGTCTCTCTAACCTATTCATCTATATACAGTATGTATAGGTTAAAGATGGGTTTTAAAGAGACGCTGTGCTTTAGACTCGTTTTAGTGTCTCTTCAATTTAAACCTACCAGGGAGAGATTTCACCTGTTAAACCAAAATTGAATGACATTACATGACACTTTCACACTTTTCAGCTTGGTTTACCAGCACTCAAAGGCCCTTTCCCTCTGAGGGCAGGAAATAACATGTCACAGGAACAATCTTTTGGAAGCAAAGCAGTCTTTGTTTGTCAAAAAGGTGTCATACAGAGCACAGAGAGTAAAGTCAGAAAAGATTTATATGATGATGATTCTTTCATCCAAACTGTAGTTTTTTTCTCTCAGACAGTGAACTGTCTCCTTAAAAGCATATAATGCTCAGGATCAGGCAAGTGCCTTTAAATTGCTTGGTCCCTCTCTAATCACATCTGCTTGACTTGACTGAACACCCTGTAACCTGAAAATTACACCTACACTGCTAAGTGCATGTTCTCCTGGGAGTAAAACCTGGCTCCCAGGCCAGGTGGTGTGAACTGGCTTTGGCAGCATTGCTGTGAGCAAATTTCAGAGCACACTGACTGCATTCATCCTACACAAACCTTGGCCCCAGATCTCTTCTACATCCCTTGTCACAACTCTGTGATTTTAAAATACAGTTATATTTCTGGTGTTCAAAAATAATGACAAATGCTCAACTGCTGAAATATTAGCAAGCTTTCCTTAAAGACAAACTGTATTGTAACAGGAAGCTTTTAAGGTGTTAACTCCTTCCTGTTTTACTGCTGCTAGATTTATTTTTTTCCCTTACTTGGCATTTCTCCAGAATTTCCCATGTTTTTTTCTAGACTTTTATTTTATCTCTCTCTCTAAAGCAGAGGGAACCTAGAAACAGAGCAACACAGTAGTTCAGGAGTACTGGATRAGTTTGAGGTTTTGGACATCTTTGCATGATTCAGGACAAAAAGAGTTTTCTCAACTTGACTCYGGATGTTGCCATAGTGCTCTGCCTGCCTAATAGTGTGTTAATGCAAAAAGGTATTTCCCCACCCAGGCTGTTGAGCAGAGCCATGTGAAATGACTTACCCCTTAGGAATCCAATTGCTCAAGAATTTCTGTACCATTTTGCCTTTTTCAGGCAAAACTTACAGTTGAGGATGCAATGTGTTCTCTTGAATCATTACCATTGCCAAAGATACTCAAGAAAGGGAGATCTTACTGTGAGCTATGAGATTCCAAGTAGAGTTTGCGTRGAGGGTTCTACAATATTTATAAAGTCAGTGTGTTTGATCTAGAAATCATGAGAAAAAGCAAACACAGAATTCTGTCACACCATGATTTTTTCAAAACTAAGTCACAGTCYCTAGTGTAAAATATCCTAAAATATGTTAAAAATTCTTGTTATTAGTACTACCAAATGAGAAATGTAGTAAAATAACAGAATCTGCTCAAATCACCAGAGATCAAGAGCACACCGAATCTTCCTTTGTAAATAAAGAAGTAGTGTGGGATTTTTATTCAATTCTTGCAAAGAAGTTTATTTTTTAGCTGTGATGTAAATCAGGACTAACTCTCCTTTTATCAACAGTTTTGCCTAGCTATGTCTAAAAAAAGGTTATTATATTTTAATGCTGTAGGGGATCTTAGAAAATGAATGGTCTTGGGAAAAATACCAAATGCAAAAATCTCCTTGTACAAATCCCAAGTAATAATAAAAATTAACAAAAAGACACCAAATTCTTCATGCCTGCTCCATCAGTTCAGAAGCTTGCATGAAATGGACAGCCTGAAGTGTATTAAAGTGTCGCTGCTACTTTAATAGAGGAAGATAAGTGAGCTTTCAGAAAGTCTTGAATTTACTGACCTTCTCTTCCAATTTGAGCTAATTCATTAGCTTCATAAAAGCCTTTCACTACTCTCTCAATAATTATTTTTTTCCACATAGTTGAGTTCTAAATTAGTATTCAGCCCTCTGAAGAAAAGAGAGTGTTATAAACATTCTTTCTAATGGGTGGATCTGAAAATCACTTGTCCTGATGGCTGTGATACATCTGTGGGGAATTTTCTGTGATTCCTTTGGGGAATTTTTCTACAAGACCACTCCATGCTTTTATCTTGCCAAGTGTTCAATGAGGCAGCATTAGTATAGCACCAGAATAGATGGACAGTGCTCTAACATAGCTACAGGTTTGCATTTGGCTTTCAAAAGTATGAAGTATGTGGAGCTTTTCTTTCCCTGAAGGCAACTTAGTGATACCCTGGGGATCCCCAGCTTGCCCTTATTCATAAAATGAGATCCATAATGAGTAATATTTCCACTTATGGGCTTCTAAGCTTTCTTAAATGACCACTAGTACTGCAAGACAATTTCTGTTTCACTTCTTTAACATTTGGCTGAGAGATGACATATTTCAGTTGGAGTAGGTGGAGTTCTGCATCTTTGTAATGACAAATGTGCCTGCAGTCATAGGAAGCCAAACCATAGCTATCCTCTTGTWTGCTACAAAGCCACCATATATTATGACTATGCTATCCAAACTATTTGTTACCAGAATGTCATTAAGGCTGTAAAGGTTCAGTGGAATTTGTTCACTTTAGATATACAAAAACTGTGATCTGAGCTCTATTGCCTGTAGAAGGTTTTTACTGCCTGAGACAGTGCCTGATAGGAAGATGGTGAAACAGATGCAAGGACAAGAGATGACTTCCTTACCTGCAGGCTGCTAGGCTGGGAAAGGGTGTTATGAAGTGGTTTGTTGCTGAAAAAAGCAAGTTTTTAGGTGCAAATGAAATGCCTGAGAGAAGATTCCTATGTTGGCTAAACTCCATGGATCTGTTCTAGCTTCAGCCTGGTCTGCTCTCTAATGGCTATTCTTTATCCAATTTTAGACATCATTAGATGGCAATACCTTGGGATAGGTCTAAAACTCTGTCAAGGATAAAAATAAGCTCATTTTTTTCAAACTTCTATTCCTACCTTTTCAAATTATGAATGTTTTCAACACTATTGTAAATCTGGTTTATTCCAGAAGTGTATATTGGTAGTGGTTACAGTATATCCAAAGTAATTCACAAATCCTGCTGTAAATTTCTGTCTCCTTCAGTTTAGAGCAGTATTGCCTCAAAAATAGAGTAAAAGCCTCAGGGTTTGGCCTATGAATCATCACCTTTCCTTGTGTCTTCAGAAAATAGTCTCTTGGGTATGCTTCAGGGAAAATTTTTTTTGTGACTATACCTGATTTTTGATCCTAGTCTGCAATATCATTTGTGTGTGCATGTATCTATGATTGCTTGCATGATTACAATTAATACAACATTGACTATTAATGTTGTGGCTCAAGTGGGAAAATGRGTACAACCAACATCCATAAACTTTCCTAGCGACTCAATTCCTAAATTGTGCTGTACTGAAAGGAGWTTGCACCTGCATCACAAGACCAATATAGACATATTTGAAGCTGTCATATTTCAGCCTTCACTGAGGGTGAGTGAAGGGAGCCATGAGAAGGTTGAGTACTGCAATGATAATAAAAAGTAAGAAAAGTCCCGGCTGCAGGAATGGTGGCACCCAGTGATAGCTGCCGAATGGGAAAGGGGTTCCTGACWCTGGGTATGAATTCAGAGGCTAAGAAATTGTTTGACAAACTGAATGTACGGGAGGAAGACAGGAGAAAACTAACMGAAAACTAGAAAAACAGCTGTGAGTGTATCCCTGAGGAAAAATAGCAAGAAGAGATTTTAGGGAATGTAATGCACTGAAAAAGTAGGTTTGGAAATTATGAATGAAAGATTTGCGTGCTGTCATTTGGTTTTGCCTATTCAGAAGACAGAGTTTTGTTGGTCCCTTGCAAAGAAACAAGGTAACRTCAAAAACTATAACTTGTTTCATACCAGACTTCCCTTTAAAAGGAAATATTTCCACAAGTTCCTATTTACTTACTGACTGCTTTGGTCAACGTGCTAACAACATTTAAACCTTAAAGAAAAGTGCCAAAATGACCAGGGGGAGACTCTTTTGATACTGCCCAGCAGCTTCCTCTGTGTATGTATGCTGGTAATTTTACTGCAATTAGCACTAGCACTACACTTGCTTAGCTGCCAGCTTTTGATAAATGAGGGTTGGGAGCTCATGGGGATGTTTTAAAAGAGCAGTTCCTGCAGGTAACACTTTTCCATATTTCAAGCTTTTGTGGAATGTCTTAACTACTTGGCAATGAGCACAAAGGATTTGCAATAAGGCTTACCTTAAATCACTTCTTTTTATATAGATATCACTTTTAAGCAATCACATTCCTCTTATTTAAGTGTGCAGTGGTTCTCTAAAAAGAAAACTATGCTATTTGATTTACTCCAGTGGCACTTAAACAATGCTGACTGGATCCTATTCTCCCTGCATAATATATGGACTAAACAGGGCAAAGAAAAGATTTTTATTTTGTCTAATTATGAACCTTCTCTAACAATATGAAGAGGATAAAAAGGTCAACTTGAATGTGAATGTCACTGAGGATGTAGAAAGTACTTGAAAAAGAAGTGATAAAGACAAAACTCATGACAATCTAATCAATACAGTTAACAGAGCATTCAAAGCACTCTTCAGGCAGCAGCAGGAGCTCAGTCCAGCAGGTGAGGTAGAAATTGGTGTCCAAGGGCCAGCTCAAGCCATATTTTTTTAGCCCCTTAGGGCTTCCTCAAATAACCAAAAGYATGTTAAAGAGCTCTGGACACTTGAGTTGGGCAACTGGGATGAGTCTCAGTTAAACTGCTGCATGTTGTTTTGTGAGCAGGACTTTATTTTGTTCTCCATCAATAAGTATTTCTTGCAGTTTGAAGTATCCTSTATTGCTCTGCCTGGTCTTCATCCATGACTCTCAAGGAGGGCAGGTCTCCCATAGGTCTCTTGTCACATCTACCAGTCCCATGCAGGTACCTCAGGCAGCAAAATGATAACCTTATAGCTTTATACCTCTGTGCCTGGCCAGCTGAATTGAACATCATTATGGATATCTTAATTTCATCTGCATTTCACCTCATATTTCTCAGCTCCTGATCACTCAGTGGCAGAAGAGATGCCCAGTGCCATCACTGACAATTTCCTGTCACTGGATTCCTCCTTCCTGCCTTGCACAGGCACGCTGGGRGTGGAGGATAAGATGGTCAGGTATGTTGTGACATCTCTGAAAGAAAACACAGCAATGAATAGTATCAGATGAGGGGAGCTAATGATCAAAATGGGCTCTCATTAAATTGTACATCTCTTCTGCAGAAATACAGTTATGATCTCTRATTTACTGGGGTGGCATTTAAACAATACTGATTGGGTTTTATTCCCAGCACATAAATTAAGCAGGGAAACATATWATTTTGAATGCAAGATGTATTGGGTTTTTTAAATTTATTTTTAAATTTCTTTTAATATTCAAAGCTTAAGTAAGTTTAGGCTGTTATCATGATGAAATGACATATGTTAAGGCATATCTCCCTCCTATAAGGAACATTACTGCTGAAAATGTGGGGCATAGTGATATGGGGCCAAGGCCAGGTCTAGATCCCCACTCCAGCAGTGCTGGAAGCTCCCACTGTCAGGAAAAGGAAGAGAAATGCACAGTAAGACTGCAGAGCTTCTACCCATGGGCCTTCCTCTTAACTGTGTTGCAAATTTTTTCTGCATCGTTGATTTAAAACAGGCCTGACAAAATAAATCATGCTTTAAAAATTAAGGCAGTAAATAATGGATGCATTACTGGAAGAACACTATAGAGGGTCAGCATGCCATTTAATTCCTGCAGCCRTTTTAAACAAAAGAAGCACAGTTCTAGAAAAAATAGGGGTAGAGAATGTGATAGAAACCATTGCAATTAGTATCACATCAGTCTGATGGGCATAAAACACATGAATAGGAGGAAAATGTGACATTTCAAACCACACCAAGAAATTTGGCTGAAACGAAGATGACTTTCTGGAGAGACATTACTGATGTGGAGACACGATTCTTTGAAGCTGATTTTTCCATTTGGCGTATTTATAGTTCAATCAAATATTCCTATTGATCTGAGAATGTGGTATTTTCCTTAGGAAAGGGATAATGAGTGTCTAGGTGTCTAGTAAATCCTCCAGAGATTTGAGCTGCCTGGATGCTGATTAAGGCTGACACTGTTGGAACACTGACTGTGTTGCTCTGCCTGGCTGCCTACTGTGCCATGCCTTAAAGATCAGGTGTAGACCAATTAGTTAATTTTAATTGTGCTTATATTAATTTCAATTAGCCTATCAGATGTCAGAGAAGCTAAGAGAGCTTTTTACTCTCACTCTAAAAATCAGTAGAATCAAAGAATGTCTCAGGGAGAGTTTGTATGTGTTTCAGTGTTTTGGAAAAGATGCAGAGCAGGTCTTTCTGATCAGAGTCAGAACTGAAATGAGACTTTAACAGAGTGAGACCTTAAAAGAAGCCAATTTTCTTGACTCCTGGTTGATTTTTTTTTGTTAATTTTTTTTTATTCCATTGCAAATAAAATAATTGGAATTGTGTGTGTGATTTAAGAACTTACATCTCAGAGTCACAGAATCACCTAGGCTGGAAAATATCTTTGAGGTCATTGAGTCCATGGTTTAACACAGCCTTGTCAACTAGATCATGGCACTGAGTGCCACATCCAGTCTTCTCTTAAACACCTCCAGGGACAATGACTTCATCATCTCCCYGGGCAGCCCATTCCAATGCCCAATCACCCTTTCTCTGAAGAGCTTCTTCCTAATGTTCAACCCAAACCTCCTCTGGTGCAGCTGAAGACTGTGTCCTCTTGTCCTGTCACTGTTACCTGGGAGGTGAGGCCAGCCTGCACCTGGCTCCAGCCTCCTTTCAGGGAGCTGTAGAGAGTGACAGGGTTCCCCCTGAGCCTCCTTTTCTCCAGGCTAAACACCCCCAGCTCCCTCAGGTGCCCCTCCTAGGACTGGTGCTCCAGACCCTTCACCAGCCTTGTTGCTCTMCTCTGGACACACTCCAGGAGCTCAGGAGACTCCCCAAAGTAGACAGTCATYCCTCCACCTCTCCTACYTCACCTGTCTCTTCTGAAGAGCATGAAGCCACCCACTGTGGCACTCCAGTCATGAGAGTCATCCCACCWCGTTTCCATGGCGACTACTGTGTCACAGCTTTCCTGCTGTATCATGGCTCCCAGCTCCTGTTTGCCACCCGTGCCGTGTTCATTCCTGTAACTCCACCGCTCTCTTTCTCTTTCACTCTCCCTAATACTCCCTAGCCTTTCCATTTCTTCCTTAAGCTTGGCCACTAGACAGAGCAGCTCATTCACCTCCTYCCACCACACACAGCCCTGTCCTGCAGGCTCAGACACTCCCTGCAGCCACTGACCTGGAGAGCTGTGTCCTTCTTGGGGTTCTGTTTGGGCTAGCACACTCTTGCTGCATGCACCAGCCATGGCTTTTGGCTGTTTGTAAAACATCACTGGCTCGATTCAAGTTGTGGGCAAAAAACCCAAACCAACAGAAAATCCCAATAGAAACACCACACCCACCTAACTCCTGGTGCACCACCAGCAGCCAGGGAGTGGCTGTGTCCTTCCTGGTGTGGAAACTGCCCCACCATGGCCCTGTTTGCCTGCTCATGTTCCTGCACTCACAGAGCTGTTTAAATCTCCTGCCAATGGCCCTGACACTGCCCCTTGCCCTGATTAAAGTGAGTTTTGGCACACTAGGATGAGCCTGGTCACTGAGACTTAGTGAAATTTGGGTCCATATGAGTCTGTCTTAGGCAAAGACACTTATCTTTGCAAGTCTGAAGTTCAAAGCCCCAGAAGGGTATTTTTGAAGATTCCCCTTCCCCCARTGCTTTCAGACTGTATTCAGTACCTTGCAAGTCTGATGAAGTGACATTTCCATGCATTTGGACTGAAGTTCTCAGCTTCTGAGTATATGACTCTTGATGGGTCAGTTCATGCAGTGACGTGGATTCCACCAGAAAATCAGCAAAGTCTGCTTTTCTTTRTACAGGTAGATACAAAAGTATAGGTAGATAGGTAGGGATGAAACCAAGTTAACTTTGGTGCTGTAAAAAGACCTCCCTGAATCAAATTCCATTTTTTTAACATCTTATCCCACTGGTTACTGACTTATTTTATCCTGTATTTTGCATATGCTGTTTATCACTGGAAATCCCACTGTGAATGATGTTACTGGTATCCCAAGCATGGAGAAAATCACACACACCTGCTGGACACCATACCCCTGGAGGTGAGGGATGTCTAGTTTTCATTCTGTCCTAACTCCATGGAATCCCATGAAGCTAAGCCAGCAAAACTGTCCATGATGTCTAGCTCATTAACAGAGATCAAAGCAATGAAACTTGCTTTGGGATGCTTGGGTTATATTTTGTGATAAAATTTTGCAGTTTTCTCTACCCAGACTCTGTAACATAAATCACAGCTTGAACTAAAAAGCAGTCTGGGACATTACAAATGTACAGATATCTCTCTTCCTCTGTGAAGAAAAGAAATTGGGTAGCAGTTACAAGGGGTTTTTTTTTGCATACAAAGCCTCTGTTTATGCTGAAAAAAATTATTTTTCTCATTGATAACTAGGTAAATAAATTTTAAAAAATGTAATTTTCTGCCTGAGAAAAGATTCAGTTGCAAAAAATAGTACATTAATTCACTTAAATAGAGATATTTAATGAATTCTTGTGAAGATTAGACCCACATACACAGAGCCACAAGAGGATATTTTGATGACTGGTTTGTACCTGAACTTGACTCATAGGTACCTTCAGATAACTATTTCAACCAATAAGCAGAAAGTCTTTTGCCCAAGTACTGATAAATCTCACTAATCATAATTTCAGATGATAATGATAATTTTCAGAAGATTTCTTTCTTGGAATTCAAAATAACTCAGGCCAAATCCATAAAAATCCAAGAAGCTGCAGTCCAGAAGCATCTCCAAGATGACAGCAGCTGGAAAACACAAACTTTCAGGGTTCCACTTTGAGGACCTTGAGGAAGGCTGAAGTGGCCCTAGCCCCAGGCTGCAACACASTTTTACTCAACATAGCCCAACCAAGGGAAAAGAAAGCTGTATSAAAATCCAGGACTGTTTTAATTTGCATGTGTTTGTCAATAACCACTAGTGACAAAGAAAGCCCAAGTGGAATTGCTGATGTCACACCCCCTTCACAGAAAGCATATGTGATAGAAATGTGAGGGTCATGTTCCAGCTGCATCTCCTGAAAGTCCCATAGTCATGGATGCTCTTCTGAGCCAGCAATACTTCTGTGTAATTTGTTTTGTCTGTTATTGAAATGAGTTTATTTAAATTTTTCATTTATCCACATTTATCTGTTTTAAAGCCTGTGCTAAACCTTTTGTGCTTACAGAACTGCTGTGCCAGTGAGGTGGCTTTGCTGAGCGTGGGCAGTATTTCACTAACTGGAATTTGTGAGATTSTAAGGAGAGAAGTTTCAGCAGCTTGAAATAGAAATGTTTCAGGATGATGGCGATAATAAGGTGTGACATAAGACGTGCTCTGACACACTGGGAAATAGTGAGGAACAAGTTTATGACTCCAGAAGGTATTATTGGAGAGGGATCCAGTTCCCATACATCTTCTCATCTATGTGAGGATGGAGTAAAGCCAGTCTGAGCTCCTACCAGCCTGAGTTGGCTCTGGATACCTTCCCTCAGAGCAAGGTCAAACATATTTAGAATAAGGCAGCTCAGAGAGGCAAGCTGCCATTTGGGCCAGCATCCTGGGAAATGGGCCAAGGACCACAGCTTGGTCAGGAGAGGGCTGTGGGTTACCAGCAACCAGACCACTGACAGCACCGTGTCATCTGCATACCCTGGAGATCCTGGATGGCTGCTCAGCTCTGCAGATCCTCTGGAGCAAAAAACTTTTTGAGGATTTTTGCCTAATCTACAGAGCCAAAGCAACCTGAAAAAAAAAAAAAAAAGTAGGCACAGAGATGTGTGTGCTTTTTTGAGCCCTGCATGTGATACCTTTAGGGGTTTAATTTGGATGCCAGCTGTATCTTAGGATTTTAGCAGCTACAATTTTCTAAGAAACAAATTAAAGCTACAGCAAACTGGTCTGAGAGCCTTGTTTTCCCTCAAACCTTCCTGTTGCTTTATTTATTTAGTCTTCTCTCTCTTTCCACCTATCATTTTGTCAGGTTTAATAGGGCCTGAAAGTAAGACATCAGAAAACACTAGTGGCAAATCTGATATATGTGCGATTAGCCCTTGGCTACTTTACCTGCAAATTGAAATATATAAACAACATATTGCTGTTACATGAGTGTTCTGACCATAAATAGCTTCAGGTGCAGTAATGTAAAACAAAACTGGAAACCACCATATGGTCACAGACACAGATAGCGCTGTTTGAAAAATCCCTGCATTTTGTATAACCTTGCAGTGGGGAAAAAAAGGCTTGAAGCACCTTTGGAATATCAATCTGAAGAGCAAATTATACACATTTTACATAGCTTGAATAAAAAATGTTGTCCCTCTAAGCCATTTTTCACATACTAATTTTGCATTCGTTTCACTGTGTAACATTAGTAGGAAAAGAAATCTTGAAGTCTAAAAGTCTATTGATAAACAATTCAGCTAAAAAAGTAATTATTCTCAGAAATTTTTTCTTTAGAATATACTATTCACTTAGAATAGCTCTTATATTGTTAGCACAAGCATAATGAAATAATGGGCCATTTAGTGGGCTAATGTATTTTTCACTTGCTTTTTATCAACTTTCTTTTTAAAAAAATCACTGCTTAGGGTGAAATAGTATAATAAGGTTAATGAGTAAAGAAATAACACAGAACTGCTTTTATTGTACTTAGCATCTCTAAATCACAAAACGGGCGAAACAGATGCTTTGGAACGCAGCCGAGGAGTTGATCAGTAGAAGCTGATTATCTATTAATGAGGGGTTTTTAGTGCTGTACCCTGGTGTAAAAATCACTAGACTCCATTCAGGCAGTCATCAGCTGCAAATGCCATGTATATGAATCACTTGATTGATGTACAAAATTCAAAACAGATTTCCCCTGGTGCCCTATGGGTTGTCATGCACTGATGATCCCCTATCTGTTTATGTTAATGAAACAGGGTTTTTCAGTAAGTAAATATGTGTAGTATTTAATTAAACTCACTGCTGAGCTCTGTGTGAAAATGTAGCCCCATTGTTCAGAAGTATTTTCTGACTGCAGTTCTTTGTTTTCATCCCAGCTTTTCTTCCCAGTTGCCTCAGTCCCCTGTCTGAAGAGCATCTGGGTTTGTCCCATGCCAAGATGTTGTGAGCACCACTGCTCACAAAAAAAGGTGCCTTTGAATTCAGCAATGATAGGAACCAACCCTCAGTTCCCATCACCAGCTCCACAGCTGGCAGGATTGCAATCAAGGGTCCTCTGGAGACTGAAGTCTGCTGGCATTCTGCAAATTGCCCTGCTGCTGATCCCCTCTGGGGGCTGGGCAGTGACTGGGGAGCTGGTGTTCTCATGCAGTTTGATGCTGCATTTAGGAGATAAAGACTTTCAAAGTATTTTGAGGCTGAATGGTTAAAACAGTTTTATGAAAATATATATGCTATTAGAGAAGGAGTGAAGTTCCTGATTCCTGCTTCAAGGCCCTACATGTAGGCAGGACAATGCAAAAGAGCCATGGAAAGAATAAAAATCAGGCTTATGGTAGAAACCTGTAAAAATATCTCCCTCAGCTGAAACAAAGATCTTATTTCTTTTATTAATAAGGAAGGAAATGTAATATTTACATTATTATTATGTCATCTCAATGACTTTTGCAGCTTTTTTCTTTTTTCTTTTTCTTTTTCTTTTTCTTTTTCTTTTTCTTTTTCTTTTTCTTTTTCTTTTTCTTTTTTCTTTTTCTGTTCATTGTGCCGATTATTTCCTGAACAGAAGTAGAGCAGTTGCTGATATACTCTGCAGCACTCACAGTGAGTCCTGGCATGATTTGTGGCTTTTTTTCTTGAAGAGCTGGTTAATAGTTTACATTTATTAGTGGCTGCTTGCCCTTTGCTGTGGCATGCGTTTGCAATTTAATGCTGCCATGTATCAATAGTA
Organism: Cardinalis cardinalis; assembly: GCA_014549065.1. NCBI lineage: Eukaryota > Metazoa > Chordata > Aves > Passeriformes > Cardinalidae > Cardinalis > Cardinalis cardinalis. Next base: position 82,304 of record JACDOX010000058.1, on the reverse strand, counting down.
TTTGCATGTTTGGTATTTTATTAGGTACCAGCAGTGCTCATGCATTTTATTTAGGCCATCCTGTAACTTCCCTCATTTGCTTGTGGGACTGCACATAAGAAAGGCTCAGTATATCAGCTCCCTTCTTCACATTTCCAAGAGTACAAAAGCTTCAAGAGCCAGGCTAGTTCCGATTTCTCTTCTTACCTTGTAAGATGTCAGGGATCTTTCCTGGACTAATAGGGTTAGGAAAACATTGCTGAATWTGATATTTTCTGTTATGGAATCATTAATCTACTGAGAAAGTAATTTAAATGGAACAATGGATTCTGCTTTGATTGTTTTATCTGTTTGTTTTTTTCCTGAGGTTTGATACAAAGGGGGGCTGAGAATCCTATTGAAGTTATTGCTACTGAAGTTATTGAATGAATGATGTTATATTTATAAAGAGCTGTTATTTCTGTTGTAGCCTCACTAACACACAAATAAGTGTTTCAGAAGTCCTACTTGCTCACGGTTATTTAATTTCATTAATTWATTTATTTATGTTATGAACAAAAAATATTTTCAGCATCATTCCAAATCAATGATACACAGCACATGACCAAAGGAAGCAGAAAAGCCACCTCCAGCCATGATTATGCCTACACTCTGTCAATATGTATGAGAATGGTGGCTTTGTTCCTAGAGACAGCAGACCTTTCCCCTAAATGAATAAACATGTTACCAAGAGGTCTTTCTCTTGGGCTGCAGAAGTTCTGCTTTCACAGAACTGGAGGAAAACATCTCCAAAGGATTTATATTCTCTTTCTGGAAGCAGAGTAAAAGCACCAAGTTGAAGATTGGCATCAGTTCCGTTCACTTGTTGAGTTACTGCCTACTATCAGGTTTGTGGGAACTTTGTAATCTGCTTAGAGATTGCTGGGCAGAGCTGGAGAAAATGTGTGGAATATTACTTGCAAAATAGTCTTCAAATTAAATTCCCCAAATTGCCTCTTGCTGTGTTTTTTTAATCACCTACTGGTCTTGTTTACAAACCTTCATGCAAATGGCATATCAAAACATGGTTATTTATGAAGAAAACAAATCATCCAAAACGACAAGTTCTTTCATATAAAATGGAATWTTTTTTACATATTGGATGCATTCTCTATTTCCAGGCCCTGAGCTGTCATGAGACTGGTTTACATATCTTAAGGCTGCAGTGATATTTTGTTTGAAAGATCACAGAGTCAGTGTTCTTTAGTGTTCATTTGTTTGGTTTCAGAGCTCTCTAGTATTCACAATTCTAAGGTTTACTTCCACCTGTGTGCATTGCAGAAAGTGAGACTCTCATGGCACTCTGGCTCCTGAGAGTCAAAACTCTCAAGGTACCAAAACCAGTATATTCTTAATGAGGAAATCATTAAATTTGAAAATTTCTGAAACCTCGCGAGGTTGATAGCAAAACCTCCACGGATTTTTTTATGCAGCCCAGATTTTACTCCATGTGAAATCAAATATTTAGTCAAGTTCTGTAATGCTGTAAAATATAGCAAAATGAAAACAACTATGAGTACATCTATAATTGTTTTTGGTACTGGATGGCCACATTCTACATCCAAGTCTGTCACCTACTTCAAAATTCTTGTGTAACATCTAAGGCATGAAAGAGCTGAAATAATGTTTTTTTGTTTTTCTTACTCAGTCCTACATTGATTTACAGTCGAGATGATTTTCCAATCAGATTCTTGAATATAGGACCTGAACAGGGAGATAATGGTCTCATTTTCTGGTTTAGGCCTTCAACAAAGAATAACAACAGAGGCACACTAAATAGTCATGCAACCATTAAGGTGTTTAAAAGCTTTGATTTAGATTCAGCCTCCAAACATAGCCTTTCTTTGTAACTCTTATGGCAACCTTTCAGCTGAGTGCCCCAGCCAGGTAAGGTATTCTCAGGTGGCTCTCTTACAGTCCTTCATAGCAAAAGTATTCCCCATCTAACTAGTTAATCATCACTGCATACGACACAGGAATATGAACCACTGTGGGAAAGAAGATTTTTCTAGTGGAACTCCCCCCCCCCCCTCCATGGTGATGTTGGGGAAGTGGCAACAGTCCTTAGCAAACCCATCATATTGAGAATCAGATTTTTTTTTCTGTATTTTTTCTCTGGGCTTGGGTTTTTTGTTTGGTTTTTTTTTTGTCTGAACTTTTTGGTTAATATTACACAGAACTAAAATGAATTTATTTTGTCTTATGAGGAATAAAACCTTTTGTTGTAGAAAAGTGCCGATCTGTAGCAAATAAATAAGAGTTATTTGTCAATTTCTTCAACAGGATCCTRCTTTTATGATAGTGAAAGTTCTTCAGAACCTTTCTTTCATCATTGCCTGTAATGGGGATAGGGAAATTTAAGGTAGATATTAAAAATGCTGGATCCTCTATGGGTAATAGCAATACCACTGGGAAAAGAGTAATTCAGAACAAATGCCTCAATCTCTTACAAGTTGCCTTAAGTCAATATGGTAACCAAAGGTAATTTTCTGTGAGTGCAAGAGTAGAATCATGAAAAAATCTACTGCATCCTGATGTGTTACTCTACTGCATCCTCTATATTATTAGAGCCTGGTTTTCTAACAGGTCAAAGTATGTAGGAAAGTGAAATCAAATTACAACTCCATAGATRTGTCCTTGTCTGACAGGGTGTTGCCAGCCAGGAGATGGGATGAAATTCTATTGTTGTTCAATATGTATTTATTGGAATTTTATGTACAAGCATGAAAGCATATATGCACTCTGAAAGTCTCTGTGTTTAGGTTGGGTCTTGAGGAATTATTTTGTGTCTCTTTGATTTGGAGTAGCATGGGTCACATATAAAAAAGGAAAGGGCAACTTGTGTGCCTTGAATCTCTATGTTTATAATGGTAAGGAAAGGTAAAAGGGTTGTTTGCAAAAATTGCAGATGTTGAAAGAGGGATAGCAAGAGGAGACTGGTTTAGATCAGCAGAGATGTTCCTGTGCAGTGTGGTCTGTGGCTTATTTTGTACATTAAATAACTGAATAATTAAACCCCACCTCTAGCATTTAAGGTGAGGAACACAGGGATTGACAATTGTCACAGATGTCCCAGACAGCCACAGGACATGACTTTGGGTCCTTGGAGTGCCTGCCTGTCAACTGCACCACAAAAATGATGACGAGGAGGACTACCAYGGTTTGACTTGAGGAAGGAGAGGGATAAGCTGGCTCAGCTGTCAAGTGCTGCAGGAAACTTGTGGCTCCTGATGGCTCACAGGATCGTGCCCACAGGCAGGTGGAAAGACAGAGCAAGATTAAACACCARAGACTTAATTACATTACTGTTCTTTATCAGGAATATAATTAAATTGCTTTGGATTTTTACATTTTGAAGGCAGTTGTGGAGCTTTAGAAAGAGAATCTGAGATGATGGCCTGCTGAAATATTTTATGTTAATTGAAAGAATCATTCTTCTAAATTTACAGTCCTCACTGAATCATTCTAGACTTTCCATTAAAAGTGTATCATAATAATCTTAATTTTTTAATCTTTATTTCTTTGAGTGGTTTTTCATCTGATAGGGAAGCCACAGCTTTTTTAAGAGCACCATGAGAGAAATTATCTCTTTCAGACTGTCTGCATTAGAGGGCAGTCCCGAGGCAGCAAGGAAAAGAGAGATGCTTTAACTGTTACTGGTGGCTAAGGAACAACCTGCACCTGTCTTTACAGGGAACAGATCCTTAGGTTTATGAGTAAAAGCAGGGTCTGGGAGCGTGGATGTGTGCACAACTGAGAGCAAGGGACTGGAACGTGCACAGAATGTTTCACATTCTCCACATAACCACCAGCTGCTGAGCATCCTCTTGTGTATTGTAGAAACTATATTAAAAGAAATATTCTCCACCTAGGGCACTGGTGTACAGGYCTGTTCCCTCTGTGATCTTGCAGCTATTCCTGATCAGGAGACTTCAAGTGCTGGGAAATCTAATTAGCTTTTTTAAACTCAGAATGGATCAAAATTGGCAGAATTGGAGAAATGTTCTGATAAAATAGCTTCTTCTAACCATTCTGTTAAAACCAAAAATGTTTAGCTGGGAAAGGTCAGAACAATTTTAGAAAAGTTCTCACAGATTTCAATCTTAATTTGTTTTCCTGTATGATGTTCCAATTTGAAGAATGCAAATTCTTTCTTTCAAAATTTAAAATAATTGTAATAATTAGCTACATCGACAAAGAGTAGTTAAGGTGAAAACAAATGTTTGAACTAAACTMAAAAAAAACATTTTGGAAAAATTAGTTTAGTTTATCTTAAACTTTGATCTGTGTAGCAATTTGGAAACATTAGCATGTACAGAAAGAACTTGAAACACAGTAAAAGTGTTTTTTTGTCCAAATGAATGTGTTTCTGAATATTTTTAATTTTCTCCTAAAASCATTCTGATTATAATGCAAATGGTACACAATTTGGATGCATTTCTCACTGTCTTTTTATCTGTATTTAGTCTTTGTGACCCTTTTAGCTGATTTGCTAGTATCTTCAAATTTGGTATGATCACATCAACAGGAAATTGCCTGACAGTGTCAGGCTCAGTTTTATTACAGGCTTTGTTTCATGACAGCCAGCTGGAATGTACATGGTGCAAGTCCAGATTTCCCCAAACATTGCTCAGCTGCTTTCAAGTCATAGCAAGGTAAATATTGTCTTGACAGTGATGCTATAACAGSAGACTGTAGAAGTTATGGATCCTTTTACTCAGTGTACTCTTACTATATCTTGTAAGGTGCCAAGAATCAAACCCCAAGGAAATGCCAAGATTTTGTACAGAAATACCTTTGCAGGAATGTAGGGCTGTAACCTTGATTCCTTTGATTCCCCACACAGAGCTGAGCTCTGTTAGGCCCAGGTTTCAGGAACTGGCTCTCGTTTTTTAGGAACTTTCCTGTAGCCTACTTCTCTCTAAGGYTCAGAGACTCAGACAAGGTAAAATCCATTTCAATTAACGTTGGGTGTGAGGTGTAGGTGTTTGTGTTAGAGCTAATCACTGGGTAGCTTTTAAAATCAATGCAGAGAAATGGGTTCCTCTACTGCATGATCCATCTTATCCCAAGATAAATATGTAGAATAGATAATTGCAGCTTGCAGATGCCTGTGTCTCCCCATTGACTGTAGGAAGAGGTTAGATGGCAAGGTGCTCTAAAAGTGGAAGAAATGGGTATTGCTGAAGGAGTCTTCCAGCACTGCAGTGAAGACAGGTTTTTCTTCTTAATTGGCTCTGGCAGTTCTCCAGATGCAGATTGATGCCTCACAATTGATGGAGCAGTGTGCAGGGAGGTTTYCACAAAAGTCTTGCAGCAAGAGTTAACACAGCATGGTATTTCCAGTATTTCCAGTAGTTGTACCACATTTCCCTGGCCAGAGTGGACGTCTCCACTGTGCAGATGGACCACATTATAAGCCTAGTCTGAATACAGTACTATTAGTGCTTTCAGTTTTAAATCAATGTGAACACCTTATTTTGTAAAACTTACTATCAAAAAGTTGTTGAAGTTTAAAGCCCAAGTTGCACTTAAAAGGTTCCCTTAATTTTATGTTTTCAAAAGACATAAAATGTGGGGGTGAACTCGTGTACACATACACACAAATTCAAAAGGAAAAGCATATCTACTTCTAGCATATCTACTTCTATAGCTAAACTAGAGAACAGTGCCTGAGGAAATCTATAGTTGTGGGTTACATTATCTGAAGATACTTTTCCACTGAAGGCTCATTTATTGTAAGACCTAATATAAAATAATGAATATTTGCTTTAAGTCAGGTCAGGACCAGAACTTATCTCCTAGGGAATATGTGTAATTTTTGTGATAGCCAGAAAATACTTTCTTCCCCTGGAGTGAACTCCGCTGGATTTAGTGCTGCATTAGCAGGCTGAGCATCTGAACTSTGCTTATTGGTAATTTAGCTTCTCTTCAGCAGAGCACTAGGGTGTTTCTTTTCTTAAGCATGCACGTAGTTACAGAGATTGATTTCAATGGAACTACTCAGGAAATGAAGATGAAAATTATTTCTGCTTATTTCACAGATCTAATACTTCTGATTTTAAAGGAATAGGCTTTTCTGAAAATTGGATTTTCAGACCACCCCAATAATTTTTGGTTCTCAAAGTATTATATGAATATTAGTACTAATAGAATTACTTTTAGGAAAATGAAGCTGCCCATCAAAATTAATTTTATGAGAAAAAATTATGTCATTTACATTTGGATTAAGCTTGTAAATGTACAGAGGGGCTCTTGTACACTTAGATGCTGTAAACCTAAAATTACTTGCATTATACTTTTTTCTATATTGTAGCCACAGTATAAACGAAAACTTTCAGGTTTCAGTTCTTGCCCTACTTTGATAATTCACCATAAATGCTCTAACCCTCTAGGTTGGTTTCTGCAGCTTGAACAACAGGAATCTCACACTACAGATTTAGTACCTCTCACTTGGAGAAAGGCTTTTTCTGAAGGTCTCTTGGTGAGTCTTTTACTGAGGAAAGCCAGTGGGGGAAGACAACCTCCTGCTTCATCCTCCAGTGCTCCTACTCAGGGCTTGGTCCTGGGGCTGAGATTGTTTAGTGTCTACAGTAATGAAGGGGAAGATTGGACAGACAGACAGCAACCAAAGAAGATAGGTGATGCCACACTGAGGAGCAGYGTAGATCTGAAATCAGAGCTCCTCTGAATACAGGATGGACCCAGGCACCCTTCAGGGCACTCACCCAACCTGATTAATTCATGGACTCTTATTTTTGTAATGAACTGCAGAAGTGTTGCACTTCAGGAAAAGCTCTGATGATATTAATCTCAGTTTGACAGCAAAGCTCCTATGACATTGACTTTTATCATTTACCCCCTCTCTATATCCCATAAAAACTAGTTAAACAGCTTCATGTCCTTAAATTGGTTCTTTTTGCTCAATAGAGCCTAAAGCCTTCATAGCACCTTCAATAGGACAGGTCCACCTACYCATTTGCATCTCATTCTACAGCTGATGATTTGAGCACCCCTGGCTTTCATTGCCATAGAAGCCAAGCTTCTGTCTGTCTTGTGCTTCTCAAATGTCATGCTCAAAATAGGCTTTAGCTTTCTAAAGGTGAGCAGATACTGTTGGAGGTGAGCCATGAGTATAGCAACAASCACAGGTTTGAATTAGCCAAATTAGCCACTTTTATATTCAGCACCTCCACCCCAGAGAATATGGTGACCATTTATACAAGCTTGTGCCTCATATACGAGACTGACAGAATTTATTTCCCATATTTCAAGTTCATAAATTGTTTGAAGACTATTATATCACCATAATAATCCCTAGAATAAAAATTATTCCCATGAAAGTGAATCACCAAACAAAAATACCATTACATGGWTTTGGAAACACAAGGCCTAAAGATCTTGAGCAGGATGTATAATTTAATGGGCAGATTAGGCAAAAACAGGTAATAATGAGGATATGACAATGAATACAGRACATTTTCATAAAAACCTGTGAAGACCATATCTCAGCAGAGAATGCCTAAAACCCGTATTCTACAGATTGAGAAAATTTACAGTTTGAGCAGATCTCTTGTTCATTTTACAGAAACTCAGCTTTAATTATAATGAAGCTGATGACCTTTGTGATGTCCTGATAGTCTCCAAAATGCAAACCTTCAAACAGAGATGCTGAAAGAATAGTAAGTGAGAATGTCTCCTTTTTCTCAGCACTGATTCTAAAGCCCAGGTATCTAATTCTAACGCTTAATTTTCAATCACAGTGGTAACTGTCCAATAGTTTTTCATGTTACTGGTAACAGGCTAGYTCTGCTGTTACACAGAGGCTAAAAATGTTTGCAAAAACCTTACCCCAAATATTTTGAATATTTAAAAACAGGTATAAAAAGTGATGAGCGTAGAGATATAGTTTCTTGTGTTRGAGAACCCCTCAGGTTTGGATGTGTCACAGCAATACTAAGAGGAATGTTCAGAGGAACTTTAAAATCTCTGTTGACAGGAGGAAAAGTGCCAGCAAAAMCTCAACTCTGGCCTCAGAACAGACCTCAGGCTGCTCAGGAAATTAATAGATAAAGTACCCTGGGAAAACATTTTTGTAGGTGCTGGAGTCCTTCAGTGCCAGTCACTTTTTAAACATCCCTTCCTAAGGGCACAGGAGCCACAAATATTGGAAATCAAGCAGGCAAGGCAGAAGACTGGCTTGGCTTTTGCCTTTGGAATAAGACAAAAAATGAAGGTGTATGCCCAGTGGAGACAAGGTTAGGTGATGTGGGAAGAGTACAGAAATGTTGCTTGCCACTGGAGGGACAAAAATCATGTGGCCAAAGCTCAGCTGGAGATGAAGCTGSCAGAAATGTTGGGGAATTTTTTCAAATRCATTACTGGCAAAAGGCAGTGTAGAAATAACATTGGTCTGCTACAGGATGAGGATAGTCACCTTACAAACAGGGACATGGACAAGGCAGAGATGTTTGATGCATTCTTTGCCTCTTGTCTTCAACATGGGTGATGGACCAGGGGGGTCACACAGCTCTGAGCTGGAGGACTATGACTGTGAGACTGATAACTTCAGTTGGTCCTGAACTTGTGCAGGATCTCTTGCTCCAGCTGGATCCCTGCATATCTGTGAGGTCTGATGGGATTCATCCAAGAATCCTCAARGAGCAAGCTGGTGTAACTGCAAAGCCTCTCTAAAGGATTTTTGAATGATGTTGGGAATCCTGAGAGGTTCAAGCTGACTGGAAACTGGTCAACATTGTCCCTCTTTTCAAGAAGGGTGAAAAGGTTAACCCCAGGGATATAGGCTTCAGTGGTCTGAAGTCTCACTTCAGTGATTGGTAAAATTATGGAAAAGATGWTTCTTCTGGGAGGTATTGAAAAGCACCTGGAGGATAAATGCTGTCAGTGGTCTCATCCAGCATGGCTTCATGAGGGAAAGGTCCTACTTGTTGAAACTAATTTCCTTTTATGACAAGATAAACCACCTAGGTGATCAAGGGAAGCCAGCTGATCTATCCTTTTTTCCTTTCTGTAGTGCTTTTGATGCTGACTTTCACAGGATCCTCTGGAAAAAATGTCCAGCACTTACTGGGATAAACACATCCTGAGATGGGTGAGCTGGGCCGTGGGTTGGGCAGAAAGGGTTATAGGGAATGGGTGACATCAGATTGAGGCCTGTAACCAGTGGGGTTCCACAGGGCTCCATCCCTGGCCCAGTGGTTCCTCAACATCTTCATAAACCACCTGAATGCAGGCCTTGAAGTAATACTAAGTTTGGTGATAATATTAAATTGGGACGAACTGTGATTCCCTTGAGGGCGGAGAGGACCTGCAGAGAGACCTTGAAAAATTAGAGATGAGCAATCACGAACTGTATGAATTTTAACCAGGGCAAGTTCCAGATTGTTCACTTGGGACAGGGTAACTCTGGTAGTGTGTACAGACCAGGGAATGAGAGGCTRAAGAGCAGCTTTGTGGACAGGGCTCCCCCAAGAAATGGTCCCAGCTCCAAACCTGACAGAGTTCAAGAAGCATTTGGACAAAGCTCTCTGACATGGTGTGTGACTCTTGGTGTGTCTTGTTCTGGGCCATTAGCTGGACTTGAGGATCCTGATGGGTGCCTTCCAACTCAGCATATTCAATGGCTCTATGATTTCAAAGAGGATAGCTAGATCACAAAGGTGTCAATTGGTTAATTCCAGCTGAAACKGGAGATAACAAGAGCCTGAATATATTTGAAACCTTGGTGGTAAAGACTTGTGTACCAGATGCCTGCAAAATAATACAGGTGCTCCACCTGTGTGTCTCAAGAGACACTCAAAAGTAATTGATTTCTCTTTTACTTCAGCTAGTGATAGTAGAAAATAGTAGAAAATTGTGCTTAGTAAGGTCAGTTTTCAAAATGCTTGCTTGACTAAAATTAATTAGATATCACAGCGTCCTCAGAATAACTTACAGAATAACTGTTTATTAGCTAGTAAACTGGAAGGAGGGACTGAAATTACTTTGCCGAAGCCACACATCAATTCAGGATTACAATTTTGTGCTGTAACAGCCTGATTATACTGCCAGCAGTTTATCACCTTGCCAGTGCAATACTGCTCCCTTAGGTCTCCTTCTTCCTAATAGTGGTTAACTTTCAGACCCTGTTAAATGCTCACTGGAAATGTGGATCAGGGGGATTGGCCAAAGCTGTTACCCTGACTTTTTTTTACAGAGTTTTTAAAGGTAACATAAATTTTTTATTCTGTGGATGCCTGGAGCTACATTATGTGCCCAAATTAAGGTAGACCTGATTTCTTCAGAGTTGTTAGGAACCATAATGCTTAATTGAATCAGTGGGTGTATTTATTGTTGGTGARCATCCCTGAAAACCAAGAAACTTTTATTTAGCTGTCTGAAGGCAGGCACTTAAGTCTAAAACTCAAGACTTGATTTTTAAGTGATAAGATTCATTATCAAGTGAGAAAATACTTTTCTGTACAGTATGTTTCTGAGTGTGCTGGGAGAATTAATTATTTTAAAGAAGAAAACACAGATTTCCAATGTGTAGTGTCATGTTCTTAAATCAATGAACTAAGAATAAATATGAAGGGTTTTTAGATTAATTTTGTTTATCGCTAGACATGGTAGGCAATACAGAATGCCTGTTCTTATGAGAACAAAGAATGTGTATGAGATATATTCTTTTAGATGCAATGAGGCCATTTGTTAATGTTTTCCCAGAAAACTTCTGTAGTCTTTATCAGTTATGGGGACTGGTTTTCACTGCATTAGGCTGACTCACTCCTAGTACAGCAGTTCAGTAAAAAGAAAGAAACCACATGAATGCAATGGAAGTTCAAATTCAGACTTACAGCCTTACAGAATGTGTTAATGAAGAAAAAAGATAATGCTAAATAAAGAAAAATTAAAAAAAAATTTAAAAAGCAAAAATATTATCTTATTTCTGTCCTGTACCTGCTTAGGAAAGCTGAGAGCTAGCAATCCAAAGCTTTAATGCAGAAGCACTTCCAGAATGTTATAAGCAGGTCCTCAGATCTGATGGACTGATAAGGAAAGAGTAAGCACTCTTGAAGTCATTAAAGGAAATTATGTTAAAACTCTCACACACCTCAGGGCTGCGGGATGACAGTATTAAATGYCATCCCTCTGCCTCCTGCCATCAGATGTCCAGTTAAGGACCTGACAGATTGTCTTTCACAAAACAACAGGTTAACTATTGTGATTTACTCGTGTTTAACTTCTTTTTAAGAGGCAGTTATCAACAAAGGAGTTTTTTACATGTTTATCTGTCTCAACCACACCAGGCACTACTGCTGAAAARACCCATGAAGTAGTAAAAAATGAGTACAGACATGGAAATTAGTCATGAAAAAAAACAGGACCAGCACCCAGAAGCAGCTACACCACAACTGCTGGTACAAGTGGCACCAATGGAGAGCAGACCTGATGAAAAGGTGGGTCACCAGGAGCCAACCCAGGGCTCAGACAGTGTAGTGCAAGAGAGCAAGGGAGTGGGAGGAGGAGAGACTTGTACCCACAAATCCAGTGCCAGGCTTTGCAAGAATGAAAAAGAGTTTATGCCATGTTGTTTTTTGTTGAGTATTACTCTCCCCCTGTTTACAGGACCACCTGAAGCATCTGTGCTGTCAGGTCTTCCTTCCTCTGGGCTATGTAAGGTCAGCTGTGTTTAAGAGAGATTAAAGCAATGCTCAGATGTCTCCATTGTGCTTCAGCTGCAGTGAATTTTCCCACTGGCAGGGCTGGCAGCCCAGTGACACAGCAGCAGCCCCCATCAGCCCCAGGGACTGCTCTGTGTGTGGGAGCAGTAGGAAGCCTGAACAGCAGCCCTGCTGACTGATCTGAACCCAGGGACAGCAGCTGCCAGGCCAGTCTCACCATGTCAGAATGGGATTTTGTAAAAGACAGTGTGAAGTCGGGATGAAACCTCCATTTCTCTGATTCAAGCCAGCCAAGCAGAGTACATGGGCTTGCTGCATTTACTGGAGCAGGTAACATTCCACTATCAGATCCTTGGCATAGGTGCAAGTAGGGGAGAGCTGATACCACAATCCAGCTTTTCCTGTTACCCTCCTGYAAGCAGCATTACAATATAAACACAGCTATAAGGAGAGCATAAAAAGCAGCCATGTAATTACAGTGACTTAGTGGTCCTTTGCAGCGGGCACATAATTAACTGCTGGCACACAGTAGCACATCCCCCCTGCAYGCAAAGTGAGGCAGAAGACTGTGACACATGGCAGGAGACTCTGGCTGCCCCAAGGACACTCGCTGCTGTTTGTTTCTCAAAGCTCCTGCCTTCCCAGGATGATGGCTGGTGAGCTTTTTAGGCCCACCACTATAGAAATTACTTATTTCTCAGCATTACTAAAATGAAGGAAAATCTAATTATCCAACAGTTCCTTCCTTTGCCCTGTGTTTTAAATAAACTTGCACATAAGAATTTTACCTGTTTCCCAAACCCTTGTTAAGACAGTCTGATTCAATTTGAAAGCAGAAAATTCAGTGATTAGATATACCAGTATTTTAAATGAAATCACATCCCTACCTGTGCATCCCTTTCAGGCTTACTTTCCATCATACCTAAATAAACATGCCTGAATATCGCAGACAAATGAACATCCAGATAATGCTTTACATCCAAGATCTCATTCCAAAGGGTCTGCTTATTCAATGAGGCATTTCAATTAGATATTTGACTTGTCATGGTCTATCGAAATGTGTCAGGATAAATTCTGAGCTAGCCTAAATTGTCACAGTTCCATGTTACCTGTGGACCATGGACCAAAGCTGACAGGGGAGAATCTGTCTCACTGCTATTTCTGGCCTTGCAATATGTTGCTTATGAAAGAGCTCCCAGCCAAGAATTATTCATAGGAATTGGAAAATAACTTCAAACATAAAATAAATCAGACAGAATAGAAATCTCTTTGCATTCACTCTGTGAACACAACTCAGAATTCATCATTTCTGGGAGAAGTTTGCATTAAGCAGAAGTGTCTGCCAGAGCACTATCTCTGCTGGGTAGCAATATCATTGCTACCAATAACTTCATGGTCAGGGCATTCTTCTAGGTGCTGGGAAATGCAGATCCAATTTAAATACACTGGGGACCACAGTGACACAATGTCACAGTCTCCCCGTGACACAGCCAACACTGGGACAGGTTCCCATGTGTTCCCTCAGTAATACAGTGGCTTGATTTCAGTGTGCTGGGTTAAAATCTCTGCCTGTGTGATGGTTGACTTACAGCAAAAATGGGAACCTATACTCTTCTACTGGGATGCTGGGGCTTTTCACAAAAAAAATCAGAATTGTCCCTTTGTTTCTCAGGAGGTTTGGCAACTCTACTTCTAGCAGCTGCCTCACAGGTTTTGGTCCCAAAAGGACTATCCAGAGATGCCCAAATCCTATTAAATCTAGGTCATCCATTACTGCCACTGGCTTTTTCTGTTCAAACTGCCCTTCAAGGCCATTGTAGCATTATTTTCAGGTTATCATAATTAAAAAATCCAAGTCTACTTTTCTTAAAATTGCTATAAATCCTTCAGTTAGTTTSGAATAACTTCACCAGGACTGAAATGATTTGAATAAGCAGGTTTCTCATTTGCAAACTAACCTCYCTTTCCTCTATCACTTCACTGAAGTGAATCGATGGCTTTTGACTTCCACTAATACAAATAATCCATTTTTTAGCCAAGCACATTTATTTTGTCTATTTATACACCAAGCACACATTTATCTGAAGCTAATGGCACTTTCTCCTTATTGTGAATTCTAGTGTGCAGAGAAAATGAAAGAGACTGATCTCAAGCTTAGAAAATCCAAACTCTGAGGAAAAAAAAATATTTCATGGAGGGCCATCTGATATCTCAAGAAATAAATTCTGTATTTCTTCATTCTGCTTTTGTGTCTTGTCACATGTACAGTGAACTGTCTATACATGACTAGGCTTCTTCTATATTCCTTTTTTTCKGATATCTTATTGTGAGGTGCCATTTAAAATTTTCTTAAAAATCAGAAAGTCATACCATATGTGACTTTCTTTATTTTTCATAAGACCTTTCTTTATTTTTCATAACAAAGATACCTGCTGTTTGACCTTGTAATCTAGACATTTGTCGCTGTCAGCTTGGGATTGCAGAAAGGTTTTCATTTTCTTTGAAACACTGTCCTTCTCACTTTGGCAGTGAAGCAGTTCTTGAGAGGTCAGCATGGGGTCTTGATACTTGCACTCACAACAAACCAAAATTGTAAGTTTTTTTTGCAAATCAAATACTGCATCAAATACTGCAGCTGTCTCATCATGTTCAGCCTCCTAGAGAGAATATCTACTAATCTTTCAAAAAGTAGAGAGCCAAATCAAGTGAATCTAGAGATCTATCAGCTCAGCAAGAGTTGCTATATGGAATTTTCTGGCCTGCATTATGCAGGAAGACAGACTAGGATGATCTAATAGGTTTTTTCACCTTAAAACTGATGTCTCTGGCAGCCATTTCATTGGAATCACCTGAAATTGCATCAGTTGACATTCTGACCCATTTCTTTCTTTCACCCCTTTTTTTTTTTCCTGGGGAAGGAATAGTTTTTATGCCTGTAACTCCAGTTAGTAACTTTGACTTTTTTCCTTCTTAAAGGAAAAAAGTACAGTTCCCCATACTCCGATGCACTAAGATTAATTATTCTCCAAAGATCAGTAAGTTTTTTGAAAGAGGAAAGGAACAGATAAATGGAAAGGTCACAGATTTATCCTGTATTGTCTCTCACGAAGCACACAGTGTGCCTAATACCTTCTGGAAACTCTCATTGTGTACTCAGTTGGTATGTTACACACATTTTGTCTCAGCATTTCTTTTGTTCACATTATCGCAGCATTCTGTTCTCAGTTACAAAACTGTGATCTTGAAATAGTTTATAATGGGATACTTAGATTTATTTTTAACATGCTTAAATATTTCAAATGCACTAAGAATTCTAAATCAAGCACTAGCTAGACTACCACAGTTAGTTCACAAGGCATTTGAAAATAAATTCTTCACTCTGTAGACTTCCAGAAGCAAACACATGCACACAAATGCATATCTTACATACTGAAAAAAAAATAATGGAATGAAAATGAAGTCATAATTTTAAAGTACAATTTGAGAAAAAATATTAATGCTTCCTCTGTCCCCTAAACAAATTGCAAAAATTCTGTAGTCAAAGTTAAATGTAGAAGAAATGAAAGGTATGGAAATGTACAGTTAAGGCATCCAGACAATCTTAATGTGGGCCAGTGTAATAAGAAAAAAAAATCTGTTTAAATCAATCTACTTGGTGTTGTGCCCCAATTTGTATTAATTTGAATTAGCACACTTATTTTTCCTGTTATTTTTCTTTTCATAATGTCACTCCAAGGTAGAACTGAAGTTATTTTATTATTTTATCTGCATGGAGTCTGGTTCAGAGTGTTTATTTCTTTTTATTCTAGAGTGAAATAAATCATCAAGCCTAAAGAGCAGATGGGAAGTCACTCAAAGGAGAAAAAAGTTATATGGAGCAAAATGCAGAGAATGGGAATGAATACRTGATACTATGTACTGATCTACTTTCCCTTGTTTTCTCTTCCTGTGATAACAAAATCAAACAGCTTTATGGACTATGGCCAGATATAATCTAAATATCTAATGATATTTGCATAGAGTTAATAGCATTAACCCATATTCCCTAAAGAGGGCTTCTAAGAGAGCAGGGGAGAGACTTCTTATAGGGATGTGTACAGACAGGGAAAGGTAATGGCTTCAAACTGAAAGGGAATAAGTTTTGATGAGGTATTGCCAGAAATTCTTTACTTTGGGGATGATGAAGCACTGGAACAGGTTGTCCAGATAAATCTGGCTGCCCCATCCCTGGAAGAGTTTGAGGCCAGGATGGATGGTCCTGTGAGCAACCTGGGCTAGTGGGATGTGTCCCTGCACATGGCAGGGGGGTGATGTTCAAAATCACCAAGGAATGATGAAATTCATTCTTAAAATACAAGGTATGTATAAACAGACTATTCAATTAATTTTTTTAATTAGATATAGAATAGTGGGCTGTAATTTAGACATTTTGCAATTTCTGAATCAAAGTAAATAATTAAATATTACATTACAACTTCTGGGAAATATTACCTACATTGTAAGCAGAAAGAGAAAAAAAGTGTGAATATATTAATGAGGAAGTGCAAAGATTTATGCCTTCACTAAAAGAAACTGTAAACATTGCCATGATCAGATAAATCATTTTTATCTACAAGCATAAAGAATGGGACATATGCATCCATTATATCTATATTTTTAATAAATCTTGTCATATTTCACCTTTATGCATGCAAACATCTTGTCATCTTCTTGCTGTACTGTAAACTTCAAGATGGGTTTTTTAGCCAGTAGTCACCTGTTGAACACCAACAGAAGCCATTTATTTGGACTGTATTATAAAAAATACAGCAGTTTAGCTCATAGGGAAGTTAGAATTATGTTAAACAAATCATTTGTGCTCCCCTGGTTGCTTCTGCATCAATGACTCAATAGCAATTTGCTCTTTTACTAGCTAAACAAAATTTTTCTCACCAGGTGCAATCTTTTATGTTTAGACTCATAAATAGTAAGTTTTTGCACTGTAATATATTTTATATATATATTTCCAGTTAGTGAGCTAATTCTTTTTTTTTCAGTAAGTTTTGAAATTAAGTTAGTACCACAAATATTACCTGTTATGAATAATTTCTGTGATTTCATAGACTGCTGTTCAGACTTCAGTATTAGGATACACGGGACTTCATTTTTCTAGGGGTAGAACCGAAGCATAAATATTGGCATCATAAATCTCAACACTGTAGATGCAAACTTGTTTTGTCCTTAAAGCATAAGAATGTGCAGGCTGTCAGATCTTATTCTAWTTGTATTTCAGTTCTTTGATTGTGTGGAGTATTTCAGCCTTGTGAGTTAAGCAACTACACATTCACTTAATTCTCATTAGTGATTTAGTTGCAACAACAGCAACTACCCAAAAAAGGGGAAGCTTAAACCATAATTCTTCYTTTTTTTTGTTCTTGTTTTTCTTTCATTTCTTTCATTTCATCATCTAGTTTCTAGTTTTTTCATATGAAATACATACCCTGTGACCTTTTCTCTATGGTTTTAATATTGCAGGTGCTCTAAAAATAAATTAGCATAAGGGAAAATAACAAAAAACCTCCAAACAACTCCAAAATCATTGATATCATAGTCAAGCATCTCTTGCTATTTTACATTAGAAGCCCTTTTTAATATTTGATAAGCTTACTGCTGTTCCTGGTCTTTTGGACTACAGTGCTATTAGTAAAGAAAACTGCCATTTGACATTAAAGGAATGTAAGGAATAACCAAACAAAGAAATAAAACAGCCTGTTATGAAAAAAATGTGAGCTTTCCAGAATAACAGTGGAAAATAATTTGCAAAACCATTCTTYCTGTTTCTTGAAGAACCTGGGTAGGTTCTGAATGTATATAAATAGACATTTTTTGTGTATAACTCTTCATTTGCATCTTGTCTTAATGTCACAATATTAAAATACTATTTAATTCAAGATAGGTGGCACTGAAAGAAAGAATCTCTCTTGTCTTAATTACAACTCAAGTGGAAACACCTGTAATGAATAATGACCATGATCTAAGGCTCCTTATGATGTGAGTGAACAGTTTTGATATTCATATTATAATGATTGACTTATGGATTCTTCTTTGCATCCACGATGATCCACTATAACCTCAGTAAACACAAGTTTGCAATTTCAYACATGGTTAATACCAAAATATGGGTGCATAATTCTGCATATCAGCCAAAAAGAAATATATTTAGGAATGCAGAAAAGAAAACACTTATTCTCTCACCTAGTGGTAGTTCCTAGGCATCCCTGTTGTGGTCAAGTATTTGAACACGATGTGCAAATGGATAAAGACATGTTATTTAAAACAAAACTCTTACAATGAAAGGACAGGCCCCTCAGCATTTGCCTAATTCCCTGTGGAAGGGAAAATTTTACTCTGAAGACATGTATAGCTTGATATTAAATGTGCATATATTGTCTTCCTCTGTTAATATGTTGTCTTCCTCTGTTAATTCTAAGAGATATAAACATGCTATCTAAAAACCATTATTTTATTAATTGTTATCATCATTTAAGTCCAGGTATTGGAAAACCTTTTATCTTGTTGATGTAATTATCTTTCTTCTGAATTTCTGATTTGTCTAATGCAATCTTGCTTCTGACAACACTGAGGGATTTAAGCTAAAGGATATTTAGATATGAGATATAATTTAAGTTAGGAACTTCAGCTCTGACACAKAAATCACTTTTGAAAGGCACCTTACTTATTAAGTTTTTTCACCCAAGTCCGTCTTTAGGGAGGAAGGGTTGTGTTTTCTTAGCMGGTGAGGGTGATATGTGAAACTGGTAGGTAAAACTCCTAGGTCAGTGCAACCTCTCTCTTAGGTTGGATCAAAAATATCCATTATCATTCCACTTATTATCACTGTCACATTCAATGAAAACCCTTTGTGTCAATAAATACAGAGGCCAGTACTTCCTCAGTAACCTTGACATTATAGCAACAGCAGCTTTACAGCAACTCAGAAGCCAGGCATATCTAGATCTTGGAGCAATCTTGAATTTCAAGAGTGTCATCATCTGCACTTCAGTGTCATTCAAACCTAAATCATGTTTAATCTCTTACATTGCTTCCCTTTGGTCTAGTAGAAAACCTGCTGCATCTGAAAATASACAGTACGTGGCAGGGTACCAGAGAACTTGGATCCATCTAAGGATTTGTGAAGGGCTCTGGGTTTTCCAGCCCGAGTGCTGACAGTATTTCACTGGAAGCCTTGAACACGGACATMATTTGTTTGTCATTTAGTTGGTCGTTGTGTGGGTTTGGTACCCACAACAGCCATTTCCTCACTATTGGTACCTTGTGATCTGCAAATGCTACTTCACTGATGATCACTGACAGCACCTTTCTTTGTCTGCAAAGCCTCCTGTGTTCAGGTATCAGTTTTTTCTTTTGCTGTTGTTGAAATGTACTTTGCTCCCACCTCCCTCACATAACCTTGTAAAGAGGAACATCTGCTTTTGTTTATTTTATCATTCATGTCAGCTATGTTTTGCTGTACATTTTCTTGCCTCGGCTACATCCCAGCCTTAGTGTTCAGAAAGGGGAGTCGAAGAGAACCCTGAGCCAATTACAGCCCTGTCTTGGGGACTCAGCTGGCAGCTCAGCTGAGCACAGTATAACCCTGAGAAATGTCACCCATTTCTTCTCCAGGGAAGAAGAAATTGCCAGTACAATAAGAAAATGTCTTAGCAGACACCAGAATATTCTGAAGTAATTTTCTTGACTGACTTTTCCCGGTTCCTGTCATGAAGATTAAAAAGTTAAATTCCTAAAAAAATCATTCAAGCCTCTCCAGGTGGCTGTCAGTGGGATCAGCTCAGCGCCTGTCCAAAGCAGGAACATATTAATTTTGCACTGGGGTATTTTAAAGGTCCAGGAAACRAACATCAGTGCTGCATCCCTTGGGGTCATATTTGCTGTTGAACTTGGTCACCACACAGTGGTCTTTCAATTTTCTCATGACACAGGTAAAAAGTATCCTACTCCACAACACCTTCACCTGTCCCTGCTACTAAACATCATGAGTTTGCAGAATCAAGCCTGGTTTGCACACAAGTGTCTCCCTGCAGAGAAAATGATGGTAATCACTCCCTGCATGCTGCTTTTGGTGCCCACACAGTGTGTCATGGTSAAACATGGTCAAACATGGTCAACAAATTCAGGTGAGAGCAGATATTATCCAGCACAAGGAAGAAGTGCCAGACTCCGTCCCCMTTGCACACCTGTGGCACCAGCCTGTGACACCTTCATGTGACAGGGCTGGCCATGATGSTAGCACTGCCTGGGTACAGCACCCAAGCCTGGAAACATCACAGACAAGTCATGTCACTGCTTTTATGTAGTCACCTGTCCTGGTTTGAAAAGGAAGTGAGYTTTTTGGGAGGCTGTGGTCAAACAAATGGGTGTTCAGATTTGCATATTGGCACCTGGTGTGGCCACTGGGGACATGGACACACCTCAGAGAACACAGGGGGTTAAAAGCAGAGAACTCCCAGGGGAACTTTCTCTTGGTTCTGGTCCATGAAAGAGGTCAGAAGAAGTTGAGAAGAATCCTAGGTGGGAGGAGATGATGGACTTGAGTTTTCATTCTGAGTTCTGTGTGTTCCTTTCTTCATATTGTAAGTTAATAAAGTTCTTTCCTTTATTACTAAGCTGGAGCCTGCTTTGCTCTATTTCTGGTCACATCTCACAGCAGACATTGAGGAGAATATATTTTCATGGGGCACTGGCATTGTGCCAGTGTCAAACCATGACATGACCCA
The DNA here is from genome assembly GCA_014549065.1 of Cardinalis cardinalis. Lineage (NCBI taxonomy): Eukaryota > Metazoa > Chordata > Aves > Passeriformes > Cardinalidae > Cardinalis > Cardinalis cardinalis. The sequence goes on along the minus strand of JACDOX010000058.1, from coordinate 61,825 downwards.
AAACCTGCTTATTCCAGGTAAATGGGGATGAGACTTGATTGCTTTTTAGAAAAATCATGTTCCATGCACTGGTTTTGGCTGCAGAAAAGAGAGAGTGGTACTGGACACCCTGCTGACCCTCAAGCAGAGGGGAACAAAGACATTTTCCAGGAACAACCTTGTGGAATGCTACAGGTCAAAGCATGCTTGGTGCTTAAATGGTCTGAATGCAGAAATTAAAAATATTAAAACTCAGGTTTCAAATAATGTAAGGAAAATTTCTTCTGCTCACTGTTTATATTGCAAGTGTATTTTAAATAATTTACTAACTGCTTCATAGGGGTTAGCAGCCTTTTACAGATGTGAACAAGTAAAATTATACCTTGAAGATAAAATATGGAAAGCCTCAATCTCTGATTAAAGCTGTAACCAGCTGKATCTGTGCAAGTATGAAACCTCTGCATTCTCATTTCACACCAGCAGCTTATAGGAGCCATATATGCATTCATTTGACCATGTGGCTGTCTGTACCTCTCTTTGAAAAGTGGAAATGTCTTATAGCCATTGCTCACAGCACAGCCAGGGAGGTTTCTGGGTTATTTGTCTGCCTGCAAAACATGCAGCCAGTTGTGCCAACAAAGAAAATGTGGAGGTCACACCAGGTATCTGATTAACTAAGGTAAGAACTTCACATAAACTCACACTGTTTTAGATTTCAGGTAGCTTGAATGTCATACTTAATGTAAAAAGAAAACAAAATCATATTCTAATGATACTTGGTCCACAGTCTTATAAATATCTTCTTACCAGAATATGAAGTTTGAAGTTTTTGTGGCTATTGTTAAAATGTGTTTTTAATAACAAGTGTCCAGATATCAAAGATTTTAACATCAGACAATTCCATGTCACATAACTCTCTACTCATAACACCTTTCTGTCCTTATGTCTTGTAAGCCACTTAAGGAACTTCATGGGTCTCCCCATGGTCTCCAGAAACTCAGCAGGGTAGACATGGTAAGGTACAAACAGAAAATATATGCAGACAAACTCCAGAGATGCAGTGGCTTAGAGCTGGGTACTAACAAAAACCAGCATTAGAAAGTTTCACACAGAGCCCAAGAAGTTCAGCAAAATTGGCTGTAGAGAAGAGAGGGGAAAAAAGCCTGGATGCACACGATTCTGTTCCAGACAACAATTGTAATTATAATAATGTATAAGCCTTAGGTAAATGCATAACAACTCCCCAAGTACTTACAAACAATCCTGGGTCAGGGATTTCTGATTAGAACTTAAAACTGCAAGTACAAGTAATAAAGAAGATTTTTTTTTCAGAAGGAATGCTGTTTCCTATTAGGTACTCACAGCATCTCCACAACATTAATCCSAGACTATTGACAGGGTCCACTCTACATTAAAATCAGCAGCTTGGCAATTAGGAAAAAAAATGCTGTGTTGGCTCGCAAAGGAAATGTGATTTGTGAAGCTCTCAAGGTTTCAGTCCAGAGGTTTTGTTCTAAATGYGCTGCCTACAACACTTGAATACTCAGATGAAAACAAAGTGCTCCTCTAATGTGACATGTCATTTTGCATAGTGGTTTTTTAGGTTCATTGCTCTGATTATTGTCTTTCTAGGAATAATACCAGTGCCTGCTTGAGATCTGGAAGATTAGCATTAACAGGATAGAAAAGAAGAGGGCAGCTGTTTCATGATGGCATTTAGACAGATGATCTGTCTGCTGCCTGATCCACATATCATCTACATATCCAGTCAGCACAATGCAAACTGCTAAAAAAGTTGATGTGAGAGAACATTCCAAATGCAGGTGTGTTTGCTTATCATGCTGCCTCTCTTTCAGACAGAGTTCTGCTTTGTAATTTCACTAGCCAGATTGCTTCAGCTCTTTATGTAGGATAGTTTGGCTCTAAAAAGACAATATCTACATGTGTAGATTCTATGTAATATTAAATTCTCAGGCTTCCGAGGCAGAGAAAAGGCCTTTCTGGTTGAGCTTTCACACTTGGGGGGTACTTATTTCAAATGACTCATAGAGTCTTGTGAAATTCTCTTGTGATAGGCACAGGCAYAATTGTAGTGATACCAAATTTTGATGGCTGTAAAAGGCTCCCCAGGGATCAGAAGCTCAAGTAGGATTTAATTGCAGTGGGGTCTGTAAATCTCAGGAACTCTGTAATCTCAGTCTGTCATGAAGTCTGCTGTCTCTTGCTTACCACTATTACCAGGTGTGAACATATTCTCCAGATRAAAACCATCTTGTGATTGAGTAAACCTCACACATTGTTGTGGTTGTGGTTGTTTTGCTTTTCTGTTTGTCTTAACAAAACCATGTCAATAGAAAACTTGATATAACCATAAGGAAACATGTAACCAGGTAAACAAGATTATTTAGGGCAAGGTAAATGTCAGTAAAAGAATGGAACAATAGAAGTTTTCACTCATGCGGAAAACTCTTAATTATATAGCATACTTCCAGGAAAGGAGACTGGAAACTATTATAACTTACCTGCATTCACTGCTTTGGGTTCTGTACCAGCCCACATTGCCATGCTTTATATCTTTTCAGAAAATAGAATTCCACCTGCTGAGAAAGCGTGTAACCTGGATTGACTAAAGTGTGGAGCTGCACACAGACATCACTCATTCCTTCTTAACTCCTTGCAGCCCTTTTGAGAATTGCTGAGAATTGCTGCACTTCAAAATCCTGTGTACCTCTCTAAAAATCTCCAACCCTTTCCCTTTTTACTGCTTAATCAAGGTGAACGATTATACTAATGGATAAGAATTGTGAGCCTAATGAGTAATAATTGTGTTTTCCTTTCTGTAATGATTCGTTTACTTGCAGCTTTATACAAAGGGCTCCTGGTACCAAAGAAACCCTGGTAAACAAGGCAGACAAAACCAGGCTTCATGCTGTGAGGAAACCAGGTTGTTTATGTTGGTATCCTTAGTAGATATTTTCTTTAAAGCATACCTTTGGTTTAACGACATTTAAAATTCCGTTTATGATGATATTCTCCTCTTGTTCCTTGTACTTTTGTTAAATTTTAAGAAGTTGCTTGAATAATGTATGATATCATATGAAGCACAGAGTAAATCTGTTAATCGATGAGTATGAAATTAGAGTTGAAAACAAGATAAAAGCACCTTTTCAGTTATGTACTCCATATCCCTGTCAGAAAGTGATTTTCTTCCCTCTGTAATCATCATCACTTTGTTCCRTTTCATTTTCAGTATAGTAAGACCTGGGAATTTCATCACTGCATTTGTGGGAATGAATTGGAATTTAGTCTTTGCCCAAATCCAGCATTTTGCCAAGCTTTTTGTACAGTATTTAAATTAGATCTCTTGAATATACCTCCAACAAATGATATTTTGTATGGCTTAATTCTATAGAAAAGGGTCGAYTTTTCCACTGGCATTAAATTTCTTCAAATGCAATCTCAATCTGCTATTTATGGTTCAGAAATCTGTGCAAGTGTTGCGTCTACACAGTGAGAAACTCTAAATAATTAAAACTTAAAATGCTTTTCAGAGAAGCCTTTTGGAATCACATCTGTTACTTTGTGTAGGAATTTTCCCTCGCAGATGTTTATTTTTTTTCCTTATTTCTTTCAGGGTGCTAATGGCATTACAAGCTTGTTCTATACCAGACCCATTAATAAACTAAATCTTCATGATAAGCTTGTCCAGTCACAGGAGGACATCTGTGATAATAGACAGGATGTGACAGATACTCTGCCCATTCCTCCTCCAGTGGGTGCCATCTTTCACCAGGTGTTTTTGTATTGCTCTGGCATARTAGATGGGTGACATAATTTAAACACATCATAGAATAATTTTGGTTGGAAAGAACCTTAAAATCACCCAGTTCCCAAATCCTCTTCCATGAACTGCGACACCTTCCATTTGACCAAGTTGCTCTTATCTCAGAGTAACCAGTAACTGCCTGTTTCTTTTGGATCAGGAATTGCTCATATATAAACATATATACTTTTATGTGTATTTATATACACAGAGGTAACACCATCTGTGAATATAGAAAATCAGAACAAAATGCTGTCTTCAGAAGCATGTGCTTTATGAGGACAATGAGATAAAGCATTCCCAAGAAAGGCCACCCAAACCAGAAAAAAACAGGCAACATGTCTGTGCATTGAAAACTGTATTTTAAGGAGTTTTGTGCAAGTAGTGAGGAACTCCCCTTGGCACKGCTCTGGCAGAGCATATTGCTGCCTGCAAGGCACTTGTTGGTGCTGGTGCTCTGTCATTTTCCTTGCCTTAATGTTRATGATCTTACAAAAAGTTCCATGAGCTTTGGATGAATGACCAAAGAAGGAGAAGGTAGAAGGTTTCTGTGACATGTCCTATTCCAGACCTGCTCTAGTCAAAGAAGGGAGAACATGTAGTACAGAAGGAAAAGTGGGAAAGATACTTGAGAGGGAAAGAGAGGCTGTAGAAGCCTGACCAGGGTTTCAACATCACTCACACTCTGTGGCCACTCCCTGGCAAATGTGTCCCTGAGTTCTGTTCCTCCCCTCACTTCTGGGGCACCACCTCCTCATACAGCCCCTGTCTACCTATGGCACATCCTGTATCTTCCTAAACTCACTGTGGTCCAGTGTGCCCCAGGGAGCCCTACACTGACCAAAGTCAGCCCCTTTCCCCAGGCAGAATCCTGATCCCAGGCAGTCTGGTCCTGACCTTCAGCCTCCACCAGAGAGGCACCCATCTGGGGTGGGCTCCTGTGGGGAAGCAGGATGGACTCAGTGGTTATTTTGGAACCAGCCTGAGAAAAGCAGCTGCAGTTTCCGGCTTTCTGCAGATTTCTTTCATGTCTTCTGAGTGTCCTTCTGGTTCCAATGACATCCTTTGTGTTACCTGAGGGGAGCCTGGTTGGTGTGCTCTTTTCATGGGTGTCTGTTTAGACACGTCTTCCCCAGCATACACACCACCTCTAAGTATTTGACCATGGAAAAGCAGGTGTCTCACTCAGGCCTCTGTAACCCCTGGGCTCACTCTTTTGTGAAAGGCCAGTTTATTTGGTGTAGACTGGCTCCTTGCACCTGGCAGCAGAACTGTATGGGTCCCTTCTGCCACTGACTTTTTCCTGTTCTCTTACTTACAGGCCATTCATCTTTCACCCAGCTCTTGGGTACTTGCGGAGAGTGGACACTGGAGAGATCCCCGGTCTTTGGTGGTGACAATTTCTGGAATTTTTGCCAGACTTCAACATTAAACTCAGTAAAATTAATTGTGCAACACAGCCCTAATCCAAAAGGTTTTGTAGGAAGCACAGGGCAGCCACTAAATTACAACCAATAACACCTTTACTAGTAWGAGCTTCTTGTGGGAATATGTGCTMCAGGGACAAAATCCTTCCTTAACCTCACAGCTAGGGCTGCAGTGCAAGGATTACTGTCAAAAGACTAATATCCTCTCTGAGTTAGRCAGAAAGGGAACAMTTTGGTAGTGGCTTATGATTGAAGAAGAGTGTTTTCATKAAAAGCTTTACTTCAGAAAKAATATACTTAAACATCCTTCTGTATCTCAGATATTTCCATATGCATTTTCTCCTGGAAGTATTTTTTCTCTCTAGGAGTTCTCACTACAATCATGTCAAGCTATAGAAACCGCCCAGTACGAAACCCTGCATGGCACATATTCTTTCACCCAGCTATTCTCCTTTTTGACTTGACTATGTCCTTGCAGCAATTTTCACTGTTCTTCTTGCCTCCTTCCCTTTCCCTGAGCTGCCACTTAAACAAAAATCCTCTTCTAACACTCTCTCTCTCTTTCTCTCTTCTAACTCTCTCTCCCCACAAAGAAAGGATGCTTTACTTTTTCTTTACCAGGTAAAGACAAGCAAATACAACCCAACAGTTAAATGTAACAAAGATGCGACAGCTTGTTTGCAGTGCCACATTTCTACCATTATAAGATGCCTTTGGCAATCAGAATGTGCTCATTTGGGCTTATATGAGTCCAAATGACACCTCCATTACCCAGCATGTTTTGGAGAGCGTTTTGAAAGGTGTGGGTATGCACRCTATAGCAAATGTGGAAAACAGAACAATCCAATGTGTCTTTAGGCTGCTTTCTGCTGATCCCTTTCATGTGTGCTTTTCAGACAAAGACAGGGATCAGCTCATGCATTGGTTATTTTTTTCTTCCAGCCTGCCCCCTCATGTCSTTCTGCCTGCATGGTCAAGAGAATGTTTGCATGACCAGGGTGTGTACGAATTCCTTCTGTGGGACCTGTGCATGTCTAACCACAGTGACAAATGTTTGCACAGCCCATTGCTCGGGCAGCTGAAATCTGCGTGTCTGGGAACTCCTGAGGCACCTGAAGTATCAGTGACAGAGAGACATAGGACAGAGGAAACTGCTTTAGTGAAAAACAAAGAGAGCTTTAAAATATTTATGTAAATTTACCTAATGCTACAGATTGGGGGTTTTTTTGGTGGGTTTTTGTGGGGTTTGTTTTTTTTCTTTTTTTTTTTTTTTT